>MNCI01003549.1:87869-140430 GCA_015680685.1 Gnetum montanum | reverse complement strand
TGATGGGCTAAGAATAAGACAAATGAAGCCCTTAAGTAACTCCATGGTGATGCATGGTAGTGCATCTTTGATGAAATCAATGCATATAATAAAGTAAAACTTTGCATGAAGAAGCTACAAATTGAAGAGATGACAAAGTACATGGAGTTGGTAAATCTCTGCTATGCCAATCTTGCGATGCTTACTACTAGGAGATCAAGATTAAAACTAGAGAAGTAAGTGGCTAATTCATAATTTTTATACAAGAATAATTACAAGATTCATAGAGAGGTGTGACAAAAATTGGGAGTTGCTAGTATGAAGCTTAAATTCCTCAAAGAAAAGGTGGAAAATCCAAGGATTGTAGTAGAGAGCTTAGATAAATGAATGAGTGACTACCAAGAGCTACAAAACATAATGAAGTCATTCAATATTAAAAAAAAATAGTTCATTGCTTTGTTCATCAATGCTCATGACATGTGTCTAATCTTACCTTATCCTTGGAAGGTTTCCACACCTACTAATCTAGGTGAATTAGCTTGGACAATCCGTGATCTTAGGACAAAGGAGAAGAAAATGGAGGCTTGACTAGATGCATTTCAACTATAATCAACAATAGCATTAGTAGCAAGGTAGTCATATCCTGCATCAGGGCATGAGAAACCACTATAGGTGCCACCATTACTTACCACCACTAAGGGCATATGCCTTGTGACATTGTTGTATATATCTACACAAAATTTTTTTTGTAATGTGTTTGATTTTGTTATGATTCCATGATTGTAAACACTTGAATAAATTTTGTAATGCAATACTCAAATTATCCAATTAGTTAGAGTCAATCTAGTCACTTCCATAATTTTGTAAACAACTCAATCCCAAACTTATGAACTTTACAATGAGTTTTTACTTAGTTGTGGAGGCATAATGAGTATCAATTTTGAGATTTAAAGAGGTTGTGTCAATGGATGCCTTTCTTTGTAAATGCATTAGCATTAGCACAAGCATAATAAATTCCTATATAAATGGTGTACTCACCACATTTATAGCACCACAAGGTTAATAGCTAGTGAAACTTTGTCAATATGTTCCTGTAATAGTTATAATTTATCACCAAGTTCCTATGATGTGAATCAAGTGGATTGTACAAAATGTTATTCAAGTGATCATATACCTGAATATATTTTCATGATGACAATAAAATTGATACCCATTTACTTCATTACAACACTTGATTTAGTGTTATAATTTCTTTAATTATAGTTTACTCTTAATTATTCTCTTAATTTTAAGCACTTAGTTACTTATTTTACTTTTCATCACCCTTAATTATATCACATGTGTATAATCAACTACAAGCACAAACACATTAATGTTTGGTAATCCTAGTAGTACACCACTTACTATGCCCAACAATGAGTACTTGGTAACCCAACAATGTTGGCATATGCTCAAGATTTGTACGAGGCATGAGGAATAAATGCTTCATGCATAGGCTATATTAGATTTATTTTTTCACTTAGATTACATAGTTTAGAACTTTAATATTTTAATCATATAATTCAATCACACTTAACCATATAAAATAAATTTGCACGAGTATGATTAGGAAGATAATAACAAACAATCTAACACTTAGCTATTTAGATAATAGAATTAGTTCTAGTTCATGAAATTCAACTAGATTTTGTGTGAATGCTTATTATTTGTATGGTTGGGTGTAGGGTCTAATTTTTTGCTCATTAATTAGGGATGTCAAAATGATATTAGTGAATAGATTCTCTAATGAATAAACAAACTATAATGATAACATCAAGTACAATAATCAAATGGAGTTTCATAATTGTCAAATCCATAACACAAGAATAAGCAACATGTTTGGTAAGCTTTTAAGCACATCCTTGGAGGAAACTATGCTTAGGAGAATAGCAATAAAGAATAAAGAAATGCATTACAAAAATTAATGATTCAATGTTAAAAGAAACTTTTCTTAATAATATGCTTGCATTCAATGAAAATATTTATTTATTTCTTTATGTTAAAATAATAAAATATAGGTTGATAGCATGAACTCTACCCACATAGCAACCTAACTATGACCTACTATAAAAGCATCTCACCATAAAGCTACTATATACTTGTTGCCACATGATGAATGATGAGTATTCCTATGCTCAACCATATGAATCACTAAGCATTCACATTCGATCCAATCAAATTTCATGGCTTCTATGTCTTTTGGTACATGATTGATGAGCAGTGAGGTACCACTATACTCAACCATATGAATACAAGCATGCACGCATGATCCAGTTGAACTTTGCAAACAGACTAGTTGTGGCACCTAGATAGTTACATGTTTATCACAATTCGCTATCTTCCCACTTGGACTAGTATTTGCTTTTTCATGGTTTAATCTAGAGTGAGGTGTATGATGTGATTTCTAACACTAGGCTACTTCTAGAGACAATGAGAAATAATCTTGATTAAGGTAATAAGCAATATGAAGTAAAATATAAACTAGCCTAAATCTAATGAGCATTCATCCTTAATCATCCACACTCATCTTGTACCTCATGTACTACTTCTGGGGTTACCAAGAACATATTACTTGAGCACTACTAGATACACTACTGGGTTACCAAGTAGTTACACTTAAATGTTCATGATTAAGACGTATCCATTTAGCATTAACAACAAGAATAGTAAATAATAATAAAGAAATATTAATTAAGAAAACAATAAATAATAGTTAACAATTAAATACTTAAAAACTAAGTGCGCATCCAAGTGTCATACTTGAACAAAGGTTTCATACAATTACAATCATCACATTGTGGTCATGCACTTTGGAAAAAACTAAAAATTGACAAAAAGAGTCTACCCTAAAGACCTTTCCAACTAATCCCCTTCTTGTGCACTTGAGTGCTATATTTATAAACCAATACAAGAATCACAATATCATGTATTCGATATCATTATCCAGGTTGCAATATCACATACCCAATATCAAGTATCCGATATCAAGGCCTGGCAAACCATGATTCATCATACCCCCATGACTGAATAACAACTCATCCTAGAGTCTAATAATCAAAATGAGAATGAGTTCATTTGATTACACAATGGATAGGTATGGGATTATTAACTAACTATGAATTACTTCATGTCATAGTGTGGAATTAAACAAAACAAAGTTATGACACCAACATAGAAAAAATTGTTGGAACTCATATGGTTCTTGGTGGTAGTGGCTCCTCCATGGGCCTCTTCCCCTTATCTTGTGCTCGAGGATTTGGAAATGGATATCCTTGAAGGAGCACTTGAAGATTTTCCTCTTTAGTTTAGGGATCATGTGTTGTCCATGCTAATGTTCTAATATTTTATGGAGTTGGAACCTTCCATGGACATGGCAGTTGTAGGAACATCTAATTGGCTTTGACATACCAAGCTTCAAAAAACCATCGTTCCTTATCATAGGCTCTAGTTTTGTCTCTACATTCTTGGTAATCCATGAGCCATTGAGCCAAATCTATGATAACATATTTTTTCCCTTGGAAACTAGTCTTGACCACCTCTAACTTAGAATTTACTACCTCTAATTTCTGTAGTGTCTTTTTGTGTTTTGAAAATTCTATTTTATACTTGGCATAGGTGGTTGCTACCTACTTCTCTAATTTTGTCCTCGGGAATCCTACTATCAACATGGCTAAGTTGGCATACCGCAGGTCTACCAACTCCATGTAATCAGTGAGATCTTGGATCTACAAGTTTCTTCAACTTCTCATGTCGCGTGGCCTCATTCTACCATGTACTTATTTGAATAGTCGTCTTTTGATGGATCATGCATACCTCCTCCATTGAGAGGGACCTATTTTCTCTAGCTAAGTGACTCATGTCCTAGTTGACCCTTGTTAATTATTATCACATTTGTTGGAAATCCTCCTCGAGAACATTCTCCTATTTTTTGATTATGGTCAATTGAAGATTCTCAGTGACAAGATGTTTATTTTCTTCTTATAAGGCCTTGAGTGCTTTGGCATGTGCATACGTTTGGGCTTGTGCCTTTGAAGAATCCCAATCATCCTTCTCATTTTCCCTTTCCATCCTTTTATTCTCTTCTAAAAATTTATTTAGATACTTTGTCCAAAATAACTCTAGCTGGTTGGCTAGGATAAATTGGGATAGATCCCACTATGTAGTTTGTAGGACGATGAACTTCTCTTAGAGTCTTCTCAACTCCTCCTCTACATGTTCATCCCTAAACTCTGCCATGACCAACTTTCCTTTTGTGGATATGAGGTTTGATTGTGTTGTTGTAACATCTTGAGGGATGTGAAACAAGAGCATCATCACTTGTCTTGTTTGTAGCAACCGATCCAAAACATTCTTATGATCTGCAAGAGTCATCAAGGGACTGACTAAGGTTTGAGCATCGCATGCTCTTGTGAAATCTACCAGTGGCACAATAGGGATAGTGAATGATTCTTTGATGTGGTCTGCAACCACTAATGTTTCTCCCACTACATCTTGGTGTTGCATAACCACTACTATGGCACCTTCACTAGTTTTGAGAGATTTTTTGTGACCAATGTGATTCCCCTCCTCATGTTTGTATAGAAACTTGACCCTGTGTATGATCAATTGAGATTGTAGATTGTACAACATCATCAATGACCTTGAAGAGGTTAGCCTCATCATGACTTCCCCAACTAACTATTTCTATGATGGCCTAGATATGGATCATCGATGGTCAATAATCTAGTGGTCATGGTGGCAGTTGGTCTTGCTAGGTTGCAATTTGTGTGTTGGGCCCTGCTTCTTATTGTTGACTAAGCCTTATGTCCAAAAGTTGGCTAGGCCAAATTGTTTGAGATGTAGTGTTCCCAACCATTTGCTCTTGCTCAGGCTCCAATGTCTCACCAGCATCTTTCCTTAGTGCTGGTGGCTTCAAAAATTCAACATATGATGCATTTTGAGCCTTTCTGGGGATGCCATTGGTGTACCCCCAGAATTCTAGCATGCTAGCATAGCTTCCTGATTAGGCAAGGAAAAGGCAATGAAAACTTCCCTATCATACATTCTTTAAACTACCTTAATATTTCTATGAGATATAGATGGGACATGTTGGCATCAACCTTGCCTATTAGGATTACACTTCCTCTGGTCGCATAGGTGGAAATTCTATTTAATCCTTTTGTTGGGAAGAGGTGATAGGTGCCAATTCTGAAATAGATTCTCTCTTCAAGTGTGAGCTCCTCATATCCTCCTTTCCATATGTCCTTTTTAACCATATTATCCATGCATCAAAATCAAAGTAGTGGACAGGTGAGCAACCTTATGCCTTGTATTTGAAATGTTCAGAACTTCTGAAATGGCCTTGGTAGAGAAATCAACTAAAATTTCACCAATATCAATGGTGGTGCATTCTTCCTTATTATGCCAAAATTAATATATCTCCCTCAAATACCATTTTTTACTCTCTAAGAGAATAGGCCATAGTGGAGATCCTTTGAGTTGATCTTTAACTGACTCAAGAGAAAATTGGGTAAAGGATCCAAAATTGAGTTCTAGAGACCTTTCCCAAATTTCCTGAATGCATTCTAGAGACAATGTGAGATGTTATCCCTATTCAGGTTCCTCACCTTCTCCACCTTCTACATGCCTAGATTGTGTAGGGATAAGGGGTTCTTAATGGATGCTAAATGATTGTGCCTCCTACTCTGCGTGTTCTATGGAAGACACTTGGCCTCTACCTCTCCTTGGCCATTTGAATGCACCCTGAGAGGGTCCTCCTTGTTATCCTCATTTAGGGGTCATATATAATCACACAGGATAAATTGTTAGTAAGGTTGTTTAGAAAAATGTAATTATCTTATACCTTACCAATTACCTTCAATGAATTCAACTTTTGCTTAGTGTGATTCAGAGTTAGAAAGTTTCATGAAAATCCCCCTAGAAGTTTTAATGTTAGGCCCAATTTGATCAAGTGACTCAAAAATAATTTCCATGCTTTGGGTGAAGGAATAATATTTGTTTGTCATAAGTTCTTACCATTTTTTAAGATCACTTACCCCTATGATATCTTTCGGGTGATAATGAATTTCAAAAAAACTATGTGTAACTTGGAGCGTACCCTTCCCCCACAACTAATTCAAACACTCTGGGTTTAAGCATCTTCGATCGGAAGGAGAATCGAAGTGTTATTGAGAAAGATATTGATGTTTAAATTATAGGTATGAAAGCTTGAAAGTTCATGGAAGAAAATTGCAATAACTCCCCTTGCATGAATAGTGGAGAATGACATTGACACACGTGCGTAGCGGGGGATCCATATATATAGGTTTTATGGATGTGATATTGCATACACATGAGCATGGACCTGATATCGCATTAGACCTAATACTAGGTACCCAATATCACATCCCTTCTAAAATAGGGTACTTGGAAAAATTGATAAATTTTTGAATTTCCATGGCCAAAAAGAAAGGATTTAAGGTGGATTTGGAAGGTCTAAGGTAATGTTAAATAGACATTAAGGCACAAAAAGTGTAATGAAGTGGAATTATATAATGAATTCCTTGAAATGTGTGCAAAAAAAGGACATGTAGTGGTGCACAGGAATGTCTGAGTTGAAATGATGATAAAGGGAAGAATAAATTTAGCAATGCAATACTCAGAGGGTATAAGATGATGTGGTGGTATGCAATAAGTGAAAATTACAAAAGTTACACAAGTGGGTCCTCCCCAAACTAGGTTCTAACCTATCATGCCCTTGCATAACCACATCTTAAAATGTCCAGAGGCACTAGAAGGGTTGAATGCAATTTGCACCAGTGCAACAAAACATAGACATGTTAAATACCACTATGATGAGGTATGAATTCTATGCCATACAAGACACAAGTTAAAATTACCTAGTTAGTGTAGAAGGGATTTCAGAGAATGGGACATGAGGTAATGTGCCCTGGGCATAATGAATCTTGAGTGTGGGGTGTGATTAAGATATCATTAGCCTTTCACTCCAAAATCAAGACCAAGTCCATACCTCTAACCAATGACATCACATATTTTCATCTAATGATAGACAACCATAAGAGCATCATGACAGCAAGGCGTATGATCACTTGGCATTTTGTACAAGGGATGAGTGATTTAGAATTTCTCTGTAGCATAGTCTTCTTAATCTTTTCTTTATTATTTTTTCTTCTTTCTTTTCTTTTTCTTCACCTGGCCACATTGGCACTTTGTCATTTCCAATAGTGATCTAAAGAATCCACCAAACTTCAAGCATGGGTGCATGTCTTTCTAATAGAACTCTCTAGAACAACATTTGAGTTTCTTTATTGAGTGTCTTTACTACTCTTACTCCCATTTTCCATTATATCTACAAGGACCTTAGTATAATAAAGCTACATGATAACACATAAAAATTTCACCAAAGAGAATCCACAAGTCCCCTTGATGTCACACCCTAGTTGTTCCCTCTTAGTCCATGTCTAAACAAAGGATGCTTTTGATGTTGTGGAGGACTTCCACTACTATTGACAATAATAGCACAAGTAATGTTTGTGGGTTGGTATTGTGATGCAAAACCTTCTAGTATAACTAGTGGTGTTGTAGAAGGAGGTGAAGGATGAGAATACTGAGGGTAAGAAGAAGTTAAAGGAACCTAAGGTGGTAATCCCATGGGATAGGATATGGGTTGGTAGTACTCAGGAAATTGATAATGATGAGCTGAAGTAGAGGATGTTGATGTAATTTGGGAAATAGGGTGTTGAACATAATAAGCATTTGATGTTGGAGTATATGAAGGGTGTGGTTTGTTTGGCGATGGCCTCTCCCACAACTAGGGGTTTTGCCACTACGAATGGACATAGTACTTTTATATGAAATCTAGATGTAGCATTCATTGCCAATGCTCATGTAAATGTGACAATACTAGGAATTGGATTTTGAGATGATCATACAAACAAAAATCACATTAATACTTATGATTTGCAATTGAGTTCCTATCCTTATTTTTTTCAACCCTCCTTTCCAATTGGTGAATGATGTTCTATCCTATTTCTTGGTTTGGCATTCTCTATTTGTTCTGGTTTTCAGAGTGATTGTGGATGATTTTACCTCTAATAATGTTTGCATATTCTTCAAATTTTTCATGTACCCATTCCATCATTTTATTGATCTTTGCCTCAATTTCACCTAGTGATTGTAGTATTAGCAAAGATGATTCCACCTCGTTGAGGTGAGTTGATTTCTCCTCTTCATGGACCTTTGTTATTTTGATATTTTGGTCTTGTTGAGATCTTTTAAAATTCTTGCATTTGGCTATTTCTCCTTCTTCTTTTGCTACCCACATAATAAGATCTTGGAACTAGTGGGTTCGTAATTCATATAGTTTACTTGGGGCATACATCCCTAGGGTTTCCCTTGTTTCATTACAAATGTCATCCATGATGTGATACATTAGCCTTTCCTCAGAGAACCCATGGCATGGGCATTTTTTTAATAATGAATAATATCTTTCTAAGGCCATGTCCAAGGATTCATGTTGCCCTTGTTTCCACTCTTGGATTTGTCTCCTCAAGGCTGATACTCTTGCATAGGTTTGATATCTTTCATTGAATAGTTCTACCATTGTCAACCAACAACAAATTGATTGTGCTTTTAAAGACCTATACAATACTTTTCTTGGCCAACAAGTATCACAAGAAAGAGCTTAAGTCTTTGCCATCCATTATCAAGTTTGTTCCATGCACAAGCATCATAGAAGGCTTGTAAATGATGTTGCGAATCTCAATTATAGACCCCTAAAAACTTGGAAAAGTTATTTAAATCAAGCCTAGGTATATAGCTTTCCTTACAATGCCTGCGGGATATTTGAATACCTCTTGTATATGCATTAGGCTCTTAGTGGCCAATATGGGTTCATCGTTACTAAGTAGGTTATGATTTTGTGATTTGGGACAATGCTATCTTCATTTATGTTGGCGTTCCTGACTTTTCCTATGGGTTCAATTTTTATTTCTACACTGACCCCTTGAGAGATGGTCATCCATGTCACAACCTGATGTTGAAGGAGTAAAGGAAGAGAAAGAATTGGAAGACTCATCATGACTTTTTTAAGTCTCCAAATCATCCCTGTATAAACTCTTGTTAACAATTGAGAACGACCTAGGCCTTATGGGCCCCCTCGTTCCATGGGATGTCACATCCTCACTAAATATGTCTAAGTTGGATGATAAGAGTCCTTGAATATCACTAAGGTGTCCATGAACATATGAAAATCCTACATAACATTGCATACTCCACACTTCTTTGTCATCATATATTTTGTTGGTTCTCTAATGAATTACCTCACTAGATGTTGCATTACCATCATCTTGTGAGAGAGACATTGTTGTGAATTTTGGGTGACTTATTTGCAATTAATTTCTTTCTAAAAGATATATCATTAATACTTCATTATACCAAATCTTGTATGATATAACTAATCTAGATAACTAGTTTGATCCCTGGCAATGGTGCCAATGATGAGTAGGGAGGTACCCCTATGCTCAACCATACAAATACAAGCATGTATGCACGATTCAATCAAACTTTGTAGATGGACTAGTTGTAGCACCTAGATAGTTACATGTTAATTGCAGTTCGCTATCTTCCCACCTAGACTAGTATTTTCTTTGTCAAGTATGATTTAGTCTAGAGTGAGGTGTATGATGTGATTTCTAACATTAGGCTACTCTTATAAATAATGAGAAATAATCTTGCTTAAGCTAATAAGTAATATGAAGTAAAATCTAAACTAGCCTAAGTGTGATGAGCATCTATCCATAATCATTTGCACACATCTAAGACCTCGTGTACTACTTCTAAGGTTACCAAGCGCATATTACTTGAGCACTACTAGACATGCTACTAGGTTACCAAGTAGTTACACTTAAATGTTTGTGATTAAGATGTACCCATTCCACATTAATAACAAGAATAGTAAATAACAATAAAGAAATATTAATTGAGAAAAAAATAAATAATAGTTAACAATTAAAAAATTAAAAACTAAGTGAATGTTGCAATGATGAAGTAATCTCAATCTTTATTGCCAATTGTGTGTGCATCCAAGTACATCACACTCGAACAAAGGTTTCATACAATTACAATCATCACACTACAATCATGCACTTAGGAAAGAACTAAAAACTAACAAAATGACTCTACCCTAAAGAATTTTCCAACTGACCCCCTTCTTGTGCACCTAAGTGCTATATTTATAGGCCAACAGAAGAATCATGATATCATGTATTCGATATCATTATCCAGGCTACGATATCACATACTNTACTTATGTGCTTAATTAATTGCTACTTAATCTAGCTTAATTTAGCCTAATTAATTATTTAATTATTTAAATCATTAAAGAAAATCACATAAAACATTAAATGCATAAATAAATAACTAATCTATTTCCAAGTTGATGAGTGAAAAGGTACCCCTACACTCAACCATATGAATCATGAAGCATTCATGTGCAATTCGGTCGAATTCCATGAACTCTATAGTTTTCTAGTGCACTAGTTTTCTAGGAAGTAAATTAGGCATTGAGAATGTTCATTGTCTTCCCAAGTACACTTGTGAAGCTCAAGGATATGGTTTAAGTGTAATTGAGGCACATGATTTTTATCATTTTATATTTTATGGTTTTGGTACTTGAAATAAATAGGATGAAGAATAAAGTAACTTAATGTCTACTTTAATCTAATTGGCTAACTATCATTTAACTAGTCCTAACATAAGTATCTAGTCCCACTTGTCTTATACATCCTAAACACATATAACATTGTTGGATTACCAAGCATTAAGCATTTTTGGGATTACCAAACATCATACACATGCTCGAAGCAGTTATACTTATGTGTTTACTTAATCATTATTTATGTTATCTCACTTAATTACTTAATTATCTTAATTACTAAGGAACATTAAGTAAATAATTAAAAACATTAAATGCATGAATAAAACATTTAAGCTATCCAAAATGTTGCAAATTTTATCAAGAAGCTCATCTTTATTGCTACACACACTGTCATTCTCAGGTACAATAGTGCTCAAATAAAGATCTATACACTCAATAACTCCTGCTGCAAGCACTTGGGAAAATATTCTAACTTTTGAATGTAAAAACTACAAGAGCTTCACTACAATTATCACATGACTCCCCATGAACACAGCTATGAGCTCATATCTATAGTTTTTATTGTTGGGTTGCATTGATGGGGCCTTGTGGATGTAGCAAATGCTATGTCAATGTAGCCTCATCGATGAGGCAACACGACTTAAATGGGGCCATGTCAACAGGAGCCTATCAATGTGACACTATAATGCTAATCATACCCCCACAACTAAATGAAAACTCATCCTCAAGTTCCTTTACAAAATTGGAAAGGTATGGAATTATTGACTAACTATTAACATAATACTCACATAAAAAAACTAAGTTTCCAAGAGAACAAATAAACACATTACAAAAATTGTGGTGTTTATGACACAAAATTTAACATCATGACATGACTACGCAAAATTAGATAGTATGTTCTCTAGTGGCATGAAGATGGTTGAGAATATCAGATAGTCCCAAGTGGTGGAGGCTCCTGAGGTTCTGATGCATCTTCGCTATCTTTAGGCATATGCAGTGGCTAAGGTGGTTGTGGCTATCCTGCTACAATTATAACCTCTAGTGAAAGGTGAAAGGCATCTAGTAATTCCTTCATCTTCTTCTCCTTACTCTAGGGATTATTCATAGTCCACACAACATTTCTAATGTGGGATAGAAAAAAGATATCCCATAAATAGAGCATTACTGCGAATATCTCCTTAGCATTAACAAACCAAGAAATGAGTTATTTATGTTTGACATTTAATGCCATAACTATGTATTGTAGCTTCTAGTAGTCATTCATCATTCTAGCTAGGTTCTCAATGGTAGATCTTTGATTAGCATATTTGCCCTTGAAAACTTCAAGTTTAGTGTTTTCCACCACAAGATTTTGTTTAGTGTCCTTGTGGTGCTTGAACTTGGCCTTGTACAATAAGTACAAGGTGGCCACCTACTTCTCTAGTTCTGATCACAGTTATTCAGTAGTCAACATAGTCAAATTTTCATATCAGAGATTGACCAACTCCATGTATTTTTTCATCTCCTCAATCTGCATCTCCTCATGTAGATTTCTACTTTATTGTAGGCATCTATTCCATCAATGATAAGCTTCCATAATTTTCTTCCTTGCTAGAGTTTTTGGAGAGTTTCATTTACTTTTTCCTTCACTAGCTAGATGTGCTTTTCATTAACTTATTTCTATAGATCGACCTAGTCTCTATAATGATCTTTAACTCTCTCAAATTTGAGAGCCTCTAATATTCAAGAAACTACCTCAATTACAATCTTTTAACAAAGGCCATATACCTCCTCTATGGAACGGTTTCTATTTTTAATTGTTAATCTCCTTAGTTCTATGTTCACTTTTGCTAGTTTCTCCTGTTGTTGATAGATAAAGTTGATCAACTATTGTTTACACTCATCAACATTTTGCACGTGATGGTTCTCCATGGTCAGTTGTACATTCTTTTGGTGGGTTTGATCCAAGGATTTCTAAATTTTATGTTGTGTAGCCTCTACCAAGAATTGGTAGAACATTGTCATCTCCATCACATCCTTAACCCTTTTTAGTCTTGTGAAGCTATTCAAGAGCCTCATCTCTCATCAATGCTAGGTTGAGAAATGTAGGATCAACAATTTGGGTTCTTAATTTGGCAACTTTAGTAGTAAGCATTTGTTTAGCTCCTTGGTTGTTTTGAGTTATCCTTCCAAGATAATGTTTTTCCCCTTACCTTTAGTAGCTCTAAATAGATTGCAATAATTTTATTTGAAACATCAAAGACATTCAAAAGTGGCTATCTGATTCCCACCAGTCAATCTAGTAGTTCTTCATGTTGTGTTGCATTTATTCTACCACTTGTGATTCCTACAAATGTTTGCATATCTTTGAGTGTAGTGACATTTGGTATAGACACCATACGTGCATTGAGGATTTTGGCTATTCTATCAACAACCACCTCTACTATTTTCTCCTACCCTTGGTGCTACATCACTAACATCATTGTGCCCTTTCCTTCCTCCAAGTGCATCAAGAAGGTCATGACATTTCCAAAAATTTCTAGGAATGGCTACTATTCTGCAAGAGATATTATGACCTCTCTAGCACTAGGATTCAACCTCATGGATAATTATGTTCTTTGGGCCAAGAAAATGGATCCACCTCCACCCATAAAGCTAAGTATTTAAGCCATCTCATTTAGATAACTCATTACTAGTTAGTACACAGATGGGTCTCCACCACTCATGCCTACTTATTACTCTCTTTTTCTTAAGAGCCATTCTCAGTATTCACACAACCGTTGGGATATTATAGTGATATCTAGCATAGTTGTTTGAGTGGTAGGTGCAGGAATTGGTTGCTATGCCTCTTCTTGAATGGTTGTTGTAGGTGTCGTATCTTTTATCATCTACATCCAATTAGTGGTCAAAGCACACCTGATAACATAGTTTGTATATTGGACTATTCCTCACCTCTGATAGAGCTTTCTAATGAGGCATGGGAAGGGGAGTACCTTCCTTCCATATTCATTTTATTCAAATCACTTCACCATCTCTAGATAGATTAGCTATGGAAGGTTGATAGGAAATCTCCCTTTCAAAGTGGCTCATGCATGAGCAGAAAAGGTGGTGATTTTTTTGGGCCTCACTATGGGATTTAGGTAAAAGTCCAAAATCTTGTAGTGGATCCTTTCTATTACTGAGAGCACACCAAACTCCTTGTGGTTAACACCATGGCACCATTGCATCCATTCTTTCTTGATGTTGGGATCTACCTACATTGGAATCTTAGTGAGATTCGCCCCTATTTCTAGTAACCCAACCACTTCAGTAATTGCCTATATTGAGTAGGACATTGAGAAGTCCTTGATATTAATCATTGAACTAGCCTACTTATTGTTCTAGAATGAAAATGTCTCTTCCATGTACCAATCCCTAGTGGAAGTGATGATTGGTCACATGGGAGAGGCCTTCAGTTGGCCCTACACTTCTTTTGGTGCTTGCTCTAGGAAATGGCCAAAGTTTAACTCCTTAAGAACTATTTTTTGGATGTCCCTTGATCTGATTTGATTTAGGCAGGCTTTTGTCAAGTTCACCCTAATAGTTTCTTGTTACACTAGTGCCTCATCCTAGTGGAAATGTTCTATTGATGTTGCTAGTTCTAGGGTTTGACAAATAAATTCCACCTTGGCCTCTTCTCTAAGAGGACATGTGGTGTGGGTTGCAAGTGGTTCTTGTTATATTTCTTCTTGGCCCCTTTTCATTCTAGGTCATTTCTCACTTGGTTGAGATTGTCTACCTTCTTGCATGTGTTTTCCTTTCAATGTCATATGTGGTCAAAACACATCCATTAGTTAGTAGATATAATGTGTAACTTTGAATATTTTGAGTGCCTTATCTCATTGATTAGTTACACTTAGCTATGGTGGGATCATGGTAGATGGATCTTTTTTTATTATTTTATTAATTAATTTCATTATAAGTATCACTAGAGCCCATTAGAATAATTTAACTTTATAATTTAGTGTTTCAATGTTTGGATCCTTCAATTTTCTATCAAAGATGGCACATCTATGCCCCAGATGACTAAGAGCTTACCTCAAGTAGCTACAACGTTAAGGAATGGAGTGATTTGGATAAACAATTAGGACATTATGGGCTTTGCAAGGTTCTAAGCTCTAAAATGTTGAAAAAATCCCTTGGCATTTGTGAGAAAATGTGAAAATTTCAAAGTGGGATCATGAATATATATACAATTTTTCCACTACATTGATGGGGCCACATATACAGGGCCTTATATATGTGTATGCTCTGTCGATGGGGCCCCATATACAAAACCCATAGGAAAAAATTTCAAATTTAAATATCATAAAAAAATACAAGGAATTTTTCAATGAATTTGGGATCCATGGAGTCCCAAAAAGCCAAGAATATGATGAAATCAATAAAGAGGATCTTTAAAGGCTCAAAAATTCAAAAATTTAATGGACAATGTGGTTATTAAATAAAATAGGTAAAGGATCACATAGTTTGATGTAGAAGATGGGTGTACAAAAGATTTTGATTGTAAGAATGCCTAAGGATAAGATGCTTAACAAATCCAACCAAGAGAGATGCAAGTGGATCCTCCCCATAGTAGGCACATGCCTTGTTTTCCTTTACATAACCTCAACCTAAGGAGTTTGTAGATCCCATAGATAATTAATGGTTGATAGAAGTTAAGCACCAAAACCTGGAAGATTCTACAAAAGAATTCAAGTATGTCATACCAAGACATCAAATCAAGAACATGGACACCAGTAGTGAGGTGAGTTACGAATAGCATAGATAGATGATGGAGAAGGTGGAATGAAGTCCTGAATTAAGGTCATAAGACGTCCCTTACGGAGTTGTGTTCAAAATGACCTAAGAAAATCCATCCTTAGTCCAGACCAAAACCATCCTCTTTCGATGACCCCACATCGTCACTTTAAGACTGATCCACCCCCTCTAGACACAAGAGTGCTTTCATAGAATAACCACCATTCCATAAAGAGAAGAAAAGAGAAGTAGAAAGCAAGAGAGGGCCTTAGTTAGAGGGGCCCTTTAGGCATGGGTAACATGTCTTTCTAGTCCCATAACCAATGCTTGTAGCCCTTTTATTTGTCTAAGAGATCTACTTTGAATTCACATCATGTTTTTCTAATGGTAACCACACCATGCAAAGACTTTATTTAACTTCTTGTTATTGGTTGACATGAAATGGTAAGAAGTCATGAAAATACTCATGCACCTGAGCAAGTAGAAGAGTACAAAGAGTACAAATACCCCTTGAAGTCACACTCTATGAAAACCTTTGAATACTTTCCAATTTTGAAAACTATGAAGATATTAAATTTATTTAATGAAAGGAACATCAAATTTCCAAAACAAGGAAAATCATTGAGTTTGTAGATGGATGGATGTTGTGGACTCACTACTTGTTCCATGAAAAAGAAACCATGGCCTAGCCATTGGTACCAAAATTTAGAAATAAAAACCAAACATTAGCAAACAAAACATTAAGCACAAACCACCATTAGTAACAGCTACACCACCACTGTGTCATATTGGCACAAAGCACATTTATTACCAAAAAAAGTGAATAAAATCACACACTAAAAATAAATTAAAATATATAAGAAAGTATAAAATATTCAAGAAAGATAAAACATACTAAAGATGTTGTAAAAAATATTGAGAAAATCAATAGAATGAAAAATGAAAAAGCAGTAAAAATCAACACAAAGTGTAAAACAAAAAAAGTGAAAAATTGAAGAGACATATGCATGAGTTGATAATAGGAGATGTAGAATATAGAGCATGGTTGTCCATCTGATGAGGTATTATTCACACTAGCTTGCTTTGGCTCAAGGAAAGGTTTCACTTGTTGGATGTTGACCTACTTTTTGTTTGGGCTCTCAAGTTTATAAATTAACATGACCCCAAAGGAAACGTTTTCATCAATTATATAAGGTCCTTCCCATAAAATTTGGAAAACATTTTTTAATACATCTGTGGGGTTCTAGTAGAGAACCTTATCTCTAGGTTGAAAGTTTACTTTCCATATTCTAAGGTCATGATGGTTCTTGTTGTATAACTTGTGCACTTCATTCAGGTTGATCAATCAGGCCACTAATTGATTTTCATCTAGCACATTCAGGTTGATCACTCTTTCTATTATGCTAGGCTTAGTTCAAGGTCTAATTCATAGGCTACTAAAAGTGTACGAAGTTCGGATTGGACTAGAAGTATTGGAAGATTTTCATACACTAGTTCATAAGGAGAGTAGCCTATGGGGAGTTTCCACATGGAGTGGTAGGTCTAAAGGGAATCATTAAGTTGTGTGCTCTAGTCTCTTCTATATTTACTTATAGCCATTGTTAGGATCTTTGTGATCTTCCTATTGGTAACTTTTTCTTGACCATTGGCTTGGGTATGATAAGGTATTGTTAATTTAGGTTCTACCCCCAAGCATTACATCAACTTCTAAAAGGTTGCATCTATAAAATGGGTTCCATTATTAAAATTTTAGTGCATTCCATATACCAAAATTTTTTACAATAAAGTAGTAGTAGATGATGTATAGTTGATGATAGTTGTTGCTTCTACCCATTTGGTGCAATAGTGAACTACAATGATGATGTATGCCTTATCATTGGACATGGGTGTGATGGAATCCATGAAGTCTATGCCCCATATATCAAAGGGCTCCAATGGTTGAATCCACTATTGAGGATCCTTCATTCATGTGCTCATCTCACCATATTATTCACAGTGCTCACAAGATTAGACAAACTGGTGGATGTCCTTGAAGACTATGATCATGCATCTTCTCACATAGTGGCCTCCACAAGACCCTTTGTGAGAATCCTAGAGAATGTGCAATTGATCTGCATCAAGTACACGCAAGTGAACTAGGCCATCAACACACACCTTCTAAACATGTCCATTTATTTTCATGAAGTGCTTAGTCCAATAATGAAACTATTATTTCTTCCTAAAGTCTAGATCTTGTGGCATCTCTTGAGTGAGAAGGTAAGTGAGGATTCTATCATACCATTTTGATTTAATGGACACTTGGTTATTTATTTCTCTTGTAAAGAAGACTTCATCTAGAAATTGATCAAAGAGTAGGTTCTCCTCCTCTTTGTTATTCCATCTTAACCGAGAGAGATGATTAGAAACCATATTCTCAGTCCCTTTTCAATCTACCATTGTGAGATCAAATTCCTAGAAGATCATGAGCTACCATATGATATAGGGGCTCACTATTGGATTGTTTATTAGAAGGTGGATGACACTGTGATCTGTGTGCATAAACACCTTATAGCCAAGCACATAGTGCCTAAAATTTTTGAGAGTACATACCATTACCATTAGTTCTTTCTCACATTTTGGTGTAATTCAACTAAGCACCCACAATGGTTCAACTCATACAGTGGATGTAACATGGATGTTTCTTATCATCCAACTATGTAAGCATAGCTTCCAAGGCATAATTAGATGCATCTATCATTATATGAAATGGTATAGACTAGTCTAGTGCCCATAGAATTAGATTTTCTACAAGTTTTTTCTTTAGCTATTGGAATGCATGTTCATACTCCTTGGTCCACATGGATGGAGCATCCTTTTCTGTAAGCTCAACCAATGGCTTTGTGATCTTAGAGAAATTCTCTATAAACCACCAATAGTAACTAGTGTGTACAATAAATGATAATATGTCTTTGATTGTCTCAGGTTGGAGTGGGATTTCTTGGATGACCCTTATCTTTTCAAGATCTACCTTAATCCCTACTTGAGTAATTTTGTGCCCTAGTACTATGCCCTCCTAGACCATTAAATGGCTTTTCTACCAATTGAGCCTAAGGTTCATTTCAACACATATTTTCAATACTTCTTCAAGGTGATCCAAGGCTTGCTCAAATGTAGCCCCATAGGTAGAGAAGTCATCCATAAAGACTTCTACCTTGCTACCAATCTACTATTGAAAAATACTAAGGACTAGGCATTCAAATGTTGCAGGGGAATTGCATAGGTTGAATAACATCTTACAATATGCAAAAGTTTTCTAGGGACTTATGAATATTATTTTGGCCTAATATTTTGGAAAAATCTAGATTTGGTTATAGCCACTATAACCATACAAGAAGTTATAATAGCAATGCCCAAATATGGTATCCAACACTTGGTTCACAAATGGCAATGGAAAATGATCCTTAAATGTTGCCATATTCAATAGCCTAAAGTCGATGTAGACTTGCCACTTACGACCCTTCTTTAACACAATTACAAGTAGGCCAACCCAGTCACTATCCATGATGGAATAGATGAACCCCACCTTGAGGAGTTTTTCTATTTCCTCTTTGACTAGCTTTTTCAACTTGGGGTTTAGCCACCTCTACAACTACCTTCTTGGCTTCATGGTTGAGTCGGTGTAGATATGATGCTAGCATATCCATGGATCAATTCTAATCAATTCATGATATGACCAAGAAAAGGCTAGTTTCCATTTATCGACCACCTCTAATAGCTTTTCATTTTGTTCAAGAGTAAGATTTGCATTGATTATAACTAGCTTGCCAATTTTTTAAAAATGCATACTCCATGCTGGCTAGTAGAGTTTCTAACTCTAGGGGCTCTAGCTTGAAATTATTAGGGATTTCCAACTCTCCCCAATAGGTATCATCAACTTCATCATCAGAGAGTTGTTGATGAACTTACTCAAGTTCATCCATGTCCTCAACATAAGCATATGATAGGCTCTTAGTAGGTTCCATGCATAGTGTGTTGCTATTAGAGTCAGTTGTTAGCCACTAGGTACCCCCTTGTTTTGTAACTGCTACATATAAGCACCTCTGGATATCCATTTCATGTGCACATTGATTGCATGCTTTAATGAATGTACTTTTAATGGATAAGATTTTCTACATGCAATTGCACCCATTATCACTGCACATTATGAATGGAACATGTTGCTTCTCAAGTACTCCAAATTCATTCTCCTTGGATATTTCCATGAAGAGGTTCTTGATGCCTATTCATACATTAACAGTGCTTAACCATGCATGTTCCATAATGATGAGGAAGTTGCCTTTGTAGTTTTCTACCTTGATCACTAGAAAATCAATAGATATGACCATCCATAACCTATAGTCACAATGTCCTCCACTAATCCCAAAGGGATCATGATTGACTGATTTACCAATTCCAAATAGATATTACTCTTCATGAAAGGTGGTAACTTTTAAGCCTTGTACATTTCATGGGAGATGAAATTGACACCAAAACTAGAATCAAGAAGAGCCTTGCATGACTCATGTACAGTGATCTATAAGTAAATAAGAGGACTTTCTAGGTCAGATTACTTCATGGGAAGGTTGTTAGCCTTGATCCAATCAGAGATAGCATAAGTTAACATCACAATGTGGATTTGAGGTGGATTTTGGTTTGAAGGATCCTTGAATGTGTTTGGTGCAAAGGATGAGGGTGTTGGAGATAAAAGATGACCAACCACATTAGGTTGATGTTTTGGAAGGACTATTGGGGTGGGAAAATGGTCATTTCTAGGATCTATTATCCAAACCACTCGGCTAGAAGGCTAGTTGTAAATTTACAGCCCTCATAGCATTTTGTTGTTGCAATTGTGGGGCGATTTTGCCTTGCATAGACAAAGAAAGAGGTAACTAAGTTAAGGGCAAAGGGATGTGTGTAGATAGATGTAGATAATGGTAATGATATGGGTTTTCCCATCAAGTAGATGATGAATGATTTTAATGGTACTTTGGAGGATAATAGTCATGTTACAATGAGGCATGGCTGGCAAAGCCACATGAAGAAATGGATTTTTGAACATAGCACTTAAATGGATCTAGTTTCCTATAAGGGTACTACTATTTTGGTGGAGGTATTTCCCATGACTATGGTTGGTTCCACTACTGTTATTACTCATACAATTGTGATGGAGCTCCACATGGATAGTAAGCTTGTTGGTGCTAGTGAAATTATCTTGGATTTCCTTGAGGATAAGACAATCGTCTAGGTGCTTCCCTTTGTGCTAGTTAAGGATTTAGCATGTACATCCCAAACTCTTGTAATTCTAACACCATAGTACAACATCCCATAGGATGATCATATTGAAAAATTTCACAACTTCTTCTACTGTAGTAGCTTTGCCCTTACCCCTTTGGTAGGCACTCTCAACTTCTTTCCATCTCCTGTAGTCATGATCACTTTTTACTCTTTGTACTCTTCAAAAATCTTAATAACAATCTAGAATTTTTCATCCAAAGAGTCCCATAGTTTACCAACCTTTTCTAAAATATCAAAAATAGACTTTTTGATGATCGAGGTTTTCATATTCACCATCTAATCAAGTGGTGATGCCTCCTCATCACAGAATTGGACCTTCCTTTTCTTAATGGAAGGGCCCTTATTATATTCTTCCGCACTTTCCCTTTCTTGTAACTCACCTTCTTATTTTATAACCTACTCAATCAACCTTTGGATTTAATGATCTCTTAGTTCATATAGTCTTCCTTGGGCATAAACCCTAAGATTTCTTTTGGTTTCTACTCTAAGCACATCTATGATGTGGCAGAGTTGTTCCCTCTAAGAATAACCATGGCTAGGGCATTGATGTAAGAGAAAATAATATCTACCCATGGTGGCATCCAAGGCTTCATGTGTTCCCTATTTCCACCCTTGGATTTTCCTTCTTAGATTAAACACTTTGGAGTATGTCAGGTATTTGTTATTAAATAGTTCAAACATGGTACTACATCTGTGAATGGACTCTAGCTCCAAGAATTAGTACTAGCTTTCTGCCTCTTTGATGAGTGTCATAGGAAATGGTTTCAATTTTTGCTACTCATTTTCTATGTTTTGTAAGGCATAGGCATCATGAAAGGCTTGTATATGATTTTGTGGATCAAAGTTATATCCCCTCTCAAATCTTGGGATATTTTTCATATTTAGATGCTTCATCCAACTATCTATCACATGCCTAGTTAGAATTTTTATAGCCTCTACAATATTTAACATACTTCAAGTTGCCAATAAAGGCTCATCATCATCATTATTTCATTGTCACCAATAAATGTCCCCTCTTACCCCTTCATTCATAGTGGGCTTGGCAATTAGTATTATTGTCTCGTTGTTCACCTTTATCATGATTTTTTCTTCTGTGGTGTTTTTTAGAACTTAAAGAAGAGGAAGAAGAAGATTTAGATGAAGAGGATAAAGAGGAAGAAGAACTACCTCCACCATGGTATCTACTAACTCCCCTTTGGTTTTCATGGCCACGTTCATTAGTTTTCTTATCATCTTGATGCTTTTTTGAGCCCCTACCTTGACTACCATCTCTACTTGAGCTTGGATTATTCATAGTAGACAACAAATTTAGGACCACACCGCATCACTAGTAACAATGGGTAGAGATTTTTCATGCTGAAGGTCCTCAAAAGGAGGATCCTCATTGTCATCTTGGTTCAGTAGGAATAAGGGATTGGTAAACTATTTCTCCTTCATTAACTCATGGTGCTTTTCCTATTATTGATCTCTCTAACATTGTGTTTCAATGAGATGGTAGCCTTGATAGTCACAATCATGCATAACATACTCCTCTTGAAGATCTTGGATGCCTAACTTCTTAAGAGTTTGAAGCAATATCACAAGAACAAATTAATTGAAAGGAATTACAATGTTGCATTCCATGTCATGCCATCACAGTTGTTCATCCTGATGCAGGCTAAAGGTAAAATTAGGCACATACTTATTTGGATGAGTATATACCACCGTGCATTCTTGAGAGATCAATAATTTAGAATTTTCATGCTTGTCAGAAGAAGACATTTTTCCAACAAATAAAATATCAATGCTGATGTTCTTATAGTATTATGTATGAGAATAATGTTGACCTTAGGATTCATCCAATGATGTTAATGATGCTTACTACTCCTAGTTAGCACATGTTTCAAACACAAAGAGTCCATAGCAATGACACCAATGATGAATGGAAAGGTACCGCTACACTCAACCATATGAATCACAAAGCATTCACACATGATTTGGTCAAATTCCATAGACTCTATAATTTTCTAGTGCACTAGTTCTCTAGGAAGTAAACTATGCATTAAGAACATTCATTGTCTTCCTAACTACACTTGTGAATCTCAAGGATATGGTTTAAGTGTAACTGAGAAACATGATTTTTATCATTTCATATCTTATGATTTTGGTACTTGAAATAAATAGGATAAAGAATAAAGTAAATTAATGTCTACTTTAATCTAATTGGCTAACTATTGTTTAACTAGTCCTAACATAAGTATCTGATCCCACTTATTGTACACATCTTGAACACATATAACATTGCTAGGTTACCAAGTGTTAAGCACTACTAGGATTACCAAACATCATACGCATGCTTGAAGTGGCCATACTTATGTGTTTACCTAATCACTATTTAGCTTATCTTGCTTAATTACTTAATTAGCTTAGTTATAAAGAAATATTGCATAAATAACTAAAAACATTAAATACATTAATAAAATATTTAAGCTATTTAAAATGCTATAAAGTTTATCAAGATGCTTTTCTTTATTACTACACATACTATCATGCTANTTCAAATGTTGTAAGGAAACTTGAGGATGGTTTTCATTTAGTTATGGGGGTATAATGAAGCATCAAAGTGTCACATCAATGAAACCTTGTTGACAAGTCACCATTGACATGACCTTGTCGATGTGGTGTTGCACCATTGATAGGGCCATGTCGATGTAGCATTTTCTGCATTTATGAGTACCCATCAACGTAGCTCAACAATAAAGTCTATAAATACACACTTACCCACCATGTTTATGGCATGCATTATCATAGTTGTAGTGGAGCTCTTGTAGTTTTGTCATTTTAATGTTAGAATATTCTTCTGAGTGCTTGTAGCAGGAGTTGGAAAGTGTATGAATATTTATTCGAGAATTGATGTATTTGAGCATAGCAGTGCGAGTGGAAGTAAAGACGAGCTTTGTGATAAACCTTGCAGCATTTGTGATGAATGTCAAAGTATCACGTCGATGAGCCCCTATTGACATGGCCCTATTTATGTGGTGTTGCCCCATCCATGCAACCCAACAATAAAAACTATAAATACAGTATCACAGCTGTGTTTATGGAGAGTCATGTCATAGTTGTAGCANCTTTGATGCTTCATTATACCCCCATAACTAAATGAAAACCATCCTCAAGTTTCCTTACAACATTTGAAAGGTATGGGATTATTAACTAATAATTGATACAAAAAATTGACATTTCAAAACTAAGTGTCTGGGTGTATAGATCAACATCATTACAAAATTTGTAGTGTTCATGACATAAAATTGAACACAATGATGTGACTACTAAAATTGGATAGCACATCCTCTAGTAACATGAAGATGGTTAAAAAAATAAAACAATCCTAAGAGGTGAAGGTTCCTGAGATTTTGAAGGACCTTCACTAGCTCTGAGCACACATGGTGGCTGAAGAGGTTATGGTTGTCTTACTATAGCTACTATCTCACATGGAAGGTGGAAGGCATCTAGTAATGCCTTCATCTTCTCCTCCTTTCTTTGGGGATCATTTATAGTCCATTTAACATTGCCAATGTGGGCTACAATGGGGATATCCCATGGAAAAGACATTACTAGGAATAGCTCCTTGACATTGATGAATCAAGTAATGAATTATTTTCATTTGACATTGAATTCCTTGACTACATTTTATGGCTCTTGGTAGTCATTCATTCTTTTTACTAGACTCTTCTCAATGGATCTCTAATCAATTTATTTATCATTGAGGACCTCAAGTTCAATTTTTTCCTCTACAAGCTTTTGCTTGGTGTCCTTATGGTGCTTGAACTTAGCCTTATACAACAAGTATGAGTTGGCCACCTACTTTTCTAATTCTAACCACAACTATTCAATAGTCAACATAGTTAGGTTTGCGTATTAAAGATTGGCAAGTTCCATGTATTCACTCATCTCCTCTATCTACAACTCCTTCAGGAAAATTTATAGTTTATTATATTGATCAATCCCATCAATGATGGGCTACCATAATTTGTGTCCTTGTTGGATTTTTTGAAGGGTCTCATTCACCTTTTTCTTTGCCACTTGAATGTGTTTCTCATTTATTTCCTTCTATATGATGAACTAGTCTCAATAATGATCTTTAACTCTCTCAAATTTGAGAGCCTCTGACTTCCAAGTGACTACCTCTATTGTAGTCTTTTGGTGAAGGGTTAGGACCTCCTCCATGGAGAGGTTTCTATTCTCAATTGCTAATCTCTTTAACACTATATTTGCTCTAACTAGTTTCTCCTACTATTGATGGATAAAATTAATCAATTGTTGTTTATGTGCATCAAAATTTTTCAAGTAATGGTTTTTTGTGGTCAACTAAACATTCTCCTAGAGAGTCAAATTGAAGGCCTTCTAAATTTTATGCTAGGTGGCCTCTACCAAGGATTGGTAGAACACCACTATTTCCATCACATCCTTAACCCTTTTCAACCTACGGTGAAACCTACTTTTCTAATTCTAACCACAACTATTTGATAGTCAACATAGTTAGGTTTGCGTATTGAAGATTGGCAAGCTCCATGTATTCACTCATCTCCTCTATCTACAACTCCTTCAAGAAAATTTACAGTTTATTATATTGATCAATCCCATCAATGATGGGCTACCATAATTTGTGTCCTTGTTGGAGTTTTTGAAGGGTCTCATTCACCCTTTTCTTTTCCACTTGAATGTGTTTCTCATTTATTTCCTTCTATATGATGACCTAGTCTCAATAATGATCTTTAACTCTCTAAAATTTGAGAGCCTCTGACTTCCAACTGACTACCTCTATTGCAGTCTTTTGGTGAAGGGTGAGGACCTCCTCCATGGAGAGGTTTCTATTCTCAATTGCTAATATTTTCTCTAACTATTTTCGCCTAATATTGATGGATAAAATTAATCAATTGTTGTTTATGTGCATCAACATTTTGCAAACAATGGTTTTTTGTGGTCAACTAAACATTCTCCTAGAGAGTCAAATTGAAGGCCTTCTAAATTTTATGTTAGGTGGCCTCTACCAAGGATTGATAGAATACCACTATTTCCATCACATCCTTAACCCTTTTCAACCTAGGGTGAAACTATTCAAGAGCTTCATCTCTTGTTAATGCTAGATTAAGAAATGTAAAGTTGGTAATTTGGGCTCTTAGTTCAACAACTTTTGTAGTCAAGCATTTATTCAGCTCCTTGGCTATTTCAAGTTTCCCTTCTAAAACAATATTCTTGTCCCTTACCTCTAGCATCTTTAACTAGGTTGTAGTTATATTATCTATAATGTGAAATATATCTAAAAGTGGTTGTTTGGTTCCTACTAGTCAATCCAATAGTTGTTAATGCTATGTTATGCTTAGTCTGTCACTTATGGTCCCTGCAGATGTCTACACATCTTTAAATGTAGTGATGTTTGGTATAGATGTCATAGGTGCATTGAGTATCTTAGCAATTCTATTAGCAACCACCTATGCTACTATTTCTTATTCTTGGTGCTACATCACCATTACTATAACATCCCTCATCATCTTCCAAACACACCAAAAAGGATGCAACATTTCTAGAAATCTCTAGGAGTTACTACTATTCTGAGAGAGATACCATTACATCTCTAGTGCTAGGACTTGACCTCTCAAAAAACTGTACTTGTTGAGAAGAGAAAATGGATCTATCTTCTACCATCAAGTTGAGTGTTTAGGCCACCTCATTTAGGTGATTCATCATGGGCCAATACACAAATGAATCTCCATCACTCATGCCTACTTGTTGCTCTTGCTTGCTCAAGATCCATTCTCAGAGCTTGTGCAACCATTGGAATGTTGCAACAATGTCCATTACTATTTTTTAAGTGGCAAGTGGAAGTGGTGGCTACTACTCCCCTTCTTCGATTATTGTTGTAGGATTTTTGTCCTTCATCATCTCTGCCCAATTAGCAATCAAAGCACATTAGACAACATCATTAGTATAGTAGACTATTACTCCTCTTTAACATAATTTTCCAATGAGTCATGGAAAGGATAGTTCCTTCCTTCCATGTTCATTATTTTTTAAACACTTCTCTATCTCTAGATAGATTACCTATGGAAGTTTGACTAGGAATCTACCACTTAGAGTGGCACATGCATGAGTAGAAAAGGTAATGATTTTGCTAGGCCTCATTGTGGGATTTAGATGAAAGGGTACAATATTATAATAGATTCCTTCTACCAATGTAAGCACACCATATGCCTTGTGGTTAACACCATAATACTGCTAAACCCATTCCTTTTTGATGCTGGGAACTGCCTACATTAGAATTTCAGCAAGATTCACCCTAGTTCCAGGCAACCTAAGTGCCTCTGCAATGGCTTGCACTAAGTAGGACACTAAAATGTCCTTGATCTTGACCATTGAATTGAACTTCCTATTGCTCCAAAATAGAAACATCTCTTCCATGTACCACTTCCCACTAGAAGTAATAATTGGCCACATGGGAGAGGTCTTTAGTTGGTCTTGTACCTCTTTAGGTGATTGCTCTAAGAAACATTGAAAGTTTAACTCTTAGAGAACTATTTTTTGAACCTCCCTTGATCTGATTTAGTTTAGACAAGCTTCCATCAAAGTCACCTCAAGGTTCTCCTATTGGGCTAGCACCACATTCCAATGGGAATTTTCTATTGTTGCCACCTATTCTACAATTTGATGAATACACACCACTTCAGCCTACTCCCTACGAAGTCCCATGGCATGGGTTTCAATTAAATCTTCCTAGGCCTATTCTTGACCCCTTTTTATTCTTGGTCATTTTTCCCTTGGTTAAGATAGTCCTCCTTCCTCTGTGTTTGCCTTTTGGTGCCATCTATAGTCACAACACATCTATGGATTAGTAAATATAATGTGTAACTTAGAATATTTGGATACTTTATCTTATTAATTAGTTACACTTGGCTATAGTTGGACAATGGCAAATTGATTATTTCATTAATTAATTAACTTTTTGTTGTAAGTGTCACCAAAGCTTATTGGAAAGGTTTTAACTCTTATGATTCAGTATTTTAATGATGATTCCATAGTTAAACCTTTGTGGGAGTTTTAAAATGTTGAAAAATTTTCTATCAAAAGAAACACATTTGTGGCCCCTATGATAAAGAGCTTACCTCTAAGAGCTATAGGGTCAAAAAATGAAGTGATTCAGACAAATGATTACGAAGTTATGAGCTCTAGAGGGTTCTGGGCTATGAAAAATGCAAAAACTCCTTGGGCATTTGAGAGCATCTATATATATTATTTCTACATTGCATCAATGGGGTTGCATCGATAGGGCCTCATATATGCATGGGCTTCATTGATGGGGGCCCTGATTATGAGGTCTGTAAAAACATTTTTGAAATTTAAATATTTTGAAAAATACAAGGAATTTTTGAATGAATTTTGGATCTATGAAGTCCTAGAAAAGATAAAAATATGATGAAATCATTGAAGAGGATCCTTGAAAGCTCAAAAATTAAAACATTTGATGGATAATATGTAAATTAAAGAAAATACTTAAAGGATCACATGGTCAAATGTAGAAGATGGATGCACAAAAGATTCTAATTGCAAAAACGCTAAAGGATAATGTGCTTAATGAACCCAACCAAGAGATATGCAAGTGGGTCCTTCCCATATCAGGCAGATGTCATGTCTGTGCTTGCATAACCTCAATCCAAGGAGTCCGTGGGCCCTATAGGCAATTAATGGTTGATGAAAGTTAAGGACCAAAACCCAAAAGATTCTACCAAAGAATTCAAGTACGTCAAACAAAGTCACCAAACATGAACATGAAAACCGACAATAAGGTGAGTTATGGGTAGCATGGGATGATGGAGAATGAATGGAGTTCTGAATTAAGGTCATAAGAAGTTCCTTTTGGATTTGTGTTTAAATGACCTAAGAAGATCCATCCTTAGTCTAGACCGAAACCAACCACTTTCAGTGACTTTGCATCACCACTCCAAAATGAATCCACATCCTTGAGACACAAGAGTACTCCCATAGAACAACCACCATTCCTTAAGAAGAAGAAAAGAGAAGTAGGAAGTAAGAAAGGACCTTAGTTAGAGGTAACCTTCAGGCATGGGTAACATGTCTTTCTAGTCCCATAACTAATGACTGTAGCTTATTTATTTGTCAAAGGGGTGTGCTTTGAATTTCCACCATTATATATATATATTGGATGGGAACCACACCATGAAAAAACTTATTTAACTTCCTATTTATGGTTGATATGGAATGGTAAGAAGTCCATGAAAAAACTCATGTGCCCAAATAAGTAGAAGAGTACAAAGAGTATTGAATCTCCTTGAAGTCACACCCTATGCAAATATTTGAATCCTTCTTAATTCTAGAAATCACCAAGGTCACAAATTTATTAAAGCTTTATTTAATGAAAGGGATCTCATATTTCCAAAATGAGGAAAACCATAGATCTTTGTGAATGGGTGGATGTTGTGGATGCACTACCTATCCCATGAAAAGGAAACCCTACCTTAATCATTGGTACAAAAATTCAAAAATAGAAAACAAACATTAGCAAATAAAAATATTAAACACAAACTAGCATTAGAAATAGCTATAGCACCACTGTGTCTTGATGGCACAAAGCATGTTTATTAATAAAAATTAGAAAATCACACTAAAATAAAGTAAAATATATAAGAAATTTTAAAATGTTTAAGAAAGATTTAAATGTACTAACAATGGTGTAAAATAAAAATGGTATAAAATAGGAAAAAGTTTTAAAATAAAAAAGGTCTAAAATAAATAATTTGTAAAACTAAAAATGTGTAAAATAAAAAAAAATTAAGGAGCCATGTATATGATTAGCATGGATGACCATCTCCTCCATGATTGAGTTGAAAGGAGGAGATCTAAAAAGTTGAGCATGGTTGTCCATCCATTAAGGTATTTGTTACACTAGCTTACTTGGGCTTGTGGAAAGGCTTCACCTATTAGATATTAACCAAATACTTCTTCTTTGGGGGTTTCAAGTTTGTATATGATCATGTTCCCAAAAGAAAAGGTTTCGTTGATTATATAAAGCCCCTTCTACAATGTTTGGAATTTGGTTTCTTGAGGAACATATGTGGAGTTCTAGTAGAGGACCTTATCTCCAAGTTGAAGTTTGATCCTTTTGATTCTTAGGTCATGTCATTATTTGTTGAATGTCTTGTGCACTTCATTCAAGGATAGGACTATGAATCAATTTTCATCTAGGCCATTCAGGTTGATTATTCTTTCTTTTTTTGTTAGGCTAAGGTCAAAGGCCAAGTCACAAGCTATTGAAAGTATACAAACCTTAGATTGGATAGGTAGAGTTGGTAATTTTCCATATACCAGCTCATAGGGAGATTACCCTATAGAAAGTTTCCATGTTGATTTGTATACCCAGATGACATCATTTAATTTTCTGCTCTAGTCTCTCCTATAGTTACTAATAGTTATTGTTGGGATCTTTGTAATCTCCCTATTAGTAACTTCTACTTAACCATTGACTTGGGGATGGTACGGTATTGTTAATTTATATTCAACCCCTAAGTTTTGCATAAGCTTGTGAAAGGTAGCACCTGTAAAATGGGCTTCATTATTAGAAATTAATGCACATGGAACCCCAAACCTATTCACAACATTTTATTGTACAAACCACATAGCAATGGATGATGTGTAGTCAGTGAAGGCTACTACTTCTACCCATTTTGTGCACTAATCAATGACAACAATTATCTATGCTTTTCCATTTGACATGTATGTGATGGAATCCATGAAGTCGATGCCCCATATGTTAAAGGGTTTCTAATGATTAAATCCACTATTGAGATCCCTCCATTCATGTAGTTATCCCACCATCTCATTGACAACATTCATAGGATCAGATAAATTGGTGGGCATCTCTAAAGATTGTGGGCCAATAGTATCCCACCATGGGGATTTTTATGGACATGCATCTCCCTACATAGTGACCTTCACAAAGGCCTTCATAATCATCCTAGAGAATGTTCAACTAATCTACATCAAGGACACACTAATGAACCAAGACATTAGCACAAACCCTGTAAAGGTGTCTGTTGTTTTTCATGAAGTGCATGCCCAATGAAGAAAATTTTGTGTCATTCTATAGTCTAAATCTTGTGGCATTTCCTAAGTGAGAAGGTAAGTGAGGATGCCATTATACCAATTGGATTATATGGGAATCTATTCATTAATTACACTGACAAAGAGAAGTTTATCTAGGAATTATTCAAAGGGTAAGCTCTCCTCCTCTTTGTCATCCCATCATAACTAAGAGAGATGGTCAACGACCACATTCTCAGTTTCCTTTCAATCTACTATTGTGAGAAAGTATCCCTAGAAGATCACAAGCCACTATATGACATAGGGACTTACCATTTACTTATTCATCAAGAAGTAGTTGGCACTATTGTTAGTGTGCACAAACACTTTATATCCAAGCACATAGTACCTAAACTTTTCAAGAGCATACACCACCACCACTAGTTCTTTCTCTATGATGGTGTAATTGATCTGTGCACCGAAATTGCTTCAGCTTGCACAAGGAATATAATATGGATGGTTTTAGTCATCCAATTACATAAAAATAGCTCCGAAGGCATAATTAGATGCATTTCTCATGATATGGAAGGGTTTGGACCAATGTGATGCTCATAGAATTAAATTTTCTATGATTTTTTTCTTTAGTTGTTGAAATGCATGTTCATACTCCTTAGTCCAAAGAAATGGAGTATCCTTCTTTGTCAATTTGATCCATAGTTTTGTGATCTTAGAGAAATTCTCTATAAATCTCCAATAATAACTAGTATGTCCAAGTGATGACCAAACATCTTTTACAATTTTTGATTGATGGGTGATTCCTTAGATAATTGTTAAACCCAAAAATTGGTACCTTTTAAATCTTAATTACATATCGNTAATCTATACTGGTATTATGTTTTCTAGTTTCTAGTTCTTTTTAGTAGTAATAGAAATGCACATTGAGGATTTATTATGGTAATGGAGTTGCAACTTGGACATTGGTGTTACAATGTGGGTGTGTCACTCTATCAACCACATTCTTTGAACACGCAACTGCAACTGTTTCCTTCAGATTACCTTGATGGAGATTGTCAATTTTCTATAGTGGAAATTACATAGATAATGAGGCTTGGATCCCAACTATTTTTATATCTACAAGTTCTTGCAACTGTTACTAGCATGTGGTTGGTGGGAGCTAAATTTTTCTTTGCCACATGGTGGCTATGGACATTACAGTGAATGTTACCTACATGGGTGATGGCAATGGATGTTATAGTGAATGTTACCTATGTGGGTGGTGGCGGTGGATGATATAGTGGATGTTATGCATGAGTAGTAATTTCCATGGCCACTACACATGGATAGTGGCTCCTCATGTCATAGACTAGTCCTTATAAATTCCCTGGCCAAATGCACTAGATTGAGGGAGAATATAAAACAGGATGTGAAGAAACAAAGAGAGGATACTATTGAGAGAACCATGCCAAATTAGAATTTTTTTTGTGCATAAAATTATTAAGGAAATGTGTTGATTCTTTATGATAATTAACAACCAACAATGTTTTAAGATTGTGAATTTGTTGCACTACGTAGACAATAGAGCAAAGTCACAAATTAGGTGATGTCTCCTTTGTAATCTTTGTTATTTCTCATAAATTTATTTAAATTCAATTTTTTTTAATTGATTATATTCATCTTTGAACTTAATGTTGGAAGTTAAGGTGAATATCGTGGATTTTACTTATGGGTGACAATCATAAGTATGGTGTTCTCAATTGAAACTATATCTAATCATTGGTTTTATGTCTTGATGATGTTTTGAATTTAAACCATTCCTCCATGGCATATAACCTGCAAGTCAATCACAAATGGGATGACAATTTCTACAATGAAAGAAATGAAGATAAAGATTAAAGGTATCCAACACTAAATTTTTCCTGGCTCATCAATTTGGCACCATTTCCAAGGAGGCCAACAGAGTTAATCATCATAAAGAGTTTTGTATGTTTTAATTTCATTTTGTGATTTCATATTTCAAGTACATTTTATTTTATTTTATTTTATGTTTTTTATATTTAATTAATTTGAAAAATGATTTCTTTTACTTGTTTTTCTTACACTAAAAAATCCAAAAAATAAGAAATAATCCTCTTATCATACAACCAATTGATATTGTTAAAAAAGTTACAATTAAAGCAATGATAGTAGGAGTTATTAAATTAGTTTGTAAATTTTTAGGAATGTTAGCCCATGAATGTGCCAACAAAGAATGTTCTTGTTAAATGAAACCAACATAATTTCAACCTTCTAGGAGTACTCTTAGCCTTTATAAATGTACAAAAGCGATTGAAAAACAAGACCAAAAGGAACCATACAATCAAGATTTGATTTTTTTCTTCTTTGAAAACACAAAATCCCAAAGAGAAAACACAACATAATTTTACCATATCTATTAATCCTCTATTTAATATTCCAACTACAACCATGAGTTTAACTACGAGGGTAGGATCTCAAAATCCAAGTACTACTCCAATATCAACTTATGTGACCACAATTGGAGGTATTACCCAACTACTGAGTACTTTGAATTTACAAACTCCACCACCAATCTTGATTTCTATACCAAATCCTATATTAACCCAAATAGTAACCTCTACTTACACAATGGGATCTTCTTCACATCATATACATCCCCCAATTTCCTTAGGTTCAATTCCTCTCTTCTTTGGTATTTTGAGTTCCAATGTTCCAAGTGACCAACCCTACCCAAGACAAACCCTTGGGGAGTTATTAAATCAAAGAACATCCATAATACCTTAGGGACCATTAATTTTTCCACAAGGAACATATGTAGAGGTTGAAAATATTCATTTATTACCTATATTTAAATGAACAAATGATGAGGATATAATTACCCACATAAGAGAATTTGAAACAACATTACCCATGTTAGCACCTCAGAGTGGGGATAGATCTAAGATGATTGCCTTTAAATCAACCTTAAAGAACAAAGTTTATTTTTGGCTACAAATCCTTAGAACACAAATTAGTTCATGGGATGAATTTAAGAATGCTTCTCTATAAATATTTCTTTCTAATGATAAGCTATATTCCTTAAGGAAGTAATTAATGAGTTTTATGCAACATGAGGATGAAGACTATGAGAGTAACTTTGATAGATTTAAAGGATTATGGTTAAAAAAATCCAAACCATGAATTCCCAGCCCATCAATTAATTCAAATCTTTGTAGAAGGCTTATTACGTTATTGTAGGTTAAATGTTGACNAAATCTTTGTAGAAGGCTTATTACGTTATTGTAGGTTAAATGTTGAATTTACACATAGAGGAAATATTTTAAATGTGACCCTGGAAGATGGTTGAAGAATCATAGATTTATTAGTAGATCAAAGTAAACTTTGGCCAAAACCCAATATTATGCAAGACATGACTCAAAAATTAGAATAGTTAAATAAAAAAGTAGATGAATTGACATGATTATTTAAAAAACAAGCTCATGGAATTCAAGCAAAAATGTGCAACATTTATGGTAGTCCCGAACATGACCAAAAAAACCTATCTAGCCTTATTCTATTATCAAGAGGAAATGTAAGAGTCAGTAAAGGCTTTTAACAATTTAAGAGCCAACCAACAATGAACTTTCCTTAACGACCATTTTACCAACAAAAATATCCTCAAAATAACTGTAGGTCATTTAAGAATTCAACTAATGAACACTTGGATTAACTCATCCAAAGCCTTGCTTCCTTTGTAAAAGAAAGTAGATAATTCATGAGTGAGACTCAAAGGAAATTTTAGGACTTAACAAAAAATGAATTACCATCCCAACCTAAACCAAATCCTACATCTCAAAGAAAGGGCAAAGAGTAATTACATTCCATCACTACAAAGAGTGGAAAAATAGTTGAACCTAAACCCCAAAAGAAGGTGAGATCTCATGAGGTATGGACATAATAAGAAATTCAGCCACAAATAATAAATGAGGAAGATCAATCAACTAGGGAAAAAGAACAACCATTACTCTCTAGGAAACTAGTTTTATCTTCTTTTCCTAAAAAATTACAAGATAATTTTACAACTAAAGCCCATCTTGAAAAAATGTTTAGTGAATTGTATTTGCATATCCCTTTAGAAAAAGTAGTAAAAGACACACCTCTTTCTGCTAAATACTTAAGGGAATTATGCACTAGGAGAAGAAAGGAAAAAATTCCTAAACAAGTTTATTTGGTTGACAATCTTTATTAACTTATATAAAATCATGAGATTCCAAATTACCAAGATCCTGAAGTCCCTACCATTCCAATCAAAATAAATGGCCAAGTAATTAAAAATTCCCTATTGGATTTAGAAGCTAGCATTAATATCATACCTCTTAAAATGGCTAGGCNTTAAAAATTCCCTATTGGATTTAGAAGCTAGCATTAATATCATACCTCTTAAAATGGCTAGGCCACTTAATATACAAGATAACAAAGGAGTAAACATAACAATATCATTGGCTAATGGTTCAAACATAAAACCCATAAGAATAGTAGAGGACTTGATAATTGAGGTAGAAAAAGGAAAATACCCAATTGACTTTGTTGTTTTGGGAGTAAAAGATCCTAATTGTTTTCCTATTATATTAGGGAGACCTTGGTTAGTAATAGCTATTGTAGTAATTAATTATAGATCTGAACAACTTCAACTTTCATTTTCCAATCTTATTTTTATAGTAAATATATATAATAAGGTAAAAGAAGATCATTTAAATGTAGACTTGAAGGAAGCAAAAATGCTCTACACTTTACCCACTTTAGCAATGGAAAAAGATAGGAAAACCTTAGTGTTGAATAATTTTGAAGAAGGACCTTGAGATCCCTCAACTAAAGAACAACAAGATCTTGTTAACTAGATTTTGAATTTGGGTTCAGAGAATATCAAAAAAATAATTCAACTAACAAATAAACATTCCTTGTGATGAGTCGTCATTGGTTGGCTATGTTGATGAGACCTTGTCGACATAACCGACAGTGTCAATGAGGCCCCATCAACACATTTTGACCTACATCAATGATGCCTTATCAACGTGGTGTCTGTTTGTCATCTATAAATACATGTCTATCCACTACATTCATGGGGAGTCCAAATTTCAAGTGTAGCAAAGCTCTTGCATTTTTTCTATTCGAAAGTTAGAATTCTTTCCTTGAGTGCCTGTAGCAGGAGTCATTGAGTGTACGGATATTTATTCGAGCATTGTTGTACTTGATCATGACAGTGTGTGCGGTAATAAAGATAAGATTTCTGATAAACCTTGCAACACTTTGGATAGATTAGCTATTTTTTTTATGGATTCAATCATTTCAATTATCTATTAATTATTCTCAATTATTTTGCAATTATTTTTCAGCAATTGAGTTAACAAGATTATTAAGCTAGATAGATTAAATACATAAGTATGACCACTTTAAGCATAACATGTGTTCACTTGGTAATCCCAATAGTGTTATCACTTGGTATGCCCAGTAGCGTAGAGTTTGGTCATACAGTAGTGAATACGTGGGTTTGCAACATGTACGGAAAGTGAAAATGCATACTTATGTTAGGATTAGTTAAATGATTAGTTAATTAGTCATTTAGATTATTTAATTAAACTCCTTTTTATCTACATTTCGAGCACCCACAATATAAAATACAAAATGATAAAAATCAAATGCCTTAGTTACACTTAACCATACCAATGTGCATCATAAGCGTAACTAGGAGGAAAATGATTAACCTTAAGGTTAGATTCACTTCCTAAAGGGCTAGTGCACTAGAAATGATAAAGTCCATGAAATTCAACCAAGTCATGCATGAATGATTTGTGATTTGTATGGTTGGATGTAGGGGTACCTCATCACTCATCATTGGCATCATTGTTAGCAACTTTTTCTGTGGAATGTGTGCTATTTAGGTCTAAGTGAATACCATTAATATCATTATACGAAGCTAAAGGTTGATATCATTCCCACTATACATAAACTATAAAAGCACACTGACAATTTCATTCTGTTTTACAAAATGTCTTCTTCTTCTCATAAGCATGACAATACTAAACCACTTGTCCCATAGAAATCCAAAGTGGTATACACTCATCTAGATGAGTTTGTACTGAATTTCATCTTCATCCTACATTAGGATGAATAGATGTTATGGCATGATATGGATGGAAACATTATTTTTCCCCCCTAATAAAGTTGTGCCCAGAATGCTAATTAAAGCCCTTAAGAAGTTGGGCATAGCAACTCTTCATGAAGAATATGTTGTGGATGGGTACAACACTAGGAACTATCATTCTAATGAAACACAGTGTAAGTGGGATAAACATCAGGAGAGACTTCATGAGGCCACAAAGAGGAAACATTACACTAACCCCTTGTTCCTACTAGATCAAGAGAAGAATGAGGACCCTCCCTTATAAGGTTCTCAACATGAAGATTTTCCACCCCCGAGTAACGATGATGAGGGTGTGAACTTGACCTACAATCAACTATTCATAAACTAGGTTCAAGGAAGAGTGATAGCCAAAGTAGGGACTTGGGCAAACATTACAATAATAAGGGATCTAATGATGGAGATTTTCAAAATTGTAAGAGTGGTGGTGGAAACCATGGTGGTAGTGGTAGTCCACCTTCCTCTTCATCCTCTACATCTAATTCCAAACATTACTCTTCATCTGATGGTTCTCATTGAAGCCACCATCAAAACAACCGTGATGAAGATGATCGACTAAATCATAATGACCATGAAGATCACCAAAATCAAAGGGGTGGCTGAAACCATCATTGGTATCATCAACACAGTGATGATTATGAACCTTTACTAGCAACTCAAAGTATGCTTAACAGTGTAGAGGCATTGAAACACCATAAAATTTGAGACCTTCTTGCCTCACCAAGGTCCTGGAATTCAGGCAAGGACTTCCGCAAGTGCAGCACCATGATAGTTTGGCAGAAAAGTGTAGACACCAAAGATAAACTGTGCAATCCTACAAGTTTTCTACTTCCAAGACTAGCAGCCCAATGGACTCTTTGGCTTGCCCACCTAGACAATTCACCCGGCTGATAGTCTATTTAGAAACTATGCTAGGAGTTGTCAACGGTGTTCAGGATGGACAAAACAATTTGTCAAGTTTTCTAGTAGAGAAGTCTGCTATACTACGTTACATTGTGCAGCATAGCAAGCCTTCAAAAAATCAATCAAGTGTCTGAATACAAGTTTTGGCAAGATTTTCACGCAAGGAAAAGTTAAAATCTAGCCAACACATAGTGCTACGCTAGATAGCGTAGCACAGTGTAGCAAGGGCAAGATAGGCAAAGATTCCTCTGCCAAGCTGTTTCAAAAAAAGGATTACATTTAATAGCATTGTAGCTTCCAAAGCTACCCTGAAGAAAAGTTTTCTCATAAAACTCTACAATTTTGACAAAAATGCAAGTTCCATTGGCTGCTACGCTACATAGTGTAGCATAGCAAAGATGAAAATCAAAAAAAATGCTCCAAAGGTTAACCCAACGTGTGCCGAGGCTTTTAGCAAATGTTGTTGACTTTAATGCAAGTTTTCAGTAAGCAACTACGCTATGCCAATGTGCTATGCTACATAGCATAGCACAGTGTAGCAAGCAGCTACGCTACTTCAATGTGCTTCATTTCTCACTTGCATTGTTGGCACACTAGATTCTAGCATGTGCAATTTCGACAACATGGTTGCAACATAGCAAGTTCACAATCGGCTTTGAACATCTACGTAGTACGAGCATGTCAGCATCACATGGGGTCTAGGACACATGGCATCCAAGCCTCATTTCTCACTTGCTCTTGCCCTATAAATACCCTAGCAAACAATGCTCAAATGGTTGGCAATTTGAATTGGCTTTTTCCATTGGCATTTTTGCATGTTGGCTTTTTTACAGTTGGATTTTTGACTCAAAGAATTGGCATTTTTGCATTAGCAAGAGTAGTTGGCTTATTGACATTTTGCATTGTTAGCTTTTAAGTTCTCACTTAAAAGCATAGTTGGCACATTTTGAGCATTTTGATCATTCTTGAACTCTTTGTGCACCTCTGATGTTGTATAACTTGTTATACATTTTCAAGCAAGGAAGAGAATCAAACCTATGACCCTATGATGGTGCATTTTCTTACCCCATTTTATTCTATTATCTCTTTATTTTTATCACTGTTTGGCATTATTTTCTTCATTCTTACATTTATTGATTATTGATTTTACCTCACATATTTTGCATTTAATATAACATTCACGTAAGGTTAAGTTACACTGATTAAGTCCCTATTTGATCATCCAGACCATTCAGGGTGTCCCACTTCCATTTTATCCAGCACGAGCCTTGCACGAATTTGGGGTTAAACTGTTCACCCAACAACCTCTCAATGTTCTAGCCACCGACATTTTCAGTCACTACAATTTTTTGGCACTAGAAGGAGGGCCTTTTGATGCCCCTTTTTGTGTCTTATGGGTAGTCCTGCACATTCTCTATACCCCATTTCCTATCATCATAAATGTGATACCCTTGCGGTTGTTTAATGTCATGTGGTACAGGCTGGTCGTAATGATGGTTCTTTTGGAACCCTATAGGATAGAAAGCCTCTAATCGCCACTTGATCTCTTTGTTTTTCTTTCTTACAAACTATTTTCAACCTCACAAAAATGATTTCCTCAACCACCGCTATTGCTACCTCAAACATTAAGATTCCTTTTTTGGTTCAGGGCACCACAGGTGTCTAGCAACCACCTAGCCCAGTGAAAAGGTCACGTGGATCTCTTAGGATCCTAAACCAATCACCTAAGAGCTTGGTGTAACAGACTGAACTTTACAATTTCCTCTATGCTAAGGACCAGGAAAATTTTCCCTTAGATGCCCACAAACTCAAAGACAAACATAGCTTCAAGTTCACTTAACACAATCGGAGGGAATTTATTCCCACTCCTAGCATTTCCATTCCTCTAACACAAATGTATGAGTGGATCTTAGATCAGTTGGTACGGACAAGTAAACCTAGGGAGCAGCAAGATACAACATCTTACTATGACAAGGAATTTTAGGATGGGCAAGAGGACCTAGATTCCTAGGCCAAGGGTGGGGGTCAAACTAACCTTGTGACTATCCCTCCCTTCCCGTCCTTCTGGTCGAACGCACTCTTCACCATTGCTCCCTTTATGATTACGTCTAATCCATCGCAAACCACACTTTCATCGGCCATGGGTAGCCATGCCATGCCTTCAACATATCAACATTCATATTGCTCTATCTCATTTCCAAGCACTAAAACCCTTCCATAATTTGTTTCTCAATCCATCCTTGCATCGTACCATGCACCGATCATAGCTACCCTGCCTTACGTCCACATAGTACCTACATCGTAGTTGCATATAATCTCTTCATCCATTCCAACAACTACACCTATTTCATTGTCAATGACGAGCCCAGCCCCACACATGTGGTGAACACCTTTCACTTCTCCCCCTACTTTGCAACCCTCACAAATGTCCCACGATGCTCACCATCAAATGTACCAAGCCTTGAAAATGGTACAACCAAGCGTGGGACTATGGTCTACCCCATCAATCATGCAAGAAACCCACCCTATGGCACCACCAGTGACCGCTACTCCAACAGCACCACCCATTGGGTGGTCGATAGCACAAGCAGCACCCTTCATAGGGGCCACCCCAACAGCACTGCCTATGAGCCAAGACGCTACCCCTACTATGCCACCAATGGTGGCTACCCCCACAACTCCACAACTATCTGTGTTTCCCCCTAGTCTAGATCAAGCATTTCAACTTATCTAGACCCTCACTAAAGAGGTTTAACATCTCAAAACTACTGGTTCTAACACTGTACAAGTTATGGATTTCTACCATGATGATCTCATTAGCCCGGCAATTCCCATACTAACATTACCCTTGGGATGCCACTTCCCCACTTTACAAAATACAACGGGGAGGGTGATCCCAATGTACATCTCATAACATTTAGATCTGAGTCCCTTCTACTACAACAATGGCTACACATAATCATCCATGTCTTTGCTATGTCTCTAATGGGTAAAGCTTTAGACTGGTACTGTGCACTCCCACGCTCTTCTATCTCAACCCTAGAGGAGCTGCTGACTTAGTTCATAACTCGTTTCAAGTATAGCTTGAGACAAGAGGTTACGCTAGATCAGTTAATGAGCATAAATAAAGATCCACTAAAATCAGTCTAGAAATTTATACAATGGTGGAGTGCTACCCTGAATGAGATCTACGAGCCTATCATGGAGGCCCATCTACTAGCGATCTTTAAGGGTGCAGTGAACAACTTCATTAAGTCCAAACTGTATTATCTCACTCCACAAACTCTTAGCCAGGCTTTTGCCCAAACCAAGAGCATACAAGATGCAGTCGAGGCAAGTAAAGATCTAGCTTATGTTGCATATAAGAACATGTTTATCAAGAAGGACCCGGAGAAGGGCAAGGCTGCAACAGCCACAGTGGTTGCAATGGAAAATGAAGCCAAGCTCAATAACAAAAATAACAAGAAGGTGGCCACTGTGCCAACTAACACCACATCCAACCTAAGCAACATCGCTCAATCCTCCACCTCGACACCTCAAGCATCTACCCCACCTAAGCCTAACTTCAAGTGTAAAGATCACTCTAAGTACACCCAGCTACTTATTAAGCCTTCGAAACTTCTAAAGAAATTACTAGGGGGGGGGTACATTCAACACAAGTAGATGTCAAAGGAGGCAACCAAAAGGCATCAATGGTACTGTGAGTTCCTTAGGAACCCCTCCTTGGCTTTTCCCAATGAGTCGCTAGTTCCTAAGAATTTCAGGCTGGAACAGTTCTATGACTATCATCAAGTGTGTGGTCATGACATGGATTACTTTTTGGCTTTAAAGGATGACATTCAAAGAATGATTGATCAAGGGGATTTAGTTCTAGATGAAAGCAACCCTGTGCATCTTGAGAATCAATCTATGCATGTTTACATAGATCCACTTAATGCCAACAATGTCGGCTACATCATCAACACTATCGGCGTAGATAGTAATCCCAAACCACCTCAGCAGCCATTTGTGATTCACGTGCCTTAGCGTAGTGCACCAACACCAGCAGCAGCTAAAAAAATGCTGCAACAACCATTTTTCCTAAAGGTCCCTCCTCATACATCCATCCCTGCACCTTCTATAAACAAGATCGCACCACCACCCATACTAACACCACAAACACCGTTCATCATCAAGGGACCAAACCACTCAACCACCCCTACCCTGCATAAGACGACACCGCAACCTTCTCATCAAAGGAAATGAGAAGAGCATTTGATAGGTGAAGTGGCAACAAGACATACGACCCCAGGTACTTACAAGCCTACCCCCTTGCCCTCTGCATCTACGTCCTCGTCAACAAAAGTTAACACTGCTATGCATGCACAATCATCGCCACCTTGCCCGAAAGGGTCTAATCCCAGACCCGAAGGTATTCCTCCTTGGGAAATTCATCTCCTAGGATGAATGGAAGAGGAGAAGGATAGCAAACAACAGGAAGGTGGAAAAGACCTTTTAAGTGCTCTTACTTAGGTCAAGCAAGCTCTAAAACAAAAGAACACAACGTTGAGCCTATACGACCTGATAATGACTTCCACCACACACTATGAGGCTCTGGTTCACATGTGAATGACAATACCAGTTGACGAAAACATGCTAGTAGAAGAGAAAGCAATTCATTTAGTTATGCTTCCTTCTACGCCTGGAGAACCACAGCCATCCCAATTGACATTCTATGATGATTTCATTAGGGAAGACCCTAAAAAGGGTTAGGTAACTATGGCACATCTATTTATCACAATTCAAGTTAGCCAACATAAGATCCGAAGGGTACACATTGATGACGAGACTACTACGAACATCATCCCATTCCCCATTATGGATAAACTGGGTTTGGTAGACCATATCAAACCCATGACAACATCATTTTTGAAGTCATTCAACAAGGCATGGATCGTGATGAAAGGCATTATCCACATTAACTTTGTGGAAGGGGACCAGTTTCTCACAAATGCAACATTTATCATGGTGGAAGAGATGCCCAGGTTTAACCTGATCCTGGGGAGATCCTAGTTAGCCCAACTTAGGATCGTCTCTTCATCCATACATTAGGAAATCCATATACCCTATGCAGGTAGGGAGGTGGTGATCCATAGTGATGAGGTGGCAACACAAGTAATAAACAACATAGATATGGAGTAGGGTTTGGAGGTCATAACCTCTGAGAATGAGGCACCTATCTCTGTCGATACTAACTATTTAACGAAAGAGCCGGCCCAACATGCTGGCTCAAAAAACAAAAATGCATGGGCCGAGTTACCTTTTTAAGTGGAAGATGATGATGTAGAAGAATGTCATGGTAAAGCCTCTTGGCCCTACATCTCACCAAATCCACGATGGATCAGAAAGTAGTTGCGTATAATGTAGCAACTCCACTGATTCCTACCCGATTATCATTTGTTATATATTTATTTCTTATTTCTGTCACATTCATTCATCTATGCTAGGTGCCTAACTTATTCGTTTAAATCATTCTCATATCCTCTGTTCACATTACATTACGGCCTACTAAGGCTTAAAACTAGTAGAATCATCCATTTACATCATCCCACAGCCTGTAAGGCCTCAAACTAGTAAAATCCTTCATTTACATTACACCTCTGTGGCCCACTAAGGCCTAAAACTAGCAAAATTTTCTTTGTACATTATGTTATGGCCCACTAAGGCCTAAAACTAGTAAAATTTTCCATCCACTTCACCCCCATAACCTGCTAAGGCCCAAAACTGGTAAAATTATTCACCCTGCATTTACACGATGGCTCGAAATGGCCTAAAACTAAGACACAAAAAGGATAAGAAAGATAAAAATAGATAACATAGATAATACATAAAGCCAGAATAAAATAAACTTTGTCATGATTCATTTTCCATTCAAAGTCTTAATTAAATAATGTTTGCAATATTCGTTCAAAAATACAAATAAGATCCCTTGCTATCATGCATCATCTGCCTCTGCATCATTGTTCCCACCCTCAGAGGGCCTTACTTCTTCATCCAAATTCTATATCACAAAGATTAAAGTACTCAGCTAGACTCATAATAAATGTTAGAATAAAATAAATTGCTACAGCATAAGAAAGTGACTAACCTGAGACGACCCCGCATTTGTCTCAAGGGGCATGTGATCCAAACTGGTCCTGAGGCATTGCTAGACCTCCTCTTCAGTAATGTCAGCCTAGTGCCTATCTCCTAAGTTAGTTTCTACTACAACTTTCTCCTTTTCAACAATTCTCCACCTCTATTGCCCTGGAGAAAAGGAGGCAATGGTAGTCTCACCCGTGGGGAAACTCACTTTCCATTCAAGGGATTCACTGACTATCACTTGTTGCATGAACTTGTCATAAGCCCCAGAAGCACCAATGACATCCAAGAACACTTCATGAGTATACAACTTAACAGAAGCGTCTTGGTACTATTTACAGTAGGTCACACATTTTAGTTTATACATATTCTTTTGGTTTTTCTGAGACTGGCCCCACTCATGAACTCTTGTACTATAATCTTTCCAATCTTGATTCTTTTGGGCCAACAAGTCCATCTACATATGCTGCTCAATTATTTCATGCATGGACTCATTGTTGCACCGCATAGCCATCCAATATCTTGCATCATCAATGATGGTCGTGCATCAACTACCATTGTTGGTATCCTAGGCCAAAAGGAACTCATTCCCGGAGCGGAGCTCTCCCACCTCGACGGTTAGATTGGCCTTCTCTTTCTTGAGCCTCTAGACCTGCTTCCACAAGTCCTCATTTACACATATACACTCCCACAACGAGCATGCCGAGTAGAACGTGCATTTGCTAATCTCATTATATATGCAATAAGGTACTTCAGTTACTTCCAGTGGGAATGTAGGCACGACATCGACCTTGACTACTTGTTTCGAGTCCCACTTGAGGTGAGAGGCTATCAACCACACACAAAAACGCATTAGTCATAGTAGCGTAGCAAATTTTAGCAATCCAAAAATTCTAACATAGCAATTTAAAAGCCTAGCGTAGCTACTTCACTTACCCACTTCCAGATCCATCTACCTTAGATGGTCAATCATGTCATCAACCACCCCTTGCATGAACGCAAACTTATCAGGGGTCTCAGCCCATGGTCACAGGCGAATCAAAGAAGGGCCTACAGTGTCAACAGTAGTGTCTACCACATAAAATAATGTCTTAGTTATGACCAAGAGGACTAAAATAAAGCTTATGAGCAATGCAAATGATAGTGTAAGGGCTCCTACCCAGCAAACCCTTAGGGGTGATAGTGGGGAGGTCGCCCATCGACATACTGTCAAATATGTAGTCAAACTCACTAGCATCAAGTTGTAGTTCCCCTCCTTCTTGCTGACGTAGTAGCATGGTAGCATCCTCTACATTCATTTGCTCCTCCAGCGCTGAACTACTTTCAGCAAAGGGGTCATCGGCAAAGGTCCCATCCTAATTGACAAGGGCCTCTTCTTTATTTTCTAGGGCCCTTCTTTCTAGGGCACCAGCATCTTCCTCATCCATAGGAGCATCCTCCTCATTAGCAAGAGAGTCCTCCTTGTCAGCAAAAATGTCCTTCTCATCAGTAGGAGCATTTTCCTCATCGATAGGAACCCCTTCTTTTGCAGTGGGAGCTCCTTCTTTCTTGATTGGAGCCCTTTCCTTTGTGGCTGGGGTCCCCGCATCTTTATTAGCTGCCCCCATTTTAGGGGCCATCACCTCTTCTCCTTCTTCCTCTTCCTCTTCTTCCTCTGCTAGAAAAGCATGTTCACATTAGGCAAAAGTAGAATAACTTAAAATAGATGCTAAGAAGACTAACTTAAAGCACAGCATAGCAAGCATTAACCAAATAAACAAAACAAAAAATATAAAGAAGATGCACTTACCGATGGAAGGTTGTATTCTGGTTAGCTTAAATCATAGTTTTTTCTCACCTTCTTCATCCGTACAAGGAGGCTCCTCAACCAGACGAGACCTTTTGAGCTGTAGCTTAGTGGCCACTGTCTCTGCAATGAGGCATTTCCCCTATGATACACTACCCATAGTAGCAAGGGATAACTCTCTTACGCCATCTTGGCCATGGAAGTTGTGAGCCACCCGATCCCTAGTTGTCATTAAAAATAACTTCCCAATAGCTTCTGGGGGATCCTGGGATTGGGTGGTGCGAAAGACTTGGCAAATCCATGGTTTGGAAATCTGGTTATGATTTTGCATCACCCAGACTCCACTCTCATGGACTACCAAGAATTCCATGAAGCATCGCAAGTAGGCCACAAAGAAGGCATGATGCACATTGAAATGGGATTCAGGCTTCCTACGAAGCTTGACCATTTCAGCCTGCAGACCTTTACAAAGATGCTTGGCCTAATTATAATGGGCCCCCTCTTCCATGACCTCTCTTATTATCTAAGCTTGCTTAATCCCAATTATTTTTCCTTGGGAGAGTAGCTTGGGGAAAGCACGAGCATGGAAGATGGGGTAGACCGTTTTGGCCACTCTCAACGTAGCCGCTTTAATATGGATCCCCTTGTAGTCCTTCTCTGCCCCTAGCCACTCCTCAATGTCTCCTTGATGGTTTTCCTCCTTTTTGATCTTTTCTCCCATGGGGATACCATCAAAAGGGACACTAAAGAGATCTATGAATAGTTGGTTATTAACCTCAAGCACCACTAGCACATCATGGATACATGTGTGGAAGCGATCTATTCTCTTGGAAAAGGAGTCGACTAGGACAAGCATCTTAATAGCAGGGATGCTTGGGTTCATGGCCAAGAATAATTCCATAAGCCCAGCTTTTCGAAGGTTGTTGATGAGTGATTTTGGGGCCCCGTTGCAAAGCCAGCGTTGGGTCTCATCTACCTCCCCATACTTGAAATAAATGTTAGCCTCGTTATGCCTAGAGATGATCACGGTGATCTCCTAGTATTTCTTCACCACTGTAGTAATTTACAAAAAGAAAAGGTAAAAACTTAAACAAAACATTAAAATAAAAACAACACTCAAACATGCAAACAATTCATGGTCTAGCGTACCAAGTTTAAACGATGACGGAAATGGTGGGAGATCCATCAAAACATCTTCAATGGTGATTAGCCTAAGGGATGCCCAATCCCCATCTAACCAACCAACCTCCTTACACCTCTTGTAAAACTGGGAGTACCAGGTTGAATAGGTTTTGTACTCACCCCCACATTGGCCTATCACACCGGTGCACATATTCTTAGCGGAGGAAAACTCCCGCACCACCATTTGTGCCAAGGCCAAGGCATCAGTATCACTATGAAGCCCACTCTTGCCGATATAAAACCTGGTAACACATAACAAAAAGCATACAATTTTAACATTTTTTTCCTAGTGTAGCATGCATTGCATAACATAATGAAATATGTTTACAGAACTCACCCACTAACACAATAAATGGTTCCTGGTGGGTTTTGAAAATAGGTTTCCATGTGACGAGCAATGAACAATGTGTTGTAAAGGTGGTAGCAATTATATTCAGGTATTTTCCAGATCCAAGTTAGACACCTCAATTTTTTTGGGTGCTAACTAGATCCTTCTACCTGCTCACCCCTAATTGCCCCATCGGTCAGAAATTTTAGAATACCCTGGTTTGCCCCAAGCAATAGGGTTTCTGTAATTACGGTCGCTACCTCTATCAACAAGTGTGACCAAATGATCACACTAAAGTGCTAGAGGAGAAATTATAGGAAGTCTTATGTGCCTTCCTAGAACCAGACCGCCTACCACTCCACACGTGCATGAGGCAAAGGGATGTTGGCCATCGGTTCGCTTAGGTAGTACAAAACCCCTACGATTTCTAGGACAATCAAGATGGGTCTTAACATCGCCCTGCACAACACAATGACAAATGTTAACATTATGTTTGAGTGAAGTTCATGTGTAGCATAGCAGGATTAGCTATTTACAAATAACATAGCATAAATCTTTTCTTGCATGTAGTGTAGTAGAACCACAAGGTCAATAGCATAGCAATGCGATACCACCGATGCATTGACCTAAAATCCTTACAACACACTAGCCTAGTGTAGCAACAAAAAATTTAAATATGAATTTTAAACAAGAAAGAATTTAATACGCTGCAGCTATTTCAATAAATCCTTTGACATACAAAACAACTCGCACTACGTTGTGTTAAACACATGTTACGCTATCAGGCCATACGTGTGGCCAAACCCTCCTAAGGGTTGTACATTACGCTATTCGCATGCTAGGTTGCCAGAATCACCTAAACCTTTATGGCGATGTATTCATGGAAATGGAAGTCTAGGCAATACTACATGTAACCTTAGCATAGCGTCCATACACCCATCGTAGCCAAATCGGCAACAGCAACAATGTAACAACCAAAAACGGCAACCAAAATGGTGATAGAAAATGTAGATTTTCAAAACAAAAAAAATGAAAAAAGAAAGTAGAGAGAAAAATAGCAATGTGGAAAACAAAGCTAGCATATAAACTTATCTGGCCAATGGATTCTCCTCTTGTACCACGATGCATGCCTGTGATAGATGCCCTAGGGTGTCTTTCACCTCATGCACCTTGGCAAGCACTGGGTGTTTGCATTTTCTTTTAGGTGCCATCATCTTGGTTGAAAATTCTTTCTTAGTCACTACAATAAATCATCTTGCTCTTTGTCAATACAACTACTCTACGCTTTGAATGTGGGCTCTACGCTCTTATGTTGAAAATGACAAGTTTACCAAGGGTAAACCCCTATTTATAGCCAATGCAGTGAAAAGAACTTGTCATTTTCTCACCCCGATTAATGTGGAATGTTCTGTATAGCGTAGCACTCCCACCATAGCATAGCAACACTATTTGCATCATAGCAAGTGGTTCTAACCAAAAACTTCGACCCACCTTAAACTAGCCACTTCGCAAGAATAACCAATTAGCAGTCTGCAAAGACCTTAAACTAGCAGTTTTGACTCACAGTTTCGACCTGTTAGTAGTCCACAAAGACCTTAATCTAATACTTCTTACATTTGCAAGAATATCCTATTAGCGGTCTACAAAGACCTTAAACTAATAGTTCTCATTTACAAGCATAACCCATTAGCGGTCCGCAAAGACCTTAAACTAATACTTCTTACCTTTGCAAGAATAGCCTATTAGCAGTCTATAAAGACCTTAAACTAATAGCTCTCATTTACAAGCATAACTCATTAGCAGTTTACAAAGACCTTAAACTAATACTTTTGAAATAACTTGTTAGGAGTCTACAAAGACCTTAAACTAATACTTCTTGCCTTTGCAAGAACAGCCTGTTAGCAGTCCACAAAGACCTTAAACTAATAGTTATGATTTACAAGCATAAATCGTTAGCAGTTTGCAAAGACCTTAAACTAATACTTTTGACTTATAAACCTAACATGTTAGTGGTCCACAAAGACCTTAAACTAACAATTATGACTTACAACTCAACAAAGTTAGTGGTCCACAAAGACCTTAAACTAGTAATTTTGAACTTTTGCATCCAAGTGGTCTACTACGACCTTAAACTGGTAGATAGCGAACTCTATATCATAGTTTACCATTAGTTCAACTATTTCGTATTTCATTATTGCTTTGCAAATGTTTACTATGTGTTGTTGCTACAAATAGGTATCACTTGACTTGGCATTTATCTCATTGTAGTAGGTTGAGCAAGAATGGCCATGCATCATGATCTTTCTTCACCTCTAGCCTTGATAGGTCCACATGAAAAACTTATAAGACAACTAAACCTAGAGTCAATAGACTGGGAATCATCTACAGATAGCATTGTAGCATCCTTAGAAACATCCCTAAATTAGCCCGAACATTTGGTCCAAGCCTTACATTTAGAGGCCAGGGAAACACCTATGACTATGATGCCCTTTGGACTCAAAAATGCCAGAGCGACCTACCAAAGAGCCATGACATACATATTTAGCAACTACATCCTAGAAACACTAAACAACTAAGTGGATGACATAGTGGTTAAATCTAAAGAGGTTGCTGATCAACCCAACGATCTAGGTGTAGCCCTCAAACACTACCAAATGCATGACTTATGCTTTAATCCAAAAATGTGTATCTTTGGGGTAAGAACCAGATGCATGCTAGGGTTTTTAGTATTGGAGGCTGGAATAAAAGTGGACCTTGACAAAGTTAAGGCCATCATTAATCTAGCAACCCCTACCAACCTTAAAGAACTGCGCGGGTTGCAAGGTAGGGTATAGTTCATTAGAAAGTTTATAGCAAAGTTGACTGACAAGTTACACCCCATGCAACACTTAGTAAAGAAAGGAATTAACTTCGAATGGAAAACACAATGCCAGAAAGCCTTTGATGATCTAAAGAAAGAGCTTTTACACCTCCCAACTATTTACCCACCGCAGAGGAATAAGCCTTTTTACATCTACCTTGCCACCTCAAACACATCTATAGCAGCACTGTTATGTTATAAAAGAGATGATGACTCTGAGATTATAGTGTATTACTTGAGTCATGCATTGATAGCATATGAAGAAAAATACAATGAGGTGGAGAGAAATTGCCTTACCCTAGTGTTTGCATTGAAAAAGTGGAGGCATTATCTATTCTGTACCAAAGTTAACATCATTTGCAAAAGTAATGTACTCCGGGGCTATCACGAACAATCTATACAAAAGTAGCAGGATAGCTTAGTGGAAAGCCATAACCATGGAATTCGATTTGCATTATGTGATCAAATCATTGACAAAAGGTCAAGCTATAGCTATGTAACTTACAACCTCACCCGTCGACAATCGGGCAACCATAGAACCTGAATTTCCTTGACGAGCACATTAGCACCATCAACGTTGTCCCATTACATCTCGAAGCTACTTTGCATATCGACGATGCCTCAGCTACGTGTGGTGGTAGTGCAGTGGCTATCCTTATGTTCCCCTATATAAACAACATGGCAGAGTATGAAGGACTCCGCAAAGGCCTCTTAGCAACCCAAGCATTAAAAATTCAACACTTGGCAATTTGAGGCGATTCACAACTCGTTGTGAATCAAATCACTGAGGTCTATGCCTGAAAAGCTACTCATCTGCAGCCCTATTACAACCTAGCCAAAAGTTTACTTAAACATTTTGCAACAACAGACATTCAACATATGCCACGCAATGAGAACACCATAGTAGATGCCTTGGCCACCCTTGCATTTAATGTGCCACCACACCTAGTTGCAAGTTTTCCCGCGTTGATAACCAAGTGAATGGAGCCTATTGTACTGTCCGAAATTGTTAGTGCAAGGCTAGAATGAAACAGACACTGAGAGATCTACAGACAGGCATAGAAGACTCTACCTTCACTTGAGTGCAAGCCAGAATGGACAAAGGTAGAGTGTCTTGAATGGTCCACACGCGGATCAAACGAGGACTTTTTGTTGGCATATTTGGCCATTTCATGGAACAGTAAGACTTATTTTAAATGTTATTGAAAAAATGGGAGAGTGTAAGTGTGCTATTTCATACCATGAGGTCTAAGGGAGACCATAATATTATTGGTGGAAATAATGATGCACAACAAGGAATAAAGATTGCAAGAGATAATGTGGCAATAAAGAATGAATTAACAAGCAAGGAATTTTTCATTGCTAGAAATATGTTTAGGAATCGATCATTTGGTACTAGCAAAGAATGAAAGGAGGAAACTAGAGTTGAAAATTAAAAATTAAAAATCCTTGTTAACCATTGCTTAGTTCATGTTTGGCCCTACCTTGAAAAAATACTCTGCCAGGAAGCATCATTTTCCAAAACAGTCGGCGCGGTAATAGAAGTGTTCTTTTTAATCTGCAAATATCGGGCACAACTGGATTATTATCAGAATCATTCTTGAAATGGCTCCAAAATGGCTCTGATCGGCGTCGATGGTCTTGGTGGCAGCATAAAACACCCATCCAGCATTCAAGGCATTCGTTTTTCCTTTTCTTCCTGCCGTGAACGCAGCCAACGGGTCTTCTTCTTTGTCGCCTCCAATGCCGATGTTGTTCAGGACATGAACTTCAAAGTGGATGCTGGGAGGCTCTGGTCAGGGATAGTATGTACAGACACTCCTGCAATTCTGTGGATTTAAACCCTGGAATAAAAAAAATCGCCCAAAAGATCTGGCCCAAACCCTCAAATCTGAACCTATGTTTTAACATTCTGATCCTTATTATTCCATGCGCATTTGCAAAAATGATCGCCTTCATCCCGCGTAAAGGTCTGGCTGTGATTGCATTGCAAAATCCATGGGCTGAAAACAAAGGCTGCAAAAAAATTAGTTCCAACGACAGGCACGTTTCTAGCTCATCCCTGTAACTTCCAATAATTTGTGCAGGTTATTTCCTCACCAAATAGGGTTTTTTTTCCTTCCTAAGGACTCATTTCAAATTTTTAGGCGGTACGTCATTCACTCCTCTTGGAACCTACCTTCCAAAATAGCAGCCACGCCCAATGCCGATGCATTCAGTATCGCATACCAGTCCGATGAATACGGCAACAAAGACACAGAGGCACATCAAGACAAGTGTCAGGAGATATTTTGGGTCAATGCTGGTAAATCGGAGTTGCAGTTTATCAAATAGAATTTTAATATAATCACAAATTAACCAACATATATATA
>MNCI01003549.1:1117-86102 GCA_015680685.1 Gnetum montanum | reverse complement strand
TTTTCCCCCCCTTTTTTAAAAATTCCCCCCCCCCCCCCCCCCCCTTTGATCTAGTGAAAAATCAGGGTTTTATGAGATCTTGGGTGTTAGATTTGGATCTAGAAGGAGATTAGTGGCTATGTGAGATGAGAAAAATTCATATTAGAAGATAGATGGTGCATTGACCGAGTGCAGGAGAATGAAATTTTACAAGTGTACAGCGTGAACCATGCCAGCGTGTACACGCTGGGCGTATACACTCCACACATTGGACAGTGTATGGGTAAGCATGAAGAATTTCTAACCAAATTTTAAACTATGAAGCTAGTTTTGAGCATGAATCTAGATGCCTAATGTCCTGAGGATGCTTCTTGTCAATTTTGGGTTCATTTGACCTTGATTTGATAGGGTTTTAGGAGGCTCCAAAAGTGTACATGATGGGCGTACACGTTGGGCGTTCAAGCCAGTGTGTGGGCATGAAAACTATAGTTTTGGAGCCTAATATTGTACAATGTAGTTTGATCCTTATTTATTGAGTGTTGGTGATTCTCCAAGGCATCCGAGAGCTCATTTTGACTTCATTTTGATTGAGTTTTGGGCATGTTTCTAGTGTGCACGTTGTGCTGCACTCCGGGTGTGCATGCTAGGCGTGCAGAGCTAAAAATGACCCTTCTAATGCCTAAAATTGATGTTTCCAGAGCCTATGAACTTGTATATTCATTAACCATGCCTTGAGAGTTGACTCCATGTCACAATCTTGCCTAAAATGACCAATCAACCTTGTTCAAAGTGGTGCATGCTGGGCTGCACGCTCGGCATACATGCTGGGCGTGCAAGGCCAAAAATGACCCTTTTCATGCCTAAAATTGATATTTCTAGAGCCTATGCACTTTTAGATTCATTGAACATGACTGGAGAGTCAACTCCATTTCAAAATATTACCTAAAATGCCTGATAAACCTTGTTCAAAGTGGTGCATGCTGGGCTGCACGTTGGGCAGACATGCTGGGCATGCAGGCCAACATACAGGCATGAAATTCCCACTTCTCAAGGTTAAAACTTGATTTTTGGGAGCCTAGGATGATGCCTAATGGTTTCCTTGACTCTAGGAGTTGATTTCCTATGAAAATCATGCTCTGAGTGTCTATTTTGGTCTATCTATGATGGTACATGCTGGGCGTGCAGGACAGCATGCAAGCATGAAAACCCATCATTTGGAGCCCAAAAATTGAATTTCAAGTGCCTAAGAGCTTCTAGGGATCCTTGGGAAGGTCATAGGTGGTCTAGACCTTCAATTACGAACTATTTGGAGGAGTTTTTGGAGCTCAAAAGTTGGTGCATGCTGGGTTGTATGCTGGGCGTGCAGAGTATGTATGCTCAGCGTACACACATGTAAATGCATCATTTCAAGGTTAAAACTTGATTTTTAGGTTCCCATGATGATTCCCAATAGTTTCCCTACCTCTAAGAGTTTATTTTAGGTGAAATTATTGTTGTTTGGTGTCTGTTTTGGGCAGTTTTTGGTGGTGCACGTTGATCTGTACGCTGGGAATGCACGCTGGCGTACAGGAATGAAAACCCATTATTTGAAGCCAAAAAAATGAATTTCAAGTGCATGAGAGCTACTAGAGACCTTGGGGAAGGTCCTAGGGGGGTCCAGATGCTCAATTCTAGCATGTTTTGGCTCATTTTTGGGGCTCAAATGTTGTTGTACGCTAGGCTGTACGTTGGCCAGCGTACACCAAGGTGTGCCCAGAGTATACTTGGTCAAAACCAAGTATTTTGAACCCAAAACTTGAAATTACTGATGCCATATGCTGATGTAGTCACTATGGATCCCGAGGAACTCTTTCTTGTTTAATTATGCTCCGTTTGATGCTTTTTTTTGAGGTTCACAAGTTTCGATCATGCTGGGAAGCATCATGACTTAGCTTGATTCTTGTCTGACAGTGCTGGGTCCAAATTTTTTGTGGTGTTTCATTGGCCCCTCTTTGTTGATGCTTGGAGGAATAAATCTAAGAGGCATCAACAAAGAAGTACAAAACACCACAAGTAACTTAGTGGCATTGTCCTTTGACACTTGGCCAGATGTCCTCGCACCATGTTCAGAAGTACTTGGGATTGGGAAATGAAGTTTTGAGATGATGTCCAGGGGATTGGGAATTGATCAAGGGATTGTGTTGGTGTGGGAGAGGAGTGTTTATATTTTTGCAAACAAGTCATGTTGTTCCTTGTCGATGGCCAATATTTGGTAGACTTCGAACCAAGGCATGAGGTGTGCATCCTTTGGAAGAACAAGACTCTCGTATCAAATTTAAGAGAACTTGTTATCACAACCAAAGCCACACAATGAGATGATGCGTTATTTGGAGAAATAGGACCCTTTTGGAGTGTCTAAGGGAACCCATTATCCGACAACCAAAGCCACGCAGTGAGATGAAACATGATGGTGTGAAACATGAACGGTTCTTCCCAAGACAACTACCTTCCCGCCTAGGGTTTGTATGGGATGTGCCAAGGGTCTTGTGTTTCTTTTTTGGCTTTTTTGCTCTTTGCTCTTTGCTCTTTTGTTCTTTTGTTATTTTTTTTTTGACTTTTGAAAGAGCTTTCTTTCAATTTTTCACTCATGCTCATGTGTCATGTTGTGTGTTGCAATTGCTTGAGAGTGTCGCAATGTGCAAAAGTGTGTTCAAATTTTTGGGGTGTACTGGGTGTATATAGGAACTATAACTAGGTAGGAAATGGAATGAGAGTGTTAGGGAAATGGAGAATGTATTGGGAATTGGGAATGTACTTTTGAATAGATTGATTAACCTGGTTGCATGCATCAGAAAGAATGTTGCACCTTGTCACCATGATGAAGTGTATCTGTGTACGAGCACCACTAGGTATCATTCTGCAAACACAACTCCAAGAAGACAAGAAAACCACAAGTGAATGAGTTAGCAAACACTTTAGACATGAATGTGGCCAATGAAAATGGAGGCACCATGTAAAAGTTAAGGTAAAAAAATGAGCAGCAATAGTGTTGTCAGAGCCGGTGTGATGAGTGATGCGGCAAGCATTGATGAAGAAATGTCATGAATTACAGTAGCAGGTGAATGTGCCAAAGATGATCTTACCAGTTTATAGTCTTAGCAGACTATCATGGGTTAATTCTACATCATAACCCATTGGACATTGCCAATTTATCATCGTAGCAGACAGTGCGATGCTAGTTTATAGCCATGGTAGACTATGAAGAGGCGAGCTAGTTTATAGTCTTAGCAGACTCTGGTGGACAAAACTGTGGTATTTTAATGTCATACTGGATGCTCTGTGGTATTGGTTTTAGGTCATGATGTCAGGACCACTCTGTGGTGTTAGTTTTGAGTCATAACCCAGGACATTCAATCGTATCAGTTTACTATCATGATGCCAGGACAATCTATGGTGCTAGTTTTTAAAGTCATAGCCCAGGACATTCTGTGGTATCAGTTTACCGTCATGATGCCAGGATGAAGTGTGGTATCAATTTTAAGTCATGATGCCAAGACCTTTGGTGTGGATGCATGTGTGTGTATCCATATGATCCTGTAAACAAAAGCAACTAGAGAAAATAATGTTAAATAGCAACTGCAGAAAACATGAACTGAAATGCACAAGTAAATAGAAAACAATGTGAAAGGGTGGTAGTTTAAGGCCTTTTCAGGCCATGAGAGAATGAGTAAGCTAGTACAATACAAATGAACGTGACATATGCACCACAAAAGAATGTGAAGAGTGTGCTGAGATCCAACTTGTTTTTGGCCGCAGGGGCATTTTGATTGTGTGGTTGTCGCCTAACTAGTTGTGGTTTTGGAAGCATTTTATACTTAGGCTCCGCTAGGAGGCTTATGGTCCTTACCACTCGTTCAGGTGTTTTAGCTCTAAATACTATGTCGGTTGCCACCCATCCAAGGGTTTTGGCTCTAGGTGTTGCGTTTCTTGTCGTGTGTGTTGCTTCAAGAGGCTCCTCTTTCAAGAGTTGTGACATGTCTATGTTGTGATCAGCTTGAAAGGGAGTGTTGTCACCATGTATAATGACTTGTCCACCTTCGTATGGAAGGTAGATTTCTTGATGTATTGATGAGGAAACGACTCGTTGTTGTACTAGCCAAGGTCTACCAAGAATCATGTTGAAACTGGGCATCTCTTCTATGACAGTGAACTCCGTGCTGATGGGGAATTATTCACCTTCCACGAAGGCTAGGTTAATCGTGCCCTTGACTGTGACACATGATCCATTGAAGGATTTTAGACACATGGTTTCTATTAGCATGATCTTGTCTGCCATGACTAGTTTGTTGGCGACGGAGTATAGAACTACGTTTGTTGTTGTGCCATCATCAATGTGCACTCTGTGAATGGTACATTTCCCAACACGTATGCTAATCAATAATGGAGCTATTGTGACCTCCCCTCGTTCAAGGTTGACTTTAACTACATCATTGCAAAAGGATAAGGTGTTTGAACCCAATCCTTGTGGTGTGTGTTGTGAAATCGTTCTATGGATGGATTCCATGTTAGCAGGGATGTCCTCTATAACAGGAATGGATGATAACATTTGCGCTAAGGCTTCACGATGAGTCGATGATGTCATGACCAAGTTGTACAAGCTCATGATTGTTTTCTTTTGTTTGAACGTTTGTTTCACCTAGGCAAGTGTAGCTACAAATTCTGTGTTATTTTTCATTGTGTTGGTTGCATCTGTATGGGTCGAGGGCTTGGGCTTGGTTTGTTTGGGATTAGGGGGAGGGCCCCCAACATTCAGTTGCTGAATACGTGGTGTGGCTTTTATTTCAGCTGTGGATGTTTTTCGTTGTTCATTTATCCTCTTTTGCTACCATTTGGTAGGCTTATCCATGTTGTTGGCAAGGTTGACTCTTGAGGGAGAAGAGGTTGAGACATTGCCTATGGTTGGGCTCAGGGTAGGTGAGGGGCCATCACGTGGTGGCACCTTTATGACAAATGGTAGTTTAGGAGGTGTTGTTGTTGTTTGACTAGCTTGTTGTGGCACCTTGATGACGAAAGGTTTCTTTGCAGTTGTGGTCGGTGCATCATGCCAATTTATCATCTTAGCGGACGACTGTGGTGGTACTTTCACCACAAAGGGTGTCTTCGGTGCTCGGGATTGCATTGAATCTTGCCAATTTAACGTCTTATCGGACGTATGAGGTGGTGGTACCTTGACCACGAAAGATGTCATCAGTGCTCTAGGTGACACCTTGATGAAGATGGGAGGCCCCTTGCTCGTGGAGGTGGAGGGGATTGTTGCTTTGCTGGGAGGCACGTGGATTACAAAAGGTTGGTGCACAGGTTTAGGCTTATTATCTATGCAAATGGATTTTATGACATAGGAGGAATTGTCTGTGCTAGGTTGATTTAGGGCATTGATGCTGAGTTGGCCCTATTCTGTCATTGTTTGAAGATCATCCTATAACGCACGGCAGGTGTCGGTGTTGTGACCGAACATCTGATGGTAGTGATAGAATTGATCTAATTTGAAGTGTTGTGGGACCAGGGGCTTATTTGATGCTGCTAAGGTAGGGTTCCTCAGTAGCTCGCAGTACCTGTCATGTTAGCGATGAGCATTCTCCGCTACGTGTTTATATTGGATTTGCTCAGCTTTAAGGAGTTTCTCTAGTAGTTCAGAAGGTTGCATAGGTAGCGGTGTGTACTTAGAGTGATCCTTGTGTTGAAAGTTGGACCTTAGGGTGACCCTTGTTGTTGCAGGTAGATTGGTACTGGTGTTTTTTGTCTTTGTGCTTGTAGCTATAGTTTCCATTGTTATTTGTTGTTTGGCAATGTGTTGGTTCTTGTAAGCCACATAGGCGGGGTCATTGCTCACTTGTGCAGCTTGTTCTATGTTGATCTGTGTGAACACTTGGCTCACCATTTGAGCCCTTAGGTAATACAGTTTTGACTTAATGAAGTCATTTACAACTCCCTTCAGAATTGTAAGCAAATACATTTCAGGGATGGGCTCATGAAGTTCATTAAGGACTGCACTCCATCGTTGGATGAACTTTTGCACAGGCTCAAGTGGTGCTTGTTTCACCTGTATCAAAGTGTCTAGTGTGGCTTTAGGCTTGAGGTTGTACTTAAACCGAGTAATGAACTGATGTAACAGATCCTCTAGAGAGGATATGGAGTTACGAGGAAAGGCTCGGTACCAATCTAAGGTTATGCCCGTTAAGGACATAGCGAACACTCGCAAGATTGCGTGGGGCCAAGTTTGAAGCAATAGAGTTTTCGATCAAAACGTGACTAAGTGAGCGTTCGAATCTCCCTTCCCATTGTACTTGGTTAACTGGGGTAGTGTGATTCCCTTGGGTAAAGCTAATGGTGGCACTGAAGAGCTAATTGGATCATCATGGTAAAAGTCTAGTAGTTTAACTTATTCAGTGTTTGCTGTTTTGAGGTGCTTTACCTCTTCAGCTAATGCTTGCATCATTTGTTTAGCTTCTACCCACTCTTGAGTGGTAGGCAGATTAGTTGGTTGGGGATATTTTTGGGTTATCATTTGTTGCTGTGGAGGAACGTTCAAAGTCGTGGTTGTGGGATGTGGAACGTTGAAGTGAGTGGGTTGTTAAACAAGGGGTATGGTTCCTTGCCTAGCCATAGACTGTGAAGTGACCATAGACTGTGAAGTGACACCCTGAATGTGTGGGACCAATGTAATGAAAGTGGCCCCATGTGTTTACACTAGTGGCATGTACTGGGTGGACATGGATGTGGGTAGTCCATGTCGGGATGCTGGTGCTTGCGTGCTCATTGATGCGTGGTGCGTGGTCATCTATCCTATGGGAGGGTGGAACAATGGGTTCACGTAGGCATGGGGACTGAAGGTGTGGTATGAATCCTCAGGTTTAGATTGTGCCTCGAAGTAATCTACATCGTGTTGGTTTTAGGGCTCCTCAGTGGGTCGTTGTGTGTTTTGGCCCCTTGCTAGAAGAAGTTGAGAGATGAGTCGATGGTGAGACTCAGAAAGGGGGATGATTTCATATACAGAGGGGATGAATTCATGACCTCCCATGTATATGCGCTCGAAGTTTCATTTTGCCTCCTGTTCTGTGGTGTCAAGAGGAAGGTTGGCCTGAATCTTCACACATATAAAGTTGTATTGTTCTTATGTGAGGATTACAAAGGTGTGTGCGCTAGAGTTCTGAGATGACTCCATGGTGATGCGTGCTTGGGCAAGGTCCATTGTCAAATTTTTTAAATGTTTGAATGTGACAGCATAAATGAGTGAAAATTTGGTTAAGTGTTGGACAATGAATGAAGAAAATTCTAAGTTTTGGCAGTGTATACCAAAGAGTCATAGCGTACAAACTGGCCTGATAGCATGAAGATCTTAGCGTGTAGGCCTTAGCATGCAGATCTCAGCGTGTAGACCTTAGCATGCAGATCTCAGCATGTAGACCTTAGCATGCAGATCTCAACATGTAGGCCTCAACATGCAGATCTTAGCATGCAGGCCTTAGCATGCAGCATATACACGCTAGGTGTGCAGTAGATGTGGCTGAACAAGGCGCAGATCTAAAAGATTCAACGTCAAATCTACGCTAACTAAGTGCAGACCTAGGAAAATCGATTGTAGATCTGGGGTCGCAAGAAGTAGATCTATGAGATGGACTAGCAGATCTGAAGAGATCTATGCTAGGTCAGTGTAGATCTAAGCAAAGAGAGGCCCTCCTTCTAGCACCATTTTCTGTACTGTCCAAAATCGTCGGTGCAAGGCTAGAATGAAACAGACACTGAGAGATCTACAAATAGGCACCAAAGACTCTACCTTCACTTGAGGGCAAGCCAGAATGGATGAAGGTAGAGTGCCTTGAATGTTCTGCACGTGGATCAAACAAGGACTTCCCCAACATACGCACTTTGCAATGCATTGGGTTATACGTAAATGACACACACTAAACATAAATCGTAACATAAACAGGCACAATAATGTAAATTGGAATGTAAACGTAAACTAGAAAAACAAAGAAAATTGCAATAAATTTGGGCAAAAATTTCAACTATTTTGTATTGAAAAAGTGATTACAGTGTGCACCGGTCAGAACGTAATTGTGGATTAATCAAAAGGCAAATGTTTAGCCCCGGTGGGTGATGACGGGTGTTGGCAGATGCAAGTTTTGGATTGTAGGGAAATGCAACATCCAAGTATGATGCCCCAGTGTACGGAGGTTGATGCCCAGATTTGCTAAGTATTTTTGATCCGGTATTTATTTTCCTCTCTCTTTCTAAAAATTGCCCCCCCCCCCTTTGATCTAGTGAAAAATTAGGGTTTTTATGAGATCTTGGGCATTAGATTCGGATCTAGAAGGAGATGAGTGGCTATGAGGTGAGAAAAATTTGGATCAAGAGATAGGTGGTGCATTGAGCGAATGCAGGAGAATGAAATTTTACAAGTGTATAGCATGAAGCATGCTAGCGTGTACACGCTAGGTGTATACACTCCACACGCTGGACAGCGTATGGGTAAGCATGAAGAATTTCTAACCAAATTTTGAAATATAAATCTAGTTTTAAGCATGTATCTAGATGTTTGATGTCCTAAGGATGATGCCTGTCAATTTTGGGCTCATTTGACCTTGATTTGATAGGGTTTTAGGAGGCTCCAAAAGTGTACATGCTAGGCATGTAGGCCGATGTGTGGGCATGAAAACTACAGTTTTGGAGCCTAATATTGTACACTGGAGTTGGATCCTCATTACCTGAGTGTTGGTGGCTCTCCACGGTGTCCAAGATCTCATTTTAGCTTCATTTTGACTAAGTTTTGGACATGTTTCTAGTGTGCACGTTGTGCTGCACATCGGGCGTGCACGCTGGGCGTGCAGGGCCAAAAATGATCCTTATGATGCCTAAAATTGATGTTTTCAGAGCCTGTGAACTTGTAGATTCATTGACCATGCCTTTATAGTCAACTCCATGTCAAACTTCTACCTAAAATGCCTGATCAACCTTGTTCAAAGTGGTGCATGATGGGCTGCACACTAGGCATACATGCTAGGCCTGAAGGCCAGTGTACAAGCATGAAAGTGTCACTTTTCAAGGACAAAACTTGATTTTTGGGAGCCCAAGATGATGCCTAATGGTTTCCTTACATCTGGGAGTTGATTTCCTGTGAAAATCATGCTCTAAGTGTCTTTTTTGGTCTATCTATGATGGTACATGTTGGGCATGCACGCTGGGTGTGCAGGCATGAAAACCCATCATTTGGAGCCCAAAAATTAAATTTCAAGTGCTTGAGAGCTACTGGGGACCCTTGGGAAGGTCAATTCTAGCCTTTTTGGAGAAGTTTTTGAAGCTCAAAAGTTGGTGCATGTTGGGCTGTACGCTAGGCGTGCAGAGTATGTATGCTCAGCATACACAAATATAAATGCATCATTTCAAGGTTGAAACTTGATTTTCAGGTGCCCGTGATGATGCCCAATAGTTACCCAACCTCTGGGAGTCAATTTTAGGTGAAAATCTTGCTATTTGATTCCTGTTTTGGGCCGTTTTTGGTCGTGCACGCTGGGCTGTACGCTGGGTGTGCAAGAATGAAAACCCATCATTTGAAGCCCAAAAAGTGAATTTCAAGTGCTTGAGAGCTACTAGGGACCTTGGGGAAGGTTCTGGGGGATCCAAACACTCAATTCTACCATGTTTTGGCTCATTTTTGGGGCTCATAATTTGTTGTACGCTGGGCTATACGCTGGCCAGCGTACACCAAGGTGTGCCTAGAGTATACTTTGTCAAAACTAAGTATTTTGAACCTAAAAATTAAAATTCTTGATGTCGGATGCTGATGTAGTTACTTGTGGATCCTAGGGAACTCTTTCTTGTTCAATTATGCTCCATGTGATGCTATTTTTTGAGGTTCACAAGTTTCGGTCATGCTGGGAAGCATCATGACTTAGCTTGATTCTTGTCTGATAGTGCTGGGTCCAAATTTTTTGTGGTGTTTCACCTATCACTCAAATGGTACACGTATCCTCTGTAAGCACTACAGATACCCAAGAGTCGTACATCAACATTAAATCCTATCTGCAACATGGCAAACCCCCTCGCAGATTAACATCTACTCAAAGGGATGCGATCCACAAGCGTGCTTGACAATATGTACTTATGGGAGATAACTCTTTATGCAAATGCTCCTTTGATGGAATATTGTTAGCATGCATAAATGAGGAACAAGTGTAGAAGGTCATTAATGAGGTATATGAGGGACTGTCCGATGCACACATAGCACCTAGAGCCATGGTAGGAAAAATCAGACACCTAGGGTACTACTAGCCTCACATGGAGCACGATTGCCTAGCCAAAGTTAAGACTTGTGACACGTGCCAATGATATGAAAATATTATACACGTTTCACCTACTAAGTTGCACTCGATGTAGATCTCGTGGCCATTCCAACGATGAGGACTAGACATTATAGAACCTATCACACCTAAGTCTTCCACAGGGCATAGCTTCATCATCACTGCCACTAAGTACTTTACAAAGTGGGTAGAGGCTATTCCCCTTAGGAAGACTACATCTCAACAGGTTTTCCACTTGATATTTGATAACATAGTGACAAGGTTTGGGCTTCCCATGACTATTGTGATATACAACATGCCACAATTTAGTAGTGCAGAAACCAAAACCTTTTGTAGCAACCTTGGCATTAAGCAATCATTCTCCTCGCCATACTACCCCCAGGCAAATGGATAGGCAGAAGCTATGAATAAAGCCATCATCAACTTGCTCAAGAATATGCTTAGCAACAGTAAGAGGTGATGGCATGAGTAAATCCTCTATGTGCTATGGGCTTATAGAACAACATGCAAGATGGCAATAGGTAAAACTCCTTACAGTCTTGTTTATGAACCTAAAGTAGTGTTGCCTCTTGAGCTGTAGGTACCATCACTTTGAATGATCCTATCAAACATCATGAGCGAAGCCTAGATCAATAAGTCAAGGATCATTGACCTCAACTCCATAGAGGAGGAGCATGCATAGACACTTGACTGCATCAAGCGCTATCAAGAGAGGCAATAACAGAAGTATCATGCAAACTAAAACACCCCAAAAAATGCGAGGTCATTCTTGCTTCACCAGGAAAAGTACTTCACACAGCATTACGACAGTTCTTCTAGAGGAGAACACTTTGAGTTCAGGCCAACCAGTTCAGCAAATTTTCTACTTTGGGCATGAATAGGCTCTATAGGTCATCTTGCCTATTCATCCAAGTAGCTCACCCAGTCAACAGCTTACTCAAAAATGGCGCAGAGTTAGCAACAGCATTCTAGATGTGCAAGAAATAGTTCAGCAAGTTTCTAAGGCATGAAGTCTACTATGCTACACCTTGCTATGTAGCATAGCAAACCTCAAAAAACATCTGCAAAGCGAAGTGTCACACTACCCTATGCTACGAAGCATAGCGTAGCATAGAAACAATCATGCGGCCAGTTGCACGACCCAACTTCAAGTCCTTCAAATGTCCCTTTTAGTTAGGAAGCAGCAGACCGTGTCTACTACTATGCTACACTAAGCTACATGGCGCAGCAATCCTATGGAAGAGACATAAGGTAGCTCAAAAACTAGGCTAGCAAATTTGCATGTTCCACAGTGCAGAAAGTAAGGTTTGCAGCTTGGCTAAGTTTTTTGCAACTAAGGTCGGACGCTACGTTACATAGCGTAGCATAGCGTAGCAAGCATGTAGCACATGTGTAGTAGGAAAACATGCTACGCCACACCAAGCATATCATAGTACGACATGTGGTGAAGCATGCAGGTGGTTGTACAATATCAATGCACTTCACCTAATTGAACTGTTGGCACATGTCTCTAAACACTGATGGCACAATTACGGTGTGGCAGGCTCATGGTTGTGGCATCATAGACTCATGGTCACAACGGTCATGCACATCTAATGGTTATATTGGCATGTGTGGAACCAACAAGCCAACAAAGTCTTAGGGCACATGGCATCCAAATTAGCCCTATTGCATGCCCTTGATCCTATAAATACCCCAATAAGTAACATTCAAAGGGTTCTATTCTACTCAATTTTTAAAAAAAATGTTCTCTTTTTTTTTTAGCAGACTCCCTAACTCACTCTCTCCCCCTGGTTGCAATGAAAACTCCATTCAATTTAAATTTCGTCAATTTTCTTATTTCTCTTCTACTTGGCCAATCAAGTTCTCCTTCTAGCACGTTATAGCATCCAGCATTGTAAGCTTTCTGTTCGACAATGCGAACAGTTATCATTCTTGACTGACATTCCATTCTGTCCCCCCATCTACCACCTTGGTAGAATCCACACATTGTCAGCATTAAAGTCCACACCCAAGTGCACAACCTGTTATGCAACTGACTGTATCCATCTTAACAGAGAAAATTTGTAGCTTCGAAGCAGTGCACTTTCCTAACTGTATTTTACTTTTTTTTCCTGCTTATTTCCATGTGTTGCATTATTGACTTTTTTATTTACTTTCAAGCATTACTTCACATTTTCGTCCTCGTTTCTAAATTATTTATTGCAAAAGGCTATATAGCTGCAAATTAAGTCCTTGTCTAATCGACAAGATCGTTTAGGGTGCCCCGTATCCACACACACTCTCAGCATGGCCATCCGCGGATATGGAGTCGAGATTGTCATGCCCGCCAACCTCTTGGTGTTTTCCCGCCACCAACATTTTTTATCATTACAGTTTTCTGGCACTAGAAAGAGGGCCTTTTGGTGCCTTTTCTATGTGTCACAATAGTTTTGTGAGCCTTGTACACCCTGATACGCGTAAGCGTAAATATGACACCCTTTCGTGATTGTTTACAGTTTGCGCAGTGTAGATCGGTCACATCAACGGTTCCTCGAGAGCCCCACAGAACACAAGGCCTTCGATTGTTAGCTAACTAGCTTGTTTTACAGTAGTCTTACATGCGTTCTGTACCCCATCGTGTGTGGTACAGGCCAATCACCTCGATGATTCCTCCAGAGCCTTGTGAGACATAAAGCCTATTTGTGTGCTAGTAAACTTTCTCTTCTAACGGTCTTGCATGCACTCTATACCCCATCATGTGTGGTACAGATTGGTCGCTTCAATGATTCCTTGGGGACCCTGTGAGATCCAAAGCCTTCGCCAACTAGCTAAATCTAATCTTACAGTAGTCTTGTACGTGCTCTGCACCTCATCATGCACTGGCGTAAATGTGACACACTCTTGCAGTTGTTTACGCTTTGTGTGGTGCAGATCAGTTGCCTCGACGGTTCCTCGGGAACCCGACAAGACATAAAGCCTCTTTTTTGTTGCCTCACAGTCTCTTTGTTCTTTTTTCATTTCTTATGCTCTTTTGTAAAACTACTAAGTTTGTAATGGCTTTTTCAACTACTGCTGCCCATACCTTCAACATTGAAGTTCCCGTCACAGTTCAAGGCACTACTAGTGCCGAACGACCGTTGAACCCAACACTGGAAACACACCAATCTCTTAGAATCCAAAATTGAGGACCTGAGGGATTAGCCCAGCAACATGAGTGTTATAGTTTCCTCTGTGCAAAGGTGTAAGCCAATCTACCCTTACACGCACATGAACTCAAGGAAAAATGTAGCTTCGAGTTTGCTTATTGCAATGGGAAGGAATTTGTACCTACTCTCGATATTTCTTTACCTTTAACGCAAGCATACCAAAGGCTTCTGGATCAACTAATTTAGTTAGCTAGGCTTAGGGAGCAACAGGACATAGCGTTTAACTAAGATGATGCTTTCTAAGACGGACAAGAGGAACTTGATGCTTAATCGAATGAGGAAGGTTTGGTCGATTCTGCTCCTACCCCTCGTGCCCAATCCTTCTAGGCTAAGCCATTGTCTATTACCTCTCCCTTTTTAATTACGCCTACACTTCCACAACTAGCAACTGCAGCTGCTATGGGTATCCATGCTAATCCTGTAGTGTTCCAACGCCCTCTTTCGCCTGTTCCGTTTACAACTACTATCCCCTTGCAGGCTGTCCAATAGTCTATTCTCGTAGCACGTAACATGCCAACTGTGGCTACCCTGTCGCACGTGCATGTTGTACCACCTTCGCAAACATACGTGACTTCTACTGCCATTCCTACATTCATGTTTGTTCCATCCACATGGTGGTCCGCATTCACTTCTCTACCTACTCCACAACAATCATAGATGTCTCACTACGTGCACTCTCAGATATACCAAACCTTGCAATCGGCACAGCCTAATCCAGGGTTATGGTCCATGCTGCCAGTGACAAAAGTAGTCCATCTAGCAGCCCAACCTGTGGCTACCACCTTAACAACACCACCTACTGGGTGGTGGACAACACAAGTGGCACCGCTAACAGGGGTCATCCCAACGGTACCACCGATGGATCACACCATCACCTCTTCCACACCACATGCAAGCGCGGCCTCTGCAGCTCCCCAATCGTCCACGACGTCGCTTGGTATGGACCAAGCATTTTAGCTCATCCAGACCCTCACTAAGAAAATAAAATGTCTCAAGTCTATTGGGTCTGACATGGTAAAAGTCATGGACTTCTACCAGGACGATCTTATCAGTCCTGCAATCCCTACTCTGACATTACCTCCAGGGATGTCTCTCCTGCATTTCACAAAATATGACGAGGAGGGAGATCCCAATGCACATCTTGTCACCTTCAAGTCTGAGTCTCTGCTACTACAGCAATCGCCGCATACTATCATTCATGTCTTCGCCTTGTCCCTAGTTGGAAAAGCCTTGGATTGGTACCGTGCATTGCCACGCTCATCCATTTCAACTTTGGAAGAGCTACTTACCCAGTTCATGATGCACGTCAAGTACAACTTGAAGCCAGAAACCACACTAGACCAATTGATGAGTGTGAAGTAAGATCCCTTAGAGCTAGTCCAAAAGTTCATCCAGAGTTGGAGCATGACCCTTAGTGAGATTCAAGAGCCCATCGTGGAGTCCCACCTGTTGGCCATCTTCAAGAGTGCAGTGAACAACTTGATTAAATCTAAACTGTACTACCTTGCTCCTCACTCTCTTAGTTAGGTTTTCACCCAAACTAAGAGCATACAAGACGTGGCTGAGGCAAGCAAAGACCTAGCCTACATCGCTTACAAGAACACCTTCGCAAAGAAGGAGAAGGGTAAAGCCACAACAACCATAGTGGCCGCTATGGCAACTGAGGACAAACCCAAACCTAACAATAGTAGCAAGAACAATCAAAAACCGGCTGCACCTACGGCCAACCCTGTGCCCAAATCAAGCCACATGCCACAACCTATTGCACCCACGTCTAAGACATCTGCACAACCTAAGCCCAAATTTGAGTGCAAAGACCACTCAAAGTACACCTCACTGCCTCTTAAGCCTTCGAAGCTTCTGAAGCAACTGCTGGCAGTAGGATACATCCGACACAAAAAAATGTCGGAAGAAGCAGTCGCAAAACATCAACGCTATTGCGAGCTCCTTAGGAACCCCATTTTGGCCTTGCCCAATGAGCCTCCAGTTCCTAGGGGTTTCAGGCTAGACATATTTTGCGATTACCACCAACTATGTGGCCACAACATAGATTACTGTCTGGCATTGTAGGATGACATCCAGAGATTAATCGACCAGGGGAAACTGATGCTAGATGAAATCAACCCAGTTCACCCTGAAAACCAATCTATGTACGTCTACATAGATCCCCTCAATGCCAACAATGCCAGTTATGTAATCAATGCCATCAGCATTGACAATGATCCTAGGCCATCCTAGTAGCCATTCGTGATCCGTGTGCCTCAACGTAGTGCACCGGTACCATGGGCACCTAATCAAAGCTTGCAACAGCCTTTTGTCCTGAGGGTTCCTTCATGGGCATCCACTTTTGCATCACCTGTCGGTGAGGCCATGCAACCCTACCCCCTAACACCTTTAGCTCCTTTCGTCATCAGGGGGCCAACTCCCTCGACGATCCCTATCTCACACAAAGTAGCTAAGCAATCTTCTTGCACTACAAGATAAGAAGTCCACTTCACGGGCGAGGTGTCTAAGGGAGGTATCGTCGTAGAAACTCCTGAGGCTACTTCTTTTCCTTCTGCATTTATGGCAAAGACAAAGGTCGAGGTGACCACATAGTCCACATCGCTTGGTCAACAAGGATCTGAGGTTGCTTCTCCTTGAGAAATTAGTCTTCTGGGACAAATGGAAGAGGAGGAAAGCACCAGCAAACCAAGGAGAACCCAAGACCTCTTAGACGTCCTCACATAGGTCAAACAGGTTCTGAGACAAAAAAACACTACCCTGAGCTTGTATGACCTGATCATGACATCTACTCCACACCACGAAGGTCTGATCCACATGTTGATAGCAACTTCAGTGAACGGAGACATGCCAGCAAAGGAGGAAGAGATCTACTCGATTATGCTTCCCTCTGCGTCCACAGAGTCAGAGCAACCTCAACTAACCTTTTGTGACGACTCCATTAGGGAAGACCTTGTGAAGGGTTAGGTGACTACATCATCCCTATTCATCACAATTCGGATCGATCAACACTAGATCCGAAGGGTACACGTTGATGATGGGGCCACCATGAATGTCATCCCCTTCCCCATTGTAGACAAGTTGGGCTTGGTCAACCAGATCAAACCCACAACGACGACATGCCTAAGGTCGTTCAATGGGATGCGAGTTGTGGTGAAAGGTACAGTTCACATAAATTTCATAGCAGGGGACCATTTCCCCACAGAAGTGACGTTCATCGTGGTTGAGGAAATGCCCAAGTTTAACTTGATCTTGGGGAGATTGTGATTAGCATAACTTAGGGCTATTTCCTCACCCATACATCAAGAGATCCACCTACCTTATGTAGGCAGAGAAGTGATGATCCATGGTGACGAAGTAGCAACACAAGCAATCCACAACATAGGCATGGAAGAAGGCTTGGAAGTCATAACTTCTGAGAATGAAATTCCTATTGCAACTTACACTGACTATCTAATAGAGGGGTCAGCCCAAAAAGTTGGTCCCCTGAGCGAAAATGCATGGGTTGAGTTGCCCTTCCAAGTAGGGGGTGATGATGTGGACGAAGGCCCTGGTGGAATGTCTCGGCCTTACGTCCCACTCAATTCATGTCGGGTCAAGAAGCGGCTTTGCCAAGTGTAGCAATCCCATTGCTTCTTTCCCACACACCATTCATAAGCGATACGAAACGACCTAAAATGGCATAAAACTAGCGATGCAATATGGCCCGAAATGGCCTAAAACTAGCAATACAACATGGCCCGAAATGGCCTAAAACTAGCAATACACTATGGCCCGAAATGGCCCAAAACTAGCAATGCTACGCTATGACCAAAAATGGCCTAACACTAGCATAAGTCGCTATTTAGCTATTTGCCCAAGTTGTTGATGCATCATTCCTATAGTATACTATGCAATGGCCTGAAATGGCTTAAAACTAGCACACAAAAGCATGAACATTCTACACCAAAACGCACGTATGCAATATACAAGTTTGCTTAAAATTTTCTCTCTTTATTCAAAATTTTTGTCTTCCAATGCTCGCAAAGTTTGTTGCACAAGAGTTCAAAAACTTTCAAAACATTAAATTTTCAAAAAAAACCCCATGCGGTCATGGGTTGCCTCTGTTCATCTCTCTTTCACCATCTGCTCTTGCATCTTCACCTTGTGCATTACCTTCTCCATGGTTGCCCTCCACTAGCTATTCATTCCCTCCCTCTACGGGTGCTCTGCCTTCACCGAGGGCTTGCATCATGAGGGTGAAGTGATCAGTTAGGGTAACAAGCACAAATTACAACTAAATGTGAACTTTAACACAGTAAAACGTGACTGACTTGAGCAGGTCCCGCGTCTATCTTGAAGGGTATTTGGTTTAAGCTGAATCCAACACAATGCTAGAACTCCTCCACTGAGACATCTATCCAACATCTCCTATCTGGCACAAGATCTACTGCATCAGCTCTCACCCTTTTAGCAGGTATCCATCTTGGTAGGCCTGGAGCATAGGGGATGGCCATAGCCTCTCCTGTGGGAAGGGTCACCTGTGGGTTAGCATCCTTCATCCCCTTGACTTGTTCCTTGAACCTGCTGTAAGCCTCAAACGTGTCAATAGCATTTACAAATGCTTCATACGTAAAAGCCTCCACAGCGGCCTCCTCATATAACTTGCGGTGGGCAGCACTCTCTTATTTATACATATACTTGTGGTTTCTCTAGGTCTACCTCCACTCGAAGATCTTAGCGCTAAGGTCTTTCAAATCTTGACCCTTCTGGTCTAGCAAGTCCATTTGCATGTGGTGCTCTATCACCTCGTAGGTATTCTTGACATTTTGGCGAGCAAGCATCCAAAACCTAGCATGATCCACCATGGCTGTGCACCAGTCCTCACCTTTGGTAGCCTGGGCTATGAGGAACTCATTCCTCGACCTAATATTCACTACCTCGGACCTTAGGTTGGCCTCCTCTTGCTCTATCCTTTGGGTCCATTTCCATAACTCTTCGTTAGTACGTCAGCACTTCCACAAAGAACGTGCCGAGAGCAAAGCGCATCTGCAGGCCTTGTCATACGCATGAAGAGATACCTCAGTTGTTTCCAGTGGGAACGAGGATATGGCACTGACCTTCAAAGGTTGTGTCAGGTCCCACTTAAGTTGAGAAGCTATCATAGCATGAAAAACACATTAGTCGCATTAGCGTAGCACAAGTAGCAAACACAAGAAACTTTAGCATAGCACCGCTAAAGTAACACCACTACTTACCCGCTTCAAGGTCTACCTGCTGAAGGCTCTTGATCATGTCATCAAAAACCCCCTGCATGAATGTGAACTTATCATGGAATTCATCCTGAGGCTCGACATGAGCTGGGGTGGGTCCTAAGACATCAGCAGTAGCATTTGTCGCATAGCCAAATGCATTAGCAATGACCAAAGTGGACTCTGACAAGGCAGACATGTTTCCAAACTCACCAGCATCCGATGATGGTCTTTCTTCTGGCTGAAGCAAAACGATGGCAGAGGCCTAGCTAGAAGTTCCTCCCAGGTCCATATGGACCTCCTCTTCATGTGTTGGTGCTTTCCCCTTAAGGAGACTAGTGTCTTGTTTATTCAAAAGGGAATCCTCAATGGGAGGATTCTCCCTAATGACGAGAGTCCCTACCCTAGCTGCAGGAGCTTCACTCTTCGTGATCAAAGACCCTCTCATCAAAACTGGGGCCTCTATGTCCTTATTCGTCACTACCTGGGCCCCTCTTGCCAAAACTGGGGCCCTGCATCTTTATTTGCAGCCCTTGTCCTAGGGGCCAACACCTCTTCGTCACTCACATTGTCTTCTTCTCTCTCTTCTAATAGTTAGACACATTAGCATTAGTTCAAAGCAAGTAGCCTAAAACAGATGCTACACTACGCTACCTCATCTAGCATAGCATGGTATAGCAGACCACAAAGAAGTAAGCACTAAACAAAAAGCACTTACCAACAAGAGGTCACGTCCTCTGCAGTTTAAGCCATAGTCTTCGCCCTTCCTCCTCTTCCACATGCAAGGCTGGGGGAGTCCTCTTCCTCCGTAATGTGCTGGAAACCATTTCAGCTATAAAACACCCATATCGTGACATGCTACCATCCATAGTGGGGGGCATCTCTCCTACACTATCCTGTCCATGAACATTATGGGCTGCCTGATCCTTAGTCGTTATAGAAAATGACTTTCCAACTACTTTTGGAGGATCCTGGGCTTGGGTGGTCCATAGGACCTGGCGAATCCAGGGTCTGAAAATCTAGTCGCGATTCCGCAAAACCCAGTTTCCTCTCTTCCGAACCACCAAGAATTCTACAAATCACTTGAGGTAGCCTATATAAAAGGCGTAGTGGATGTTGGATCCAGCATCCATCTTCTTATGGTGTCCCAAGATCGCAATCCACAAGCCTTTGCATAGGGACTTGACCCAGTTGTAGCAAGTCCCCTCCTCCATGACCTCATGCATGATCTAGGCTTGCTCAAGCCCTAGGACCTTCCCCTAGGTAAGTAGCTGGATGAACGTGCGAGCACAAAAAATAGGGTAGAGCTCCTTGATGGGTCCTTCCTTGAGCTTCTCCATGGGGAGCCCCTTACGCTCCTTGGTGAGCCCTAGCCACTCTTCAAGGTCCTTCTTCCCAAGGGTCAACTCCATCTTGGATTTTGACCCCACCTTAATGCCTTCGGCAAGGATGCCAAACAGATCCACAAACAACTAGCCATTGATGTCAATGACCACCTGCACACCATGCACGCTCAAGCAAAAATGGCCCACCTTATCAAAAAAGGACCTAATCAAGGTAAGCATCTTAGCCGCGGGAACGTTCAGATTCAAGGCTAGGAATAGATCCATAAGGCCTTCTCAAGGTTCAGGAGGAGGGCATCCAAAGCCCCAATGTTTAGCTAGTGCTGGCTCCCCACTACTTCTCCATATTTGAAGTAGACATTTGCTCCTTAAGCCTTGGCGGCCATCGCCGTCACCTCCTTGGGCTTCTTCACCCTTGCTACAACTTCACAAAATGTTTAGCACAAAGACGTAGGAAATGAAAAATTTACAAAGGCATTTAAACATGTAGCAAAAACCTCTCAACCTACTAGGTCAGTACAGTAGTGGGAACTCTAGGAGTTCAACTAGAACTTCTTCAACCGTGACTAGTTTGAAGGGTCTCATCCACTCCTTGTCCAACCAGCTCTGCTGCCAAAATTTCTTATAAAGGGAAAATTATTTGGCTATGTAAGTGTGGTACTCACCCCCACATTGACAAATCACGCCCGCCCAATGGTTTTGGGCAGACGAGAACTCTTGTAGGGCCAGCTGTGCCATGGCCAGTTGATCCGATAGGTCGTTAACACCTGCATCGTCAAGGAAAAATCTGATAGTAAGCCCTTACTGTTAGCATTAGGCCACCCTGGCCAAAGTAGTGCAAACATAGCAGAATGAAGTTGCAAAACCTACTCGTTGGAAACGTAGAACATTCCTTGAGGGTTCTGGAAGCACATCGTCATGAAACGTGCAAGGAACAATGTATTGAAGTGGTGGTAGCAGTCATACTCGACCATCTCTTAGATCGAGGCCAAACACCTCAACCCTGTTGGACGTTGGGTGGATCCTTCTCCCTACCCACTTGTGACCAGCCCGTTGGTTAGAAACCTCAAAATGCCCTAGCTTGCCCCAGGCAAAATGGTTTCTATGACGGCGGATGCCTCCTCCTGCTCTAGGGAAGACCAAACGATCACACTGAAATGGTTGAGGAGAAACTGCAAAAAGTCTTGTGTCCTAATCTTGAACCAGACCCCTCGGTCCCCCATACGTATATGGGGAGGAGGAACGGTAGCCATAGGCCTACCCATATGGCACAGGACCCGTCTAACCTCCAAGACAATCAACCTAGGTCTCAACCTCGCCCTACATAACATAATCAGCAAACGTTGGCATCGTATCCTAAAGAAATACATATGCAATATAGTAGCAGCGTAGCATAACCTTTCCCACACATAGCACAGCAAGGGTGTGAACGCCTAGTGTAGCAAGAACATGCAAGTAGCCTAGCATAGCAACAACCAATTAATGACATGCCCTAGCAAAATAAGTGTCACACGGCCAAGCCCTTTTAAGGGTCCTACATTACGCCATTTCAAAAGTCAGGCAACTTAAGTTTCCCCAACCCCGTGCTTAAGTGAACTTGCATGCAACAATGATGCAACGTTTATGCATCCGCAACGATCGAAACGACAATGATGATGATGCATGGGCCAAAATGACATGACGACAACCAGAAAACATAGGTAGCCAAGAACAAATGCAAAACTGATAGGATGCAGATCAAAAGTAGAAAATAGTGGAAAAACACAAAACAAAATAAAACAAAAAAGTAGAGGAGGCGTAACTTACTGGGTCAATGTCGTGGTCCTCTACGTCGCAACTCACAACTGTGTCACGTGTGCCAAGGTGTTCTTTTCCTTGTTGACCTTCACAAGCACCAAATGGGTCTTAGGAGCCATTGTCTTGATTGCAAATGGACACCCTTCACTGTGAAAATTTACCTTGCTAATCAATAACACAATCTCTTTACGCTCCAAAATCACCTTGTGCTCCAATGTGAGTTCTGCGTTCTTACAGTTAAAATGGCAAATTTGCCAAGGCCTAATCCCTATTTAAGGCTGCAAGGGAAAAATGGCGAAACTTACCATCCTCCCCCTCCGATTAATGCAGAGCGTGCCATACAGCGTAGCATGCTCATCACGACATCATAGCACTTTTAGCATTAAAGCCTTGACACGCTTCGAGTTAGTCGCGTGCTTTCCCAAGAATAAAAAAGTATATATTTGTTTTCGTTACAGGTCCGAAAAGACCTTACACTAGAAATCCTAGCAACCGCAACGCGATAGGTCCAAAAAGACCTTAAACTAGCAATCCTAGTGTAGTTACTTTTCTAACGGTCCAGAAGGATCCAAAACTAGCAATCTAGACTTGTTACAGTTACGGTCTGCCATTACATGAGCAGCTTCACATCTTTCCAAAGTTTCAAACTTTCATATTGGCAGTATCTCCACTTCTAGTCATTTCGTATTAATAGTCCATGTGTCCTATCTTAACGATTTTGCATTTCTGATACCTATCTTTGCTCGTCCCATATACCATCATTCTGCATGTTAAAACTTTACATGTTACAATCTGGCAATCCAAAATGACACTAAACTAGAAGCTTGGCATTTGTGTATGAGTAGTTTCATAGCTTCGCACTGTTGCATTGGTAACTTTACACCTTTAGCAGTTTTTCACTATCACGCCTTGATGGTCCATCATGATCTTAAATTGGAAAACTTTGATCTTTACATTGTCACACGTCAAAAGTTGTATCTTATCGTTACTTTATGCATTTTCGATATGCGTAGTCTCTACCAACAGAAGCCTCTTAACCAGGCTTTTGTCTCATGTTGGTAGGTCGAGCAAGAGATGGAAGTCCATTGCGACCTCTCCATGCCTTTAACACTAGCAAGTCCACAGGGCAAGCTCGCGAGATAGTTGAACCCCAATATGATCGATTGGGGGTACACAGTTATCACCATAGCAGCCTTATAAGTATCCCCAGACTGGCCTAAGCATCTAGTCAAAGCCCTAGATTTAGAGGCTGGGGATGTGATTGAGGACCCTCTCGTCGAGATGCCCATCACCACTTTTAAAGGGGATATAAAAACATTGAAACTCAGCTCCCTTTTAGATGCACAAACATACAACAACGTAGACAAGATCTTGCAAGATAATATCAATGCCTTTGCATGGTCATACAGTGACATGCCAGGTCTAGATCCACAGTTGATTAAGCACAACATCGTCCTAGACCCGTGCATGAAGGCAGTCAAGCAGAAGGCTTGCAAAATTAAACCAGAAATCATACTTGCTGTGAGGGATGAAATCACCAAGCTATACCAAGCCAATTTTATCCGTGCAGTTGATTACTCAGAGTGGGTGTCCAACATTGTTGTATTTTTGAAGAAAACGGAAGGAATACGCATCTGTATAGACTTATGGGACTTGAACAAGGCAACGATCAAGGATAACTTCCCATTCCCAAGCATCGATCAACTCATCGACACCACGGCTGGTCACACTTTACTATCCTTTATGGATGGTTTCTCTAGTTATAACCAAATCAGCATTAAGCCAGAGCACCAACTATCAACGACCTTCATGACACCATGAAGGACCTTTTGCTATACTATGATGCCTTTCAGGCTCAAGAATGCTAGAGAAACCTACCAACGAGCCATGACTTACATCTTCAGTGACTACCTCCTAAGAACATTAAATGACTACATGGATGATATAGCTATCAAGTCCAAAGAGGCAACTGATCACCCATGCGACCTAGGAATAGTCCTTAAGTGCTGCCAAAAGCATGATCTACACCTCAACCCTAAGAAGTGCATCTTCAGGGTAAAAATCGAACTCATGCTAGGGTTCGTAGTATCGGAGGCCGAAATACAAGTGAACCTTGACAAAGTCAACACCATTGTCAACCTGGAACCCCCCACAAATCTTAAGGAGCTACATGGTTTGTAGGGTAGAGTACAGTTCATTCGATGGTTCATAGTAAGGCTGACCGACAAGTTACACCCCATGCAACATCTTCTAAAGAAAGGAGTTAACTTTGAGTGGACAACCTAGTGTCAGCAAGCCTTCGATGACTTAAAGAAGGAGCTCTCACACCTCTCGACTATGCATTTTCCATAAAGGGACAAGCCCTTCTTCATCTATCTCACCACCTCCGACACATCTGTCATCACACTGCTGTGTCAAAAACGAAACAACGATTCTGAGACACCGGTGTATTATCTGAGCCATGCACTCATAGCGCACAAGGAAAAATACAATGAAGTAGAGAGGAATCGCCTTGCCTTAGTGTTTGCACTAAAAACTTGGTGGCATAACCTATTCCATAGTACAACCAACATCATTTGCAAGAGCAATATACTTTGGGCTATTACCAACAACCTATACGAAAGTAGTAGGATAGCCTGGTGGAAAGCAATAACCACAGAGTTCGATCTACACTATGTAAGTCAATCATCGACAAAGGGTCAAGCCATAGCAATCCAACTCACAGCCTCACCAATTGATGATTAGACAACCATAGATCTCGAATTCCTGGATGAACACATTAGCAAGGTCGACATTGTCCCGTCACATCTCAAAGCCACTTTACACTTTGACAGCACATCAATCGTGCGAGGAGGTAGCGCAGCTACCATCATCATGTTCCCTTCTAGGGAAATGCATCCTTTTTCTTATCATTTTACGTTCCCATGCACCAACAATATGGCAGAATATGAAGGGCTACTCAGAGGCCTCTTAACTACCCAAACTCTGCACATACAACACCTGGCAATTCGGGGAGATTCACAACTAGTTGTGAATCAAATCATCAAGGTCTACGCCTACAAGGCTACGCACCTACAGCCCTACTGTGACCTAGCAAAGACCCTGCTTAAGCCATTTGCGATCACAGATGTTCAACACATGCCATGCAACAAAAACACCATGGTGGATGCCTTAGCTACCCTTGCTTTAAACATTCCATCACATTCCCTAGCAAACCTGCCAACTTCAATTATCGAATGTATAGAGCCTATCACTCAAGTGGAACATGTGGCCTCTGTCAGGGCTATGGATACCCATGAGTGGTATGCTAACATTAAGGCTTACCTACAGCAAGGCGAGCCCTCAGGTGGATTGACATCTGCCTAGAGAGATGCAGTCCATAGGCGTGCCCAATAATACATGCTCATGGGAAATGACACCCTGTGCTGACATTCCTACGACGAGATATTGATAGCATGCATGGGTGGGGACCAAGCACAGAAGGTAGTTAATGAAGTGCATGAGGGGCTCTATGGTGGACAGATAGCACCTAGGGCTATGGTTGTGAAAATTAGATGCCTAGGGTACTACTAGACCCACGTGGAACATAACTACCTGTCGAAATTCAAGACATGCGACATGTGCCAGAGATATGCAAATCTCATACATGTAGCACCCACAGACCTACATTCAACACAAATCACGTGGCCCTTCCAACGACGGGGGTTATACCTCATAGGGCCTATCACCCTTAAGTCTTCTGCAAGGCATAGTTTCATTCTCACTACCACTAAATACTTTACCAAGTGGGTGGAAGCTATTCCCCTGAGGAAGATGACATCTCAACAAATCTACCATTTCATCCTAGACAACATCGTAACCAAGTTCGAGCTTCCAATGACCATTGTAACCGACAATGGACCATAGTTCAGCAGTATGGAAACCTGAACCTTCTGCAAAAATCTAGGCATTAAATAATCATTTTCCTCCCATTATTACTCACAAGAGAAAGGATAGGCAGAGGCTACAAATAATTCCATCATCAACTTTCTGAAGTAGATGCTCAACAATAGCAAGAGACAGTGGCATGACCAAATCCTCTACATCCTATGGGCCTACCGAACAACATGCCGGACCGTAACAAGTAAGACTCCTTACAGCTTTGTTTAGGGATCTGAAGCTGTGTTGCCTCTTGAGTTGCACATACCTTCACTTCAGATGATCCTGTCTAACATCGTGAGTAAATCCCAGAACAATGAATCTCAGACCATCAACCTCGACTCAATAGAGGAGGAGCATGCGCAAACACTAAGACGCATCGAGCACTACCAAAGTAAGCAGTAGAAAAAGCATTGTGTAGACCCATGTCGAAGGCTAGTGTAGAAGGGAGACCTCATCCTAAAGGCTTTTTGAGAACACGTGAGAAAATTCTCAGCCAACTGGGAAGGTCCTTACATGGTCACCGAAGCCTTCGGGAATGGAGCCTTCAAGCTGGCAGACATGGATGGCAATGAGTTTGCCAACCTGGTGAATCACTTGTACCTCAAGTTGTTCTATGTCTAAGGTGCAACAACAGCATCAAGCAGCATCTTCTACGATGTTAAACTGGCAACAACACCAAGCAGCATCCGCAACGACATTAAACTAGCAGCATCGAGCATCGTCCACTATGACATTACACTGGCATCAGCACCGAGCAGCATCTGCAACAATGTTAAACTAGTGGCATCGAGCAACGTCCGCAATGATGTTAAACTAGCGGCAACAGCAACCAACGTCCATTACGACATTAAACTGGCATGTATGGTCTGTTGGGACCTTAAACCAGCACGACGATCCATTGGGATCCTAAACTAGCACATAGTCTACCAAGACCTTACACTAGGTTCACGTCACATCACCAATATGCATCAACACCAGATACACATCAAACGAGTGGGCACAATGCTGACACGTGGGTGGGTCATCGTAGTTCTAGAACATGGTTCTCAACACAATGGGAACATGCTCTGGAGCATATGTGGCATCACCACCCCTGGCATCATGCTAACCCTCTGGAGATGTCGTAGAGCATTATACTGGCCCTCCAGACATACCGTCTCCATAGCCCCTTACCCGGACAATAGTTCCTCAGCCAGTGCCTACAGTTGGGGTTTCGATAGTATTATGGGCTAGCCACAATATTGTCACCCTTCTACCCCCTTCCAATGACGTTCGGCTATGTGGTACCTAAACCCATAGTTGAACTGGGAATGCATGCCCCTGGCAGGGATTCGAGTGCATCTACACTCACAACAGTGCCCTCGAGGCCAGTTCCTCCACATCGATGCTGCCAAGGCCGCTACCGGCCTTTCGACTTTGGACACTGTACATCAACAACAATGTCCAAAAGCTACAACAACGTCAGTAGCTGACAAGACCTTTGCCCCTGAGGGCACAGCTTATGACAGCAGCAAATGCTTCAACACCGTAAAGTGAGTGCCTCGACTAGCTCAGCTACTTCAAAGTGTAAATCCCATGACGTGCGTAACGCAGCTCACCATATGGGAAGCATCTATAAGCAGGTCAAAACCCTTCACGGATGTAACACAACTCATCCTGTGAAGGGGACACCTGTCCTATGAGAGGTTGAAGAATAGTGCCAACCAAAGATGAAAACGCAAACGAGCCCCTCACGAGCACTCCGACGAGCGACTCCGCTAAACATCATCTTTGCTCTCTGTTGTAGCCTCTACAAAACTGATGCAACACTCTCAAGTGCAACCAAGCGACGTCTTGACACTCACCAAGCAACAAACATAGCATTTTTTCTGCTGTGGTGTTTCATATTCTTTGTCAATGTCTATTGAACCTATTCTCTAGACATCGACAAAGAGGGGCCAATGAAACACCCCAAAAAATGTGAGGTCATTATTGCTTCACCAGGCAAAGTACTTCATGCAACGTTACGGTAGTTCTTCGAGAGGAGAACACTCTGAGTTCAGGCTGACTAGTTTGGCAAATTTTCTACTTTGGGCATGACTAGGCTCTATGGATCATCCTTCCTATTCATCCAAGTAGCTCACCTGGTCGACAACTTGCTCAGAAATGGCACGAAGTTGGCAGCAGCATTCTAGATGCGCAAGAAACAATTTAGCAAGTTTTCTAAGGCATGAAATCTGCTATGCTATGCCCCACTATGTAGCATAGCAAACCTTAGAAAACATCTGCAAAACGAAGTGTCATGCTATGCTACGCTACAAAGCGTAGCATAGCATCACAACAATCATGCAGCCAATTGCACGACCCAACTTCACATCCTTCAAATGTCCCTTTCTGTTAGGAAGTGGCAAACCGTGTCTACTGCTACACTATGTTGAGCTACATGGCGTAGCAAGGCATAGCAATCCTATGGAAGAGACAGAAGACAATTCAAAAATCAAGCTAGTAAAGTTGCAAGTTCCACAATGCAAAAAGTAAGGTTTGCAGCTCGGCCAAGTTTTTTGCAACTAAGGCTAGACGCTATACTACATAGCGTAGCATAGCGTAGCAAGCATGTAGCACATGTGTAGCAGGAAAACATGCTACGCCATACCAAGCATGTCATGCTACGACTCCCAGCAAAGCATGCGGGTGGTTGTGCGATATCAATGCACTTCACCTAATTGAACCGTTGGCACACGTCTCCAGACACTAATGGCACAATTACGGCATGGTAGGCTCACGGTTGTGACATCATAGACTCATGATCACAACGGTCATGCACATCCAACTGTTATATTAGCACATGCAGAACCAGCAAGTCAACGAAGTCTCAAGGCACGTGGCATCCAAATCAGCCCTATTGCGTGCCCTTGGTCCTATAAATACCCTAATAAGCAACATTCAAAGGGTTCCATTCTGCTCAATTTTTTTAAAAAAAGTTCTCCTTTTTTTAGTAGAGACTCCCTGGCTCACTCTCTCTTCCTAGTTGCAGTGAAAATTCCATTCAGTTCAAATTTTTCCAAGTGTCTTATTTCTCTTCCACTTGGTGAATCAAGTTCTCCTTCTGGCATGTTGTGGCATCCAGCATTGTAAGATTTCTATTCGACACTACGAACAGTTAGCATTCCTAGCTAACATTCCATTCTATCCCCCCTTCTACCACCTTGGTAGAATCCATGCATTGTTGGCGTTAAAGCTCATGCCCAAGCGCACAACCTACTTTGCTCTACACGTCCTGGTTACTCTCGAGATCTTTGCACTCCGGTGCGCTATGCAACCAACTGTATCCATCTTGATAGAGAAAATTTGTAGCTTCGGAGCAGTGTAGTTTCCTAACTATATTTTACTTTGTTTTCTTGGTTATTTCCATGTGTTGCATTATTGCCTGTTTTATTTACTTTCAAGCATTACTTCATGTTTTCGTCCTCGTTTCTAAATTATTTGTTACAAAAGGCTATATAGACACTAGTTAAGTCCATGTTTGATTGACAAGATCATTCAGGACACCCCGTATCCACACACACTCCCAGCACAGCCCTCCCACAGATACGAGGTCGAGACTATCGTACCCATTGACCTCTCGGTGTTTTCCAGCCACTGACATTTTCGGTCGTTACACAAACAGACATCAACGGCCGATAAAAAAGGGAGACCTCATTCTCAAGGCTTTCCATGAATATCTGAACAAGTTCTCAGCAAACTGGGAAGGTCCATTCATGGTTACAAAAGCCCATGGGAATGAAGCCTTTAAGCTGGCAGACATGGATGGAAAAGAGTTCACAAATCCTGTTAATCATTCGTATGTCAAGCCATACTACATCTAATGCATGAGCAAGGTAAGAAAAATGTCTGCTATGATGTAAAAATGGTAAAGCTTATCTGCTATGATGTAAAAATGGCAAACCTAGTCTGCTATGACTATAAACTAGCACAAACCATATGCTATGACATAAAACTAGCATAGGTGGTCTGCTATGACCTTAAACTAGCACAGCAGTCTACTGGGAACTTAAACTAGCATAGCGGTCTGCTAGGACCTTAAACTAGCATAGCAGTCTACTAGGACCTTAAACTAGCACCCCATTGTCTACTAAGACCTTAAACCAACACATCAAATAGTCTACTAGGACCTTAAAGTAGGTTCGCGACACAACACATCCAGCTCACAATCCATGACTCTACAAGCAAGTGAGCATGCACAGTGCTGGCATAGGGTGGGACGTTGCAGTTCCATAATGTAATTCACGATTCCAAGGAAACACTCTCTAGAATATATGCAATGCCATAGCCCCTGGCATCCTACTAATCCTTTAGAGATGTCATCTAACATCTTGCTGACCTTTCGAAGCTACCACCATAATGGCCCGTCACCTTGGTAGTAGCTTTCATTGTCAATACCTATCGCTAGAGTCCCAACACTATTGTGGCCTAGCCACAAAGTTGCCATCCTCTAGTCCCCACCATCGCCTGATCCCAAAAGACGTTCAGCTATTAGGCATCTCACCTTACAACTAAACTATATAATCTTTGCCTTGGGTGAGGACTCTTGAGCACTCGCATCATAATAACTCCTAGCCTCCTTGGTGCCAACCTCTGCATGCTGATGCTGCTAGAACCACTACTAGCCTTCCTAGTTTGGATGTCGAATACCTCAACAACAATGTCCATTGTTCTAGCAGTTTCCAAAGCAAGCAAGACCTTTGCCTTGATTTTGCCTGATGGTTGTTTCTTCTGGTTTGCTCTTTGTTGTGTTGGTAGGGTACATGTCGAAGGAGCATCAATCAGAGGTGCGTTTCACCAACGCAACAGGACACTACATTGTTCCAAGGTGGTCGTCCTAACTAGCTTGGCTACTTGGGAGTGCACATCCTATCCTCCCCCTTAACCTCCTTTACTTCATTTCTTACACTCGTAATTCTCCTTCCCATACCTCTTTTACGAATTTTTCCTGATGGTGATAAAGCCCTCCCACATGCTCAACCGCAAAGTCCATGACACGTGTAAAGCAACTCGCCGCATGGGAAGCATCTATAGGTAGGTCAAAGCCCCATGTGGATGTAACATAACTCATCCTTGGGAGAAAACACCTATCCTGCAACAACAAGGTTGTTTGCAAATGAAAATGGCAAAACAATAGAAGAAAAGCATAAAAGAGCAAAAGCTCAAAAAAATGTGCCCAAAACAAATGGCACCTCAGCTATTTCCAAATGACCATCTCTAAGCATTCTGAAGAGAGGTCAGAAGCCTACAAAAGAAAGATGCCCATGCATATTGACTCCCTCACAAGCACTCCAATTAGGGACCACACTATGCTACATCTTTCCCTTCTAGAAACTGTCCTCATAGATCCACCCTTTCCCCTTTCCCTACATAACTATCCTAGAACTCTCAAGCATAGCTAAGTGACATCTGGACAACTATTGAAGAGCGATGTTAGCATCTTGTCTTTCATGGTGTTTTTTATTCTTTGTCGGCATCTCTTGGGCCCATCCTCCAGATGTTAAGAGGGGCCATTAAAACACCATAAAAATTTGAGAACCTCTTGCTTCACCAAGGTCTTGGAATTCAGGCAACAACTTCCACAAGTGTGGCATCATGATAGTTTGGCAAAAAAGTGTAAACACCGAAGATAAACTATGCAGTCTAGCAATCTTCTACTTCTAGGACTAGTAGGCCCAATGGACTCTCCAGCACGCCCACCTGGACAATTCACCCAACTAACAGTCTATTCAAAAACTATGCTATGAGTTATCGACGGTGTTTAGGATGGACAAAATAGTTTGGCAAGTTTCCTAGTGGAGAAGTTTGCTACGCTATGCTACACTGTGCAATGTAGCAAGCCTTTGAAAAATCAATCAAGTATCTGAATGCAAGTTTTGGTAAGATGTTCGTGCAAGAAAACGTCAAAATCTAGCCAACACAAAGTGCTACGCTATGCTATGCTACATAGTGTAGCACAACATAGCAAGGGAAATACACACAAAGATTCCTATGCCAAGCCATTTCGGCAAAAGGACTGCATTTAATAGCATTATAGCTTCCAAAGCTACCCTAAAGCAAAGTTTTCTCATAAAACTCTGTAATTTTGACAGAAATGCAAGTTACATTAGCTACTATGCTATGCTACATTACATAGCATAGCCTAGCGTAGCAAAGATACAAATCAATGAAATGCTCCAAAGGTTAACCCGACGTGCACACAGGCTTCAGAAAATGTTGTTGACTTTAACGTAAGTTTTATGTTCAAATGGTGGCTACGCTATGTAGCATAGCACAACGTAGCAAGTAGATATGCTACGCCAATGTGCTATGCTACATAGCATAGCACAGTGTAGCAAGAAGCTATGCTACTTCAATGTGCTTCATTTCTCGCTTGCATTTTTGACACACTGGATTTTAGCATGTGCAGTTTCAACAACATGGTTGTAGCATAGCAAGTTCACAATCGGCTTTGCACATCTACATAGTATGGGCATGTCAGCATCTCATGGGGTCCAAGACACATGGCATCCAGGCCTCATTTCTCGCTTGCTCCTGGCCCTATAAATACCCCAGCAAACAATGCTCAAATGGTTGGCAATTTGGATTGGCTTTTTGCATTGGCATGTTTAAGCATTAGCTTTTTTGCGGTTGGCTTTTTGACTCAAAGAATTGGCATTTTCGCATTAGCGAGAGTAGTTGGCTTGTTGGCCTTTTGTACTGTTAGCTTTTAAGTTCTCACTCAAAAGCAAAGTTGGCACATTTTAAGAATTTTGGTCATTTTTGAACTCTCTATGCATCTCTGGCATTGTATAACTTATTATACATTTTCAAGCAAGGAAGAGAATCAAACCCGCAACCCTACGGTGATGCATTTTCTTACCCTAGTTTATTCTGTTATCTCTTTATTGTTATCGTTGTTTGGCATTATTTTCTTCATTCTTGTATTTATTGATTATTGATTTTACCTCGCGTATTTCGCATTTAAAATAATGTTCATGTAAGGTTAAGTTACACCAATTAAGTCCCTGTCTGATCATCCAAACTATTCAGGGTGCACCGCTTCCGTTTTATCCAGCATCACCCTCGCATGGATCCAGGGTTAAATTGTTTGCCCAGCAACCTCTAGGTGTTCCAGCCATCAATGTTTTTGGTCGCTACAAGCATTAGGAATTACAACTAGGCATATGAAGGATAGTTAGATCAAGTGCCTAGATATGAACAATATCCCAAGATTTGAGGGGGGATACAACTCTAATATGCATACAAATACGCAAGATTTTCAAGATTCTTGTACCTTATAAAACATCAAGAATGAGTGGTAGAAACTCAAGATTTTCCCAAGGACACTCATTAAGGAAGCTGAAAGCTAGTACTAGTCCTAAGAACCAAAATCTATTTGAAGATGGAGTACCATGTTAGAATTGTTCAATGACAAATATCAAGCATACTCTATAGTGTCTAATTTGAGATGGCAAATCCAAGGCTAGAAACAAGGAGCACATGAACCCCTAGATGCCACCATTGGATAATACTATTCACTCCTACATAGATGTCCTAGCGATGGTTACTCTCAAAGGAAACAACTTCACCACATCATAGATGGGCTCAAGGTAGAAACAAGAAGAACCCTTGGGGTGTATGCCCAAGGGAGGTTGTCTAAAATGAGATCTCATCATATTCAAAGGCTAATTGAGTAGGTAGAAAAAGAAGAAGGTGAGCTATCAAAAATGGAGAGTGCTAAAGATTACAATAGGAACACATCCATTAGAAAATAAGAGGTCCAATTTCATGATGAAGAGGAGTCACCACTTGATGAGGTGGTAAAAAAAAAAAGCTTGCCTATCCAAAAATATATTTCTAACATTTCAGCCAATGTTGACAAGTTATGAGACTCTTTGGATGAAAAGTTTCAAATTACTCTAAAAATTGCTGAAGATTCCAAAGAGAAAAATGAAAATAGTCCTCTCTATCCTTCATAATCTACTCTGGTTGATCACCTTGAATCTCCAATACCCTCATCCTCTCCATCAAATACCTTTGAACACCCTTCAAACCAAGTGCTACCTAGGATCCACATTGTAATGCTAACTCATGCTATTTCTTACTAGATCAAGGTTGGCAACCCTCCTACAAAAATATTTGATCTAGGAAGTCCACTCATCCTTATATAGATTGCTAGATAAGAGCCATGCAAGGCTCTTCTTGACTCTGGTTCTAGAGTTAACCTCATCTCCCATTATATGTACAAATCTTGGAACCTACCACCTCTTAAGAAGAGCAACATCTATTTAGAATTAGTAAATTAGTTTATTATGATTCCTTTGGGATTAGTAGAGGACATTGTAACCATAATTTGTAGGTGGTCCTATCCTACTAATTTTCTAGTAATCAAGGTAGACAACTACAAAAGTGACTCTCTTATCATCATGGGAAGGGCTTGGTTAAGCATGGTCAATGCTCAAATGGGTATAAGGGACCTATCTCTTGAAATATCTAAGGAGAATGACTTAGGAAAAATTGAGAAGAAGCATATTCCATGCATCGTGTACAACAATAACAGGTGCAATTGTGTCCAAAGGATTTGATCCATCAAAAGCACATACATTGAGGCATGCAATTAGTATTTGCAAGAAGTTAATATTCAATGGTGTCTGTAAGTAGCTGCCACAAAGCAAGAAAGCACCCAGTGGCTAATAGCTAATTCATATAGCAACACAATATGCATGGAGCCAACTGAGAGCTTAACTTGTGCATATATAAAATGCATGGACAAAATTGAACAAGTCCATTCCCAACTCTCTACAAAAGATGATGATAATTGTTGGAGAGAGTTGAAGATCCCTAATCACTTCAAGAAGAAGCCATTAGAACTAAAAAATTTACCAATCAAAATTGAGTATGCATTTTTAAAGAATGGTAAATCAGTCATCACTAATGCCAAAATTGCTCTTAAACAAAAAGAAAAGTTGTTGAAATTGATGAATAAATGATCAATAGCCTTCACTTGGTTATATCCAGAACTAATAGGAATTGATCCAAGGATATGTTAGCATAGCATCTACACTAATCAGACCATGAAGCCTAGAAGGAAACTACAAAGGTGGCTAAACCCCAAATTGAATCAAATCACTAAGGAGAAAATAGAGAAACTCCTCAAGGTGGGGTTTATCTATCCAATCATGGATAGTGAGTGGGCTAGCCCACTTGTAATTTTACCAAAGAAGGATGGTAAATGGTAGGTTTGCATTGACTTTAAGTTGTTAAATATGACAACATTTAAGAATCACTTTCCTTTGCCATTTGTGGATCAAGTATTAGACACCATATCCAGGCATTGTTATTATGGTTTCTTGGATCGTTATAATGGCTATAACCAAATCCAAATTGCACTAGAAGATCAAGCCAAGACAACATTCACAAGTCCTTGGGGGACTTTTGCATACTGTAAGATGTCATTTGGCCTATGCAATGCCCCTACAACATTTCAACATTTGGTCCTTTGTATATTTTAACAAAAAATTGGTAGTGGTGTTGATGTTTTCATGGATGACCTCTCCACCTACAAAGCTATATTTGAGCAAGCCTTGAACTGACTTGAGCAAGTACTAAAGAGATGTGTTGAGATAAACCTATGGATCAATTGGCAAAAGAGCCATCTCATGGTCCAAGAAGGAATCATGCTAAGGCATCAAATTTTGTAGAAAGAGTTCAAGGTAGACCCAAAAAAGATAAGGGTCATCCAAGGAATAACACACCAACCAAAGATTGTCAAAGATGTTTGGTCATTTCTTGGACACACTAGTTACTACCAGTGCTATATTCAAAATTTCTCTAGGATTGCTAAAATGTTTCTAGAACTTACAAAGAAATATTCACCTTTCATATGGATCAACAAATGTAAAAATGCATTCTAACAACTAAAAGAGAAACTCGTAGAAACACCAATCCTACAAGCACCTGATTGGTCCAACACATTCCATATCATGATAGATGCATCTAACTATGCTTTGGGAGTTATGCTCATGTAGATGGACAATAAGAAACATCCATATTATATCCACTATGTGAGTCAAAGCATTTTTGGGGCATAGTTAAATTACACCACCATGGAAAAGGAATTAATGGTAGTGGTGTATGCACTAGAAAAATTTACACATTCTATGCTAGGTTACAAAGTATTTGTACATATGGACCATAATGCAATTCACTTCTTTATGAATAAGCCGATGGTGAGCCCTCATGTTATATGGTGTGTTGTGATCTTACAAAAATTCAATATTACTATGGTAGATCAAAAATGGATCGAGAATGTGATCACTAACCATCTTTTCTGCTTAAGATGGGATAACAAAGAGGAGGAGAGCCTACTCTCTGATCAATTTCTAAATGAACTCCTCTTTACTAGAGTAATAAATGAACAAACACCTGAAAAAGTAGTACAGTAAAATGGCATCCTAACATATCTTCTCACTCAAGAGATGCCATAAGACTTGGATGTTAGGAAAGAACAAAAATTTCTTCAATGGGTCAAATACTTCATGGAAATTAATGGACACCTTTACAAGGTGTGTGCCGATGGCCTAATCCATTGGTGTGTTCCTAACGAAGATCAACTACACATTCTCCAAGATGCTCATGAAGGACCTTGTAGAGGCCACTATGCAAGGAGATGCATGGACATAAAAATACCAATGGCAGGGTACTATTGGTCAATAATCTTTAGGAATTTCCACCAGTTTGTCAATTCTTGTGAACATTGTCAATGTGCTAGGGGGATAACCACTCGTATGAAGGATCCTCAACAGTGGATTCAACCACTAGAACCTTTTGACATATGGGGCATTGACTTCATGGATCCCATCACACCCATGTCTAATGAGAAAGTGTATATTATAGTAGTAGTTGACTATTGTACAAAATGGGCTGAAGTGACACTTGTTACAGACTGCACATCATCTAATGCCGCTAAATTTATACAAAAACATATTGTTAATATGTTTGGGGTACCACATTCACTAATTTTTGATAATGGGGCTCATTTCACAAGTGCCACATTTATGAAATTAATGCAATGCTTGGGGCTAGAACATAAATTAACAACACCTTACCACCCCCAAGCCAATGGCCAAGTAAAAGTAACCAATTAGGATATTACAAAAATAGTAATGTGAACCATTAGCAAATATAGGAAGGATTGGAGCACAAAACTTAATGATTCTCTCTGAGGTTATCAATCAACTTAGAAACTTCCTATTGGATATTCTCCCTATGAATTAGTGTACGAAAATCTTCTAACACTCCCAATTCAATTTGAGCTCCATACACTCTCAACGGCCTATGATCTAAACCTTGACCTAAGTTTAGCATAAAGGAAAGATTGATCAATCTAAACATGCTAGATGAAAATCTCTTAGTGGCCCTATCTTTGAATGAGGTGAAAAAAGCATTCAGCAAGTAATGCCATGACCTTAGAATTAGGAAATAAGGTTTCAACCAGGAGATAAGGTCCTCTACTGAAATGCCACACATGTACCTCAAAAACCAAAATTTCAAACATTGTGGGAGGGATCTTATATAATTGATCAAACCTTTTCTTGGGGCCATGTTAATTTACAAACCTGATAACCCAAATAAAAAGCAGCTGGTCAATATCCAACAAATTAAACCTTTACTATAACCAAGATTGGCTAGTGTAAATACCACCTTACCTGATGAACACCCACATTCTATTTTTCAAATCTCCTCCTTCTAACTCAGTTGTGTGGAAGATGGCCATTCATGCTAACCATTATCATGGCCTCTTAGTTTTTCTACCCTTTTTATTTTTCACATTATTTATTTTAAAATTTTTCTAATTTTATACCATTTTTAGTACATTTAAATTTTCTTGATTATTTTACACTTTTTTATATATTTTTTTTCTTTATTTTTTCTCTTTTGTTTCTTTTGATTAAGTGGGATATTTTCTTATTTTTACTAATAAATCTACTTTATTATCGTAGGACACAATGCTACTATTACTATTTACTAATGATGGTTTGTGCTTAATGTGTGATTATTGATATCTAGTTTCTATTTTTGAATTTTGATGTCTAATGACTTTGACATGGTTTATTTTTCATGGGAAAGGTAGTGAGTCCACATCATCCACCCATCCAAAGAACTCTATGATTTTCCTCGTTCTAGAAATTTGAGGTCCCTTTTTCATTAAAGAAACTTTTAATCAATTGGTAACCTTGGTAGTTTTAGTATTAGGAAGGATCCAAAGGTTTGTAAAGGGTGTGACTTCAACGGGATTCAATACTCTTTTTACTATTCTTCTTGCTTGAGTGCTTAAGTCTTTTTCACAGACTTCTTACCATTCCATACCATCCAATGATAGGAAGACAAATAACATCATTGCATGGTGTGGTTCCCATTTCAAAAAAATAAAATAGAATAATAGAAATTCAAAGCACATCCCCATGACAAATAAAAGGGCTAGAAACACTGGTTATGGGACTTGAAAGACATACACCTATGCTTGAAGGTCCCCTCTAACTAAGGCCCTCTCTTCCTCACTTCCTACCTCTCTCTCTTCTTTGTGGGATGGTGGTTATCTTTTGGGAACACTCTTGTATCTCGAGTTGATGGATCAGTCTTAGAGTGGTGATGCAAAGTCACTAAAAGTGGATGGTTTTGGTCTAGACTAAGGATGGAACTTCTTGGGTCATTTTAACCACAATTCCACAAGGGACTTCTTATGACCTCAATTCGAAACTCCATTCCACCTTCTCTACCATCTATCCATGCTACCATAACTCACCTCACTACCTGGTTCTATGTTATGCTCTATGTCTTAGTCTAACGTATTAGGATTCTTGAGTGGATTCTTTTGGGTTGGTCCTTAACTTGTCATGATCATAAAATCAACTATGGGGCCCATGGACTACTTAGTTGAGGTTATGCAAGAGCAAAAAGGGCATGAGCCTAATATGGGGAGGATCCACTTGCATAGCTTTTGCCTTGATTGGTTAAGGTTCCTTACCTTTGACATCATTACAATCCTATATTTTGTATTTTCCATTATGTAAACTACTCAGTACTCCTTAATCTTTCATTGCATTCATCCATTAAATAAAATTTTCTCCATTTTTCAAATTTATGCACTTTAACATCATATTCTCATGATTTTATACTATTCTTGACCTTCTCAGCTTTCATTTCATCCCAATTTCATCAAAAAATTCCTTGTATTTTAAAAGTTTGACCAAAGTCAACAAAAGTTAACGATGGTCAACAGCTACATCGTTGAGGCCTTGTCGATGTAGCTGATCTTGTCAACAAGGCCTCATCATTGAGGCCTTGTCAACACAATACAAAAATAATATATATACCACTAGACACTTTGGAAATTTTTTGTCATTTGCTCATAACACACGAGGAATTTTTGTAATATTTCAAAGCCCATAACTTTCAAACCATTTTTCCAAATCACTCCATTTCTTGATCCTACACTTATCAATAGTAAGATCTTTATCATGGAGGCCATAAACCTTAAGGATTTGATGCAATTTTCAAAAAAAAAATTTAACTCCCCTAAGGATTAGTAACTTTAATCACACATAGACATAAACTTTTTGCAAGTTAACCCTTCCAACAAACTCTAGGATGATTTATCAATGATAAGGCATAAATAAAAATAACAATTAAGTTGATTAGATCAACCATAACCATAGCTTATCCAAGTGTAACTACCCTTAAGAGTTAAGGTATCCCAATTATTTTAAGGTTTCATGATGATTACTAATCCATGGTTCTATTTTGATTGTAGATGTCACCTAAACAAAACTGGAAGGACAACCCTCGCAACATTAGGAGAAATGACCTAGAGCTGAAAGGGGCCAGTAGGAACAAGGCCAAGAACAACAAGAGTGACCCATGTAATAGGACCTCTTTGGGAGGAACCTGAAGTGAAATCTTTTCAACAAATTCCAAAAGAAGAAGTGCCTATAGAACAATCTCAGTGAAGAGAAGCACCTAGGCCTAGGCCTAGGCTTGAGGTCACTCTGACTCAAGCCTACCTAGACATCATGAAGTCCTAAGAGCTCCAAATATCAATTCCTTAAGAAATAAACTTTGAGCCATTTTTGAAGAAAGCTCTAGAAGATGTCAGAACATAATTACAAACCTCTCCCATGTGGCCAATCATCACGACTAGTAGGGAGTGGTACATGGGAGAGACCTATCTCTTCTAGAACAATTGAAGGCCAAGGTCTATTGTAAAGATCAATGATGTTCAAGTGTCCTATTTAGCAGAGGCCATTGCATAGGCACTGGGGTTGTTTGACATCGAAACATAGCTAGCAAAAATATCAACAAAAAGTGATCCTAAGGCAAAAGGGAGTGGACATAGTGATGTTATGGGGTACACCATAAGGAGTATGACACACTCACATCAGCAAAGTGAATTTATTTCAAGATTGTGGCCTATCACCTCAATCCAATAGTGAGGCCAAGTAAGGTGACTACCTTCTCCGCTAGTGCATGCATTGCTCTAAGTGGGAAATTTCTTGTTAACCTTCCACAGCTAATTTATTTGGAGATTGAGAAGCATTTCAAGGAGAATGAACATGGAAGGAGGACCCTTCCCTTTCCATGCCTAATAAGAAAACTTTGTAAGAGGGTAGGTATTGGTCACTATTCCAATGACACTCTTAGGCATACTCCCTTGGCCTCATGCATAGAAATTATGTAGGAAAAAATTCCAGCATCCATCCAAGATGAGGAGTTGCCACCGCCACCACCCACTCAAGAGATAACACTAGAGGCCCATGTAATCTATGAGCCAGGAGTAACTCTTGAGCAAACAAGAGTAGCAGGTAGGAATGAGTGGGGCAAATTCATCTTTGTATTAGTCAGTAATGAGTCACCTTAATGAGATGTCTCAAAAAATTAGCCAAATGGAGAGGGGTGGTTTCATTTTCTTTGCCCAAAGAACCTAGCTACCTTTGAGGTCAGATCCCAACACTCATGAGATGAAAATGTTACTAGTGACACATTATTTATTCCTAGAAATCTTTGGAAATGCCACCACTTTCTTGGTGAGGTTGGAGAAAGGTGAAGAAGTAATTGTCTTGGTGATGCAACACCAAGGGCAAGAAACAGTGGTAGAAGTGATAGCTGACCATGTAGCTAAACTACTAAATGCACCAACAATGTCTATACCAAATGTATCTACACTCCAAGATGTGCAAACATCCATAGGCATGGTCAGTGGGAAATTGAATGTAGCCTAGCATGAACAACTACTAGAATGATTGGTGGGAACTGGGCAACTGACTTTGGATGTCTTTGATCTTCTAGAGAACATCACTACAACCTAGTCAAAGCTACTAAATGCAAGGGGAAAATGCATTATTTTGAAAGGGCAACTAAAAATATCCCAAAAGCAAAATCACCACTTGGCCATGGAGGTAGCTAAACTTCATGCCCAACTTGTAGAGCAAACAATCCTTAGCCTAGCAACAACAAGATATGAAGCTATCAAACAACTTTAGGAATGACTTCAAAAGGCTAAGTAGGAAGCAGTAATGGCCATCTTCAAACAGTCCATGGTAGAAGCTGAAACACATTCAATTAAAATAACTTAAATTAGATGCACCAAGAAAATGAAACACTAACAATGCAAAATCATTGCCTATGAAATGTTGATGCTCAAAGAGATCAAATGCAAAAATTTAGTCATCAATAGTAGGAGCAGCTTGCTAGAGTCAACACTAAACTAAGAAAATTGACTACAGGGAATTGAAATATTTCAATGGAGGAGGTGTGCACCTTACAACAAAAGTCTATCATCAAAATCACTGCCTAGAAGAATGAAGCTCTCAAGTTTGAGAGGGTGACAAATCACTATAGGGACCAGGTTAGCTTGCAAAAAGAAATCTAGATGGCAAAGGCTAAAGTTAATGAAGCCCTCTAGCAACTCTAGCAAGGAAGAGAGATGTGGCAGCCCATCCTTGATGGGATTGATGCCTACAATAAAGCGAAGATCTACTTGAAGGAGTTGCAGATCGAAGAAATGATAGAATATATGGAGTTGGCCAATCTTTGTTATGAAAATTTAGCAATGCTAGCAGCTGGATGACCATGGTCAGAATTGGAGAAGCAGGTGGCTAGATCATATTTTCTATACAAGGCTAAGTTAAAACACCACAAAGACACCAAGAAAAAGCTTGAGACTGCTAATGCTAAACTTGAAGTCCTCAAGGGACAATTCACAGATCAACGATCCATCATTGAGGACCTTGCTAGATGGATGAATGAATACTAAGAGCTAAAGAACATAATGTGAGCATTCAACATTGAATGAAAACAATTCACTACCTAGTTTGTCAATGTCAAAGAGTTGTTTCCAACAATCCCATTTTCTTAAGAGGTGCTCGCTCCAACCCACATTGGGAAGCTATGTGGATGGTGCATGATCCTAGGAGTAAGGAGGAGAAAATGAAAGGACTACTTAATGCTTTTCACCTCCCACCTTAAGTTACAATAGCAGCAAGACAACCATAGCTTTAACCACAGCTAGTGAATGAAGCCAGTGAAGGTCCCTAGAAGCCTCAGGAACCACCACCACTTGGGACCATTTGATCTTCTCCAACAAGCTTCACATCATCTAGGAATGTGTTGTTCAATTTTTGATGAGTTGTATCATGGTGTTCAATTTTGTGTCCTAAACACCACCATTTTTGTAATGTGTTGATCCATACACCTGGGCACTCCATTTTTTGTCAAGTCAGTCAAGTGTGTTTTGTTGAAAGAAAAGCCAATCAATAATCCCATACCTTCCCAATTTTGTAAAATAAATTGATGACAAGTTTTCATTCACTCGTGGGGGCATGATGAGTTATCATTGGTTGGCTACGTTGATGAGGCCTTGTCAATGTAGCTGACCATGTCGACGAGGCCTCATCTACAAGGTCCTATTGATGCATTTCAACTTGTATCGATGATGCCTCATCAACACAATGTCTATCTATCACCTATAAATATGTGCCTACCTATTGCATTTATGGGAAGTCCAAATTTCAATTGTAGCAAAAATCTTGCATTTTTTTCATTCAAAAGTTAGAATTTTCTCCCTAAGTGCCCACAGTAGGAGTCATTAAGTGTACAGATCTTTATTCGAGCATTGTTATACCTAAGCACGATAGTGTCTGCAGCAATAAAGATGAGCTTTCTAATAAACCTTACAGCACTTTGGGTAGATTAGCTCTTTTGTTTATGCATTCAATGTTTTCAATTACCTATTAATTATTCTTAATTATTTTGCAATTATTTTCCATCAATTAAGTTAATGAGATTATTAAGCTAGATAGATTAAATACATAAGTATGACTTCTTTGAGTGTAACATGTATTCTCTTGGTAATCCTAGTAGCATTATTGCTTAGTACATCTAGTAGCATAGAGTTTGGTCACCCAACAGTGGATACATGGGTTCAGGATGCGTATAGAAAGTGAGAACAAATACTTATGTTAGGATTAGTTAAATGATTAGTTAATTAGTCACTTAGATTAGTTAATTAAACTCCTTTTTATCTACATTTTGAGCACCCACAATATAAAATACAAAATGATAAAAATCAAATGCCTTAGTTACACTTAACCATACCAATGTTCATAACAAGTGTAATTGGGAGGACAACGATTAACCTTAAGGTTAGATTCACTTCTTAAATGTCTAGTGCACTGAAAATGATAAATTCTACAAAATTTGACTGAGTCACATGTGAACACTTCGTGATTTGTATGGTTGGACATAGGGGTACCTCACCGCTCATCACCTTGGATATTAGAAAACTACCTAGTACACTTAAAGTACATTTTCCTAGATCTTAATAAACCATTAATAATAAATTTCTAACTTACTAATGAGCAAGAAAGAAAATTATTAGAAGTTATACATAGAAAATCTAAGGCATTTGCATAGATTTATGAGGACCTTCACCAAGGAATCTCACCCAACATCTACCAACATCATATCTACCTAGAGGACAATGTAAAACCAGTAAGAATTCCCCCAAGATGAATTAATCTAGCCTTAAAGAAAATTATTAAGGATGAAACATCCTTTACATATTCTTATGGAACTTTTACTTATAAATGTATGCATTTTGGCCTTTGTAATGCACCAACTACTTTCCAAATGATCATGATCTCAATATTTTCTAATATGTTAAAAGATTACATTGAAGTTTTTATACATGATTTTTTAGTCTATGGGAATACTTATAATGAAACCTTACAACATCTCAAACATTTCTTAGATAGATGTATTAATAAAAATTTAAAATTAAGTTGGGAAAAGAGTTACTTCATGGTTACAAGTGGCTTAATGTTAGGACATGTTATTTCTAAAGATGGGATAAGGATGGATGATGAGAAAATAAGAGTCATATCTACACTTCCAACTCCAACTAATTTAAAGACTTTTTAATTTTTTTCTAGGACATGCTAGGTATTATAGAAAGTTTATCAAAGACTTTTCAAATATTGCTAAACCATTATACTTGCTCTTAGAAAAAGATGTTTCATTTTTTTGGACTAATGACTATCAAGAAACATTCTTGGAATTGAAAAAATGAGTAACCACAGCCCCTATATTAAATGCACCTAATTGGGATTATCCATTTGATCTAATGTATGACACTAGTGACACAGTAGTAGGAGTAGTTTTAGGATAATATATTGATCATAAACCATGAGTGATTTATTATGTGTTCAAAAGTTTAGACCAAGCCCAAGTAAACTATAAAACTATAGAAAAGAACTATTAGCTATTGTATATGATCTAAATAAATTTATACATTATTTAATAGGATATAAAACTAGAGTATACTAATCATTCAACCATTAAATTTTTAGCTACCAAAAAATAGAAAATGCAAGAATAATTAGATGGTGTTTATTACTTCAAGAATTTGACCTAGATATTTTAGATAAAAGAGGAAGGAAAAATGTAGTAGTAGATAATCTTTCAAAGCTACAAACTAATAATGAGAATAGAACACAAGGAGTCTTTCATGATGAATTTTCTGATGAATAACTTTTTTCTACAAGAAAGGATCCTTGGTTTGTTGATATAGCCAACTATCTAGCCACTATGAAAACCACTACCGATTTGACTAAGGAAGAAAAGAAATCTTTCTTATGCACCATATCTAGGTACATCTAGAGTAATCTATATCTCTATCAAATCTATAAGGATAACATAGTAAGGAGTTGTATGGCTGAGAATGAAGAACAAGAAATTCTACAAATCTGTCATGATGATTTAGGGGGTGGCCACTTTAATAGCAAATGTACTACTATCAAAATCCTTCATAGTGGATGTTATTGGCTCTCAATTTTTAAAAATGCACATAATTATGTGCAAGAATGTGATAAATGTCAATGAATTGAAGCCATAACAAAAATACATGAAATACCCTTAAAATTATTTTAATAACAGAACCAAGATGTAAGGGGTATAGACATTTTAGAATCATTTCCACCATCTAACGGATGTTAATACATTTTGGTTTATATCGACTATGCCACCAAATGGGTAGAAGCAAATGCCACCCCAACAAATGATGTTAAGGTTGTTGTAGCATTCCTTAGAAAAAATATTTTAACACATTTTGGAGCTCCACATGTGATCATTAGTGATCAAGGAACCCATGTTGTCAATAAAATCATGGAAATTTTCCTTAAGTCTTGTGATATCCAATATAAAATAGCTACTTCCTATCATCCTCAAACAAATGGCCAAGTAAAGAATGCTAATAGAATTATCTTGAATATATTAACAAAAACTATATGTACTAAAGGAAAATATTGGTCTAAAAAATTGCAATGCACTTTGGACTTGTCATATTACCTATAAACCAAGTTTAGGATATTCACCTTAATAATTGGTTTTTGGTAAGTTATGTCTATTACCTGTTCAACTTAAATATCAATCTTTACAATTAGCCCACTAAGTCAACTTTGATGAAGACATGAACCAAGCTGCTTGAATCAACCAACTTCATGAACTTGATGAAATGTAGCTACATGCTCTTAACAAACAAAAAATGGTAAAGAAAAAAATGAAGACATTACATGATAAGAATATCTTTAAAAAACACTTTTCCATAGGTGATAAAGTTTAGCTCCCACAAGAACCACATGGTTGAAGCTAATCAGATATCAAATTTCTTGTAAAAAAAAAAGAAGAGAAAAGAAAGAAAGAAGAAAAGAGAGAAAAGAGAGAAAAGAAAAAGCAAAAAAAGAAAAAAAAGAAAAAAAAAAGTAAGGAAAAAAAAACAAAAAATGACCCCACAAGAACCTTCAATCATGAGCTAAGCCCCACTTGCACAAAAACCTTACAATTGAGACAATGCTCCAAGCTCATAGTTTTAAGCATCCTACAAGAACCTCCTATTCTAAGTAGAGTGTTTAAGGAACAAGAAATAATTATCAATCAAATCCATGTGCCACTACCTTAGAACTAGGGTATAATACTAGCAATGAAGGAGTGACTCCTCCATACTTGGTATTTTAATGGGCACCTTCACTTTTAATCATTTTTCTTACTCTATTATTTAGTTATTTTGTTTCTATTTCTTTATACTTCTCAAATTATTATTCTTTTTCCTTTTGTATTTACCTAGTTTTTACTATTTTCTATTCCTCCTTTACATTTTTATTGTATTATCTTCCTATTTTCTCTTGCATGGTCATCTCTCTAACTAGTGGTACTTTTATGCATGGGTTTTCTTTGTGTTTCCCATCATGTCTTCTGTAGGAGTCAATGGTTGAGATCCCTACTATGGTAGCCAATGTTGGATAATAACATCCATTCACCCATTGCCTTTGGTTTTCTCTTAGTTTGGATATATAAAACCCAATGCAACTTTTGTTTTTGGTATATCCTTTAACCATATTTCTTTTTAATAATTTATATTTGCTAATTAACCTAGGTATGTTGCATACCTTAGCTTAATTAGGAGAAGGGGATAACCAATTAGTAAAGGATATGATAGTAGGGTATAACCAACTTGGAAGTTAAGCTAAGCTTAAGTTAGGGAATGATTTAAATGTAAGTAATGTATCTTAGATCCTTGAATCATAGGAAAGGTTTAAACCTTGAGTTTATAAAACATTCTTTCATCTAATAAAGCAGACCTTGTGAGGTGAGGTTAAGTTCAATTAATCCTAGGTAGGACCTTCCTAACTGAGTTATATGTAAACTCATATCCAAAGATAAAAATTTATCATCAAAAGAGGAATAGGTAAAATTAGTAAATAAATATTTGGACATTTAGGCAATAGACAAATTTATTTTTGTTTTAATCTTTTTCTTGTTAAATGTCTGCATGTTTTCAATATGTTAAATTTTGAATGTTTAAAAAAATATCTTGGAATAATTCTATTTTCTTATACATCTATTAATATTTTATTTTATTTTATTTTCACCTTTATGGCTAGGCACTGGCAAAAGGCTAGTCAGGGGATGTGTTAAATCCCAAAATTTGTAGTTTTAAAATCTTAATTACATATTNTGTGTTAAATCCCAAAATTGGTAGTTTTAAAATCTTAATTACATATCGTTAATTCTTTAATTAGTGTTTAATTAATGCTTATTTTAGTTATTTTAATTTGTTTTAGTTTATTATAGTGATGAGTATTAGTTTATTAGTTTTTATGTACTAAAGACTTGAACCAAAGGCACAAGTCTTGTTAATGAGGTAGTAGTTTAAGAAATCAATTTCTTGATATATACTAGTGTTATGTTTTCTAGTTTCTAGTTTTATTTTTGCAACAATAAGAAGAATGCACATTGAGGATTTATGATAGTAATGAAGCTGTAACTTAGACATTATGCTACAATGTGGGTGTGTTGCTCCATCAACCATGTTCTTTGACAATGTAACTATAGTTGTTTCCTACACGTTACCTTGATGAAGATTGCCATTTTTTACAATTGACATTACATGGGTAATGAGGTGTGGTCCCTAGCTATTACCTATGTGTGATTTGTGGAAGCTACACATTTATTTTCCATGTGGTGGTAGTGGATGTTACAATGAATGTTACTTTCCATGTGGTGGTAGTGGATGTTACAATGAATGTTACCTACACAGGTGATGGTGTTGGACATTACAATGAATGTTACCTACATGGGTGATGGCTATAGACGTTACAGTGAATGTTACACATGGGTAGTAATTGTCATGGCCATTACTCATGGGTGGTGGCTCCTCATGTGTTTGACTAATCCTTATAAATTCCCTAGCCAAATGCAATGAATTAAGGAAGAATAGAAAAAAGGATATCAAGAAACAAAGAGAGGATACTATTGAGAGAACCACACCAAATTAGAATTTTTATTTGTGCACAAAATTGTAAAGGAAGAGTGTTGATGCTTTGTGACAATTAACAACCAATAATTTTTTAAGCTTATGAAGTTGTGGCACTACAAAGATAGTAGAGTAACGTCACAAATTAGGTAATGTCTCCTTTGTAATCTTCTTTATTTCTCATAAATTTATTTAAATTTAGTTTGTTTTAATTGATTGTATTCATCTTTGAACTTAATGTTAGAAGTTCAGGTGAATATTGTTGATTTTACTTATGGGTGATAGTCATAAGTGTGGTGTTCTCAATTGAATCTAGATCCAATCGTTGGTTTTATGTCTTGATGATCTTTTGACTTTAAATCCTTGCTTCTCCAGATACAACTCATAGGTCAGTCATAGATGAGGTGATAATTTCTACAATGAAAGAAATGAAGATAAAGACTAAAGGTATCTAGCACCAAATTTTTCCTAGCTTGTCAATGATCTTTATCATTTTAGGGTCTACCTCTATCTCTTCTTGCAAAATTTTGTGGCCCAATACAATGCCCTCTTAGACCATGAGATGGATCTTTTGTCAATTGAGTTGAAAATTTGTTTCCACTCATCTTTTGAATACTTGCTCAAGGCATTCCAAGGCTTGCTTCAATGTAGCACCATAAGTGGAGAAGTCATCCATAAAGACTTTCATTACGCTACCGATTTGATGCTGAAAGATGTTTAAGACCAAGCGTTGGAAAGTGGTAGTAGCTTTGCACAAACCAAAAGGTATCTTGCAATATGAAAAGGTTCCCCATGGACTCATGAATGTTATTTTCACATGGTCTTCTAGTGAAATCTTGAATTGGTTATAGCCACTATAACTATCCAGAAAACTATAATAGCAATGCTTAGATATGGTGTCCAACACCTAATCAACAAATGACAATGAAAAATGATCTTTGAATCTTGCCATGTTTAATAGCTTGAAGTTGATACAAATCCACCATTTTCCACCTCTTTTTGGCACTCTCATGAGTGGGCTAACCAACTCACTATCTGCAATGGGGTAGATGAACCCTGCCTTAAGGAGTTGCTCAATCTCCTCTTTGACGATTTGTTTCGATTTTGGATTCAATTGCCATTTTGGTTGCCTCCTTGGCTTCATTAACAAATCAGTAGAAATGTGGTGTTGCCATATTTTGGGATCAATTCTCGTGAGTTCAAGATATGACCAAGCAAAGGTTGTTGGCCATTTGTTAACTACTTTCAATAGTTTTGCTTTTTGATCGGGAGCAAGTTTGGCATTAACTATGACCAACTTTCCATTTTTCAAGAATGCATACTCATGTTGGTAGGTAGAATTTTCAACTCTAGGGACTCTTGTTTAAAATTTTTAGGGATTTCCAACTCTTTCCAATAGGTATCATCATTCACATTATTAGAGAGTTGGTGATGAACTTGCTCTAATTTATTCATTCTTTCAATATAGGCACATGTCGGATTCTCAGTAGGTTCCATGTAAAGTGTACCACTTCCAAGATTAGTTTTCAACCATTGGGTGCTCTCCTATTTTGTGACTATTGTGTACAAGCACCTTTGAACTTCAAATTCATCTACATACTATCTACATGCTTTGATGGATGTGCTCTTGATAGACCAAAGTTTCTGTGCATAGTTGTACCTAGTATCACTATACATGATGCATGGAACTCTCTTCTTCTTAATCTTTTTAAATTCATTCTCCTTGAAAATTTCCAAGAAGAGATCTTTAATGCCCATTCACGCATCAACAATGCTCAACCATGTCTTTCCAATAATAATTGGAAAGTCTCCCTTGCAATTGTTAACCTTGATTACCAGAAAATCAATAGGATAGGACTACCCACAAATGGTGGTCATAATGTCCTCCACAAGTTCCAAAGGAACCATGATTTACTAGTCTACCAATTCTAAATGGATATTTCTCTTCTTGAGAGGTGGTAGGTTCCATGGTGTGTACATATCATGGGAAATTAGATTGATACCAAAACCTAAATTAAGAAGAGCCTTGCATGGCTCATGTTCAATGGTCTATAAGTAAATGAGAGGACTTCCAAGGTTAGATCTTTTCCTAGGAATATTTCTAGCCTTGATCTAATTAGACATAGTGTGGGTTAACATGACAGTGCAAATCTTAGGAGGTGTTTGGTTTGAAGGACTCTCTAAAGGATTTGATGTAGAGGATGATGGAGAGATAGGGTAGCAAGACACATTAGTCTGTGAGGAATGTGGTGGCATGTTGTGTTCGATGAATGGTCATTTTTGGAATCTCAATTCCAAACTACTTAGCTAAGAAGCCAACTATAAGTTAATAGCCCTACTAGTGTTACATTGTTGCAACTATGGTGGAATTTCACCTTGCATAGATGGAGTTGTAGGTAATTGGGTTGAGGGTGGAGGAGCATGTGTGAAAGGATAAAAAGGGTGATATGGATATGGGGTTTCCCCTCTACTAAATGGAGAATGAGTTTTGTGATACTTTGAAGGGTAGTAGTACTGCTGAAAAGAAGCATGACTAGAAGAGTCAAGTGAAGACATTGGTTTTTGAATATAGTATCCATATGAATTTGGTTTCTTGTAAGGGTACTGTTGCCTTGGTGGTGTCATCCCCCATGACTGTGGACATTGCCATTATTTGTACTACTCAAATGGTTGTAGTGGAGCTCTACTTGGATAATAAGCTTGTTGTTGTTGGTGGAACTACCTTAAATTGCCTTGGGGATAAGGCAATCTTCTAGATGCTTGCCTTCTTGCTAGTCTAGGATTCAATGTGCTAGACTCCTGCAAGTGTGACACGATAGGAAAACATCCTTTAGGATGTTCATATTAACAAATGTCACATCCACCATCATCATAGGGTTTTGACTCGACAACTTATTCTACTGTAGTAGCTTTACCCTTATCTCTTTGTTAGGCATGTTCAACTTCTTTCTGCCTCTTACAGTTATGATCACTACTTTGCTCTCTTGATTCTTCTACGATCTTTAAAGTAGTTTGGAATTTTTCATCTAACAAATCCCACATTTTATCTACCTTGGCAAAAATTTCAGATAGACTTTTGGATCAACAAGGTTTTTCTATTTACCAGCTCATCAAGTGATGACTCCTCCTCATTGTCACAAAATTAAACTTATGTTTTTTTTATGGAAGGATCCTTGTTATATTCCTCAACACTTTCCTATTTCATTAGCTATCCTTCTTCTTTTGCTACCTACTCTATCAACCTTTGGATTTGATGGGCACTATTTTATGATAATTTCCCTTGGGCATAAACCCCAACAGTTCTTGTTTCTAATCTGAGTCTATCTATGATGTGGAAAAGTTGTTCTTGCTAAGAATAACCATGGCCATGGCATTGATGTATGAGAGAATAGTATCTGCTCATGGCGGCATCCAAGGATTCATGTGTTCCTTGCTTCCATCCTTAGATCTACCTTTCTAGATTAGATATTCGAGAGTATCTCTAGTATTTATCACTCAACAGCTCTAGCATTGTACTCCACCTACAAATAGATTCTGGCTTCAAGGATTGATACCAACTTTCTACTTCCTTGAGGAGTGTTTTGAGAAATAGCTTTAATTTCTACCAATCATTTTCAATATTTTGTAAGGCACAGGCATCGTGAAAGGCTTGAAGTTGTGTTTGCGGATTAGAGTTATATCCCCCCTCAAACCTAGGGATATTATTCATGTCAAGTTTCTTGATCTAACTATCTTTCACATGCCTAGTTGGAATTTTTGTTACCTCTGTAATATTCAGCATGCTTCAAGTTGCTAGCAAAGGCTCATCATCATCATTATTTCGATGATGCTAATGTCCTCTACTAACCCTTCGTTCATGGTGGGCCTGGAAATCATTATTGTCATCCTGTTATCCATCTTTTTTATGGTTATCCTTTCTCTAGTGTCTATTAGAACCAAAAGAGAAATAAGAAGATGCAAATGAAGAGGACAAAGAGGGAGGAGAACTGCCACCACCATGATGTCTGCCACCTTCTCTATGCTTATCACTATCATGTTCGTCATCTTTCTTATCATTTTAATGCTTACTAGAGCCCCTACTTGGACTCCCCCTTTTGCCTAGACCTAGATTGTTAATAATGGACTATAGTTTCAGGTTTAAGCCCCCATCATCAATATCAAGGAGTGGAGAATATTCATGTTGAGAGCCCCCAAAGGGAGGATCCTCATTGTTATTTTGGCTAATTAGGAACAAGAGATTGGTGACCTATTTTCCTTTCATAGCTTCATGGTGCTTCTTCTAGTGTCAATCTCTCCTACATTGTGTTTCAGTGGGATGGTAGTCTCTGTAGTCATAGTCATGAACAACATACTTTTCTTAAAGATCTTGGATGTCCAACCTCCCAAGAGTTTGGAGGAGCATCTGAGGCAGAGTTCAATCGAGAGGCATTACAATGTTATCCTCCATATCTCACCATTGTAATTGTTCACCCTTGTGCAGAATAAAGGTGAAGTCAAGCACATACTCATCTAAATGAGTATATACCAACTTGCATTCTTGCGGTGCTGGTGGTTTAGTATCATCGTGCTTATGAGAAGAAGACATTCTATAATTAAAATAAGTTATCAATGTGCTTAAATTATTATATTATATTTATTTTTAGAATGATTTTTAACCTTAAGGTTCATCCAATGATGTTAATGATTTTCATTATAGCTAGATAGTGCACGTTTTAAACAAAAATAATCCTTGGCAATGGCATCAATGATGAGGAGTGAGTATCCCTATGCTCAACTATACGAATCACTAAGCATTCACGTACAATCCGATCAAATTTTGTGGATTTTATCTTCCAGTACATTAGTCTCTAAAAAGTGAAATTGCCCTAACAATTATTCATTGTTTTTCCAATTATACTTGTGATATGCAAAGGTATGGTTAAGTGTAATTGAGGCACATGATTTTTATTATTTTTATGTTTTATGTTTTGGGTGCTTAAACCAAAGGATGGAAGGAATGAAGTAATCAATTGCTAATTTAATCTAACTAACTACACCTAACTACTCCTAACATAAGCATTCATTCCCACTTGCCATACACATCTTGAACACGTTTAACGCTACTGGGTTACCAAATGTTAAGCATTACTGGGATTACCAAACATCAATCGTATGCTCGAAGTGGTCATACTTATGTGCTTAATTAATCGCTACTTAATCTAGCTTAGTTTAGCCTAACTAATTATTTAATTACTTAAAACATTAAGGGAAATCGCATAAAACATTAAATGCATAAATAATTAATTAATCTATTTACAAGTGCTACAAGGTTTATTAAAAGGCTCATCTTTATTGTCATTTACACTGCTGTACGTAGGTACATCAATGCTCGAATAAAGATCCATACACTTTCTGACTTCTACTACAAGCACTCAAAAGAATATTCAAATGACAAAACTGCAAAAGCTCCGCTACAACTATGATAAGACTTGCCATAAACATGGTGGGTGAGTGTGTATATATAGACTATTGTGGAGTTGTGTCAACAAGGCTTCATAAATGTAGCAAACGCTACGTTGATGCGACCCCATCGACGAGCCTTCATAAATGCAACAAACGCTACGTTGACGTGGCCCCATTGATGGGACAACACCACGTCAACAGGGGCCCATCGACACAACGCTTTGATGCTTCATCACCACATTAGTAAGCAAACACAAATGTCAAATGGAGAGAGTAGGATAATTGTGACTCATTCAATGCTTATAAGTGGAGATAGGTATTGCAGCAAAGTAGTAGTGATCAATTGTAAGGATATTCTAGCACAAAGTTACTCCACTATTATCACACCTATAACAAATGGTAAGTATCAAATCTGCAACTTCCTTTTGATAAATCAATGTAAGAACAACCACCGCTAAGTGCAAGTCCATAACTTCCTTGAGAAATCAAAGTAAGAACAACCACCCCTAAGTGCAAAAATTATGAGTTCAGCACTAATTCAATGGTCAAAAACTCAAAGAAAAGAGGAAGCAAAAACTATCCGTTACAATATAGGTCTTAAATTAGCAATTGTAGTCTTTAAGGGCTTATTTATATGCTAGTTGGGATAGGCCTCCTCATTGAAACTATCTTTGGGGGAAAAACATCTAAACCACATTAAAGAACCAAAAATTTAATAATCACGGAAGAAAAAAATTTCCATAAATTTCACTTATGGAATAATGTTAGTAACTAGAAATTTAGCAACGTAAACACTGCCAGTGGATTCAAGAAAACAAATTAACACCGGTGAAAATTAAAGCAAAACGGTAAACATACATTTTTTCAGTTTCATCTTGAGAAAATATTTCAAAAACAGAGATTGAACATTATAAGATGAAAACCCGGGAATGCTGGTGGAATTGGACACCAACATCCTGGCTAGTAACAGGAAAACGTAATGGAATGATTGTTCGAGGCGTTCCGACAAAATATGTATTTTCGCTTCAAATCTTGAATATTTTCATTTCGCGCATTTATTATTAAGCATAAAGACATTCTCTGAATCACATAGATAATTAAAATAAATGATATGGATGACTTTTCTGGATGGAACCATCTTTAAGTCACTGCATCATACTAATCAATCGAACGGCTGAAACGAACAAAATACTGTCATCCAATCTTAAGGGTTCTTCACAAACTTAAAAGATAAACTGATCAGTTAATTATGCAAAGGCAAAATATGAAGGTCTTTCTTTGTTCACAAGCTAAATAATATGTTGGCACTTGACACACACGGCGGTGAGCGATAATGAAACATACCAAGGACTTTGCTTCAGAATAAATAGAAAGTCTAATTTCTTTCTCCAGGTTAAAAGATAAAATCTTCTGGCTCCCATTTCAGGTATTATTCTTCAGCGGGATCTCTCTCAAGGGGATTTCAAGGACTTCATCTTCTGTCAAATATCAACATGTAAACAGTATGAGCCATACAAGCCAGTAGCCTCAGATCCTTTACAAGTGAGGAGCAAAGAGGAGTTTTACTTGCAAGCTCAAACGTAGGTAGAAGAATAAGTCATTAGACTAGGATTAAATTTAAATAAATATGCAATGAAAAATAACGAGATGTTAAATCTTAAACTATTTACTATATATACTCAGAACATCTAACTTATATAGAACTTTAATGGAATATTCACAATCTGCAAATTATAAGCTATATATTTTAAGTTTTAACAAAGTGCAACATTGCGCGAACAAAAAACAAGGCAAAAATACTATTTGGAAATTTGTTTATTATAAATGAGCAAAAATTATCATCTCATACTTATTTATATAATATATAAATAGTTAAAATAGGGCTAAAAAATCTCTATTATATAAACAATGCTACAGTTTTTGCTCAATAAAATAAATTATAGTAGATATCAAAAAGAACATGTTAGCATTACTTACTTAATGGTGATTTCTCTATCACTTAAGATCTAAAGCTAGTTAAATGCTAAAATTTTTCTTGTTTGGGAAATACAACCACCTATAAATTTGCTTGCCTCCATATTTCTATAGCTAAAGGTGTTGATGCTTATTTGTATAGCTACAACTACTACTTTGTCGATCTCGACCTTCTAAACTATTTTGATGTAACCATGAGTTGTGATGCTTGTGGTTGCTTGACCAAGGGTCATGGTGGCCTCTGAAACTAAAAATCTATTGCCCTATACTCCTACATTCAAATTGTTATGATCATTAGTTGGGGTGGGTCAAAATAGAATCATTTTATTTATTGTGCATACCACAAGTTAACCATAGGTTATAGTTTGAACTTTGTGCAAATCACAAGTCATGGTCTAGTTACAATGAAGTAAATATGATGAAGGCCACAGTAGTTTAGATTTAGAAGGAAATTGACATTCTTCAATAATGGGTAGCTCAACATAAAATTTGGGCAACATAATGCAAGGATGCTGTTCATGGAGCTTGAAGAAACTAAAACATCCTCTCAAAAGGATAGAAGATGGAGCATGAAAGAAGGAAGAAAAGCTTAAGGAGAGACATCTTCCCTTCATTGCTCAAATGTTGTGCTTCATTCATTGTACAAGAGAGGCCATTGGCCTTAATTTATAGCTTGAGAAGTAGAGAGGATTTACAGCTCCCTCTCATGTGGGACAAACCTTTCTCCTCTTTCCTTTATATTTTAGTATAAAACTATGCTTTTTAAAGGTTTTCTAGCTATTTTTCTTCTACATTTCTTTAGCTTTTTAGCCTTTTTTGGTAGATAGTTTTAAAACATAAAAGCTCTAACATTTAAATGATAATGGAGGGATGGAAAAAGAACAAAGACAAAGTTTGGGCATTGCCCAAAATTTTGATAGTTTGTTGGCTTGATGACATGTTCTTGGCATTAATAGTAATTTGTATGATAGAAGTATTAATGATAAGCTTTAGAGGCTCCATTGCTTTCACTAGCCTTTCTTAAATAAAGAGCCCACTACACTAGAAGAACCAAAATTGGCTTCCTAATCCATCCTCTCAATTTGGTGTAACTAGCATTCTACACCTAAAGGCAAGGTAACTTGTAAGCAAATTAGACCTTGTCTAACCTCCAATGGTATAATGTAGTATGGCCATGGCACTCCAGTTACAAAATCTTGTTAGGTGACCTCATAGAGAGAACTTTATATTGGGAGGCTTGGTACAAAGGGCTTGGGCTAGGCATCTTCTAAGCCAAAAGAGAAAACTTGAAAAGGACTTGGTGGTTATTAGAGATGTAGATTTGTCTAAGTGACTCACACGACACTTAGAAGCTCATCCTAAAGTTATGCTAGGCTCACTTACTTGGGGCAACTCACTCTTTTTGTATTATTGTCACTATCATTCCTTGCCTTAAGGGCCCACCTGAAGGCTTGTTCATTCCCTACCCCATAGGAACTTCCTATGCAATGGAGAAGTACCTAGGATCAACAAAATTTTGAAACTACAAAACTAAAGAGCTTACCTTCAACAAAGATAAAGATAATATAATGAAACTGAAATTGAATTTTTTTTTAAATTTCCTTTTTGTTGTTTTGGAGTTTCTGTTCTGCTTCTTTGCTTTTGTAATTTGAATTTTTATTTTTAGTCTGACACTCAATATTGAATTTTTATAATCTCTGATTAGGTGCTAGCGACAAATATTCCCACCCCTTCTGCTTGAGCAGATGACAACTTAGTCTTCTCGTTTTTGTGTTCAAGGGCAATATGCAGGGCATTTCTTCCCTGCTTCAGTGGCTTTCCTCGTGGAAATTTCTCCAGAAGCAACTTGACAGCATCCAAATTGCCTCTCCTGGCTGCTATATGGATTGGCTAATTCCCTGCACTGTCTGCACTGGATGCCAATTTCTTTAGCTCATGCTTATCATTTCTGGTCTTTCATGTTATAGTGTTCGATCTTTGTTTCGAAAGCAGGCAGATTAAGGAGTCGTTAGATTTTCTGAGACTGACACTTTTGCCTGTTTTAATTTTCGGTGGGTTTAATTTGTTTTTCTTCGTATCCGCTGAAACAGTTGCGTTCGTAAATTTCTGGTGACTGACTTAATTCCAGAATGAAATTGATGGAATTTTTTCCCATCCATTATTAAAGTTTGGCACACATTGGAGGGCAATATTAGCAAGTTAGCATTATAAGCCCTTCGAACTATGTATAGTGAGATTTGGACCGAAACGTTGTGTAGTTTTCATTTCATAATGTTCGATCATCATTCTCTCTTCTACTGAATCCCTCTTCTGTATGGCAGTTATTATATTGTTGTGAATAGAAAATTTTCCCGCGTAAAATCCTTGTATTAAGGAGAGGAGGTTACCTTCGCAGAGAGTATCTGTTACCCGAAGTTTGTATCATGGTAAGCTACCTTTGCTCTAGCTAATTGCTTAATTGAGTTACTTACATTGTGGGTTAAGGAAATCAATGGACTTTTGCCTTGTATTAAGGTTCATGCACCCTGTACTTGTATGTAGTGTTGGTTCTATTGAAGTTACCTTCTTTATTATATTATCTTTTAGCCCTATTGAGGTTACTTTCTTTGGTTTCGTATTTTAGAATTTTCCTAATCCTATGTACTTCATCATTGCATAGGAAACCCCTATGGGTAGGGAACAGATAACCCAGGCCCTTAAAAGCGAGGAGCAACAATGACTCTAGAAGGTAAAAAGTGAGTTACCCAAGTGAGTGAGTGGAGAATAACTTAAGTATGAGCTCCCAAGAACAAGATTGGTTGTTTGGCTGTTGCTTTTCTGAAAATCAATGTCATGCCAATCACTTGGGCAAGTCTACATCTCCAATTAAACATGAAGTCTATTTGAGTTTTCTCTTTTGGGTTAGAAGATGCTTGGCCCAAGCCCTTTGTACTAGGTATTTTGCTATAGAGCTCTTTCCAGAGGGTCACCTAACAAGACTCAACAAGTAGAGTACTGTATAGTACCACTAGTAGTTAGAGCTATCTAAACCCCTACCATCTTCTTTGACTTTTGTCAAAAAGTAATGTTGTTGGTGCTATGTCTACAGCCTGTTACATTACAAGACAACTACTTATTAAATAAGTGTAAGAAAAAAAATGCAAACAAAATCATAATCAATCATAATGAAGAACCAAAGTTTTTTTTTTAAAAAAGGAACAAAATCAGAATCAAAGAAATATAAGGAAAAATGCAAACAAAATCATAATCAATAATAATCAAGAAGCAAAGTTTTTTTAAAAAAAGAACAAAATCAGAATCAAAGAAATATAAGGAAAAAATGCAAACAAAATCATAATTAAAAAGGAAGAAGACAAAATTGGAATCAAAGAAGCCTAAGAGGCTAAAGAAAAAAACACAAACAAAATCATAATTGAAAATAAAAAAATATAAACAAAATTGTAATCAAAAGTTTTTTTAAAAAAAGAAGACAAAATCAAAATAGAAAAAGCCTAAGAGGCTAAGGGAAAAATTGAAAATCCAAGCCTAAGAAAATTTATGAGTTTGAAACATCCCTCATCTTTGGCTATCATAAGAAACCAGTAGACCTACTGCACAAGTTGCTTCATCGAATATCATAATCCCCATTGATCAGTTGACCTGGATTATCCAGCATCTCAGTAAGTCTGAAACTACATCCTCCTCTAACTCTTTTAAGCTCTAACAAGGATCAGGTAACAGTTTTGCTCTCATGTCCTGTTCTAATACCCCCCTTTGGATCATAGATTCTGGAGCCACTGACCATATAACCAGGGATCCAAATCTCTTATAAGAACTTAAAGAATCCATCAGTAATCAATATGTATCTATTGCCGATGGCTCCTCATGTATGGTACAAGGCATTGGGAAAACTAATTTCTTTTCTAATTAGCAAAATTCTGATGTCCTGTTCATCCGTTTATTTTTTTTCAAATCTATTATGTCAACAAAATTATCAAACGTCTGAATTGTAATGTTATTTTCTCACTGGAATTTGTAATCTTTCAGAATAGGGCCACAGGAATAAAGATTGGTGAAGGACACATGCATGAAGATTTATACTTGTTTAATCAGAGAAAAGCATTTACAATCAGACAAACTGAAGCAAATTATCATCACCTGTGGCATAGGATGCATGGCATCCCTCTGAAAAGGAGCTAACATCTTTATTTCTCTCCTTAAAGTATCCAAGATTCCAAGGTTGTGAAGTCTGCGATTTTTTAAAATAGCCCAGGTTATCATTTCCTCAATCCACAAACCTTCTGAGAGCCCATTTAGTCTAATCCACTCAGATGTTTGGGTCCTGCCCTAATTCTTTCCTATAATGGATTCAAATACTTTGTCTCATTTATAGATGATTGGTCACACTTCACTTGGATTTAATTTTTAAGATCCAAATCTGATGTGTTCTTCTTTTTAAAAAAGTTTCATAATTCAGTGTGTAATCAATATGATGTCAAAATTAAAGTATTTAGATCAGACAATAGAACTGAATTCTTGAACAAAGATTTTACTACTTACCTTATTGATCATGGCATCTTACCTCAGACATCTCTCATTGGAATCCCAGAACAAAATGGGGTTACCAAGAGAAAGAATAGACATTCTTGAAGTCACAAGATCTTTAATGTTTCAGACTAACATTCCAAAGTTTTATTTGTCTGCAACTGTCCTAATTGCATGTTATCTTATTAATTACCTTCAAGCAGAATTCTCAAAGGTAGGTTCCCCGTGGAAATTTTAAAAGGAAGATAAGTTAATTTGTCACATTTACATGTATTTGGGTGCATCGCCTATAATTTGTCACATTTACATGTATTTGGATGCATTGCCTATGTCTATAAAAAAGATCGTGACATACTTAGTAGCTGTGCTAGGAAGTGTGTTTTCCTTGGTTATTCTTCCTTAAAAAGGGGAACAAGTGCTATGATCCTGAAGTTAAAAAACTCTATGTATCAAGGGATGTTCAATTTTCTGAAAGTGAGATTTATTTTCATGACAAGGTAAAAGAAACAATAAAAGTAATTAGCAAGAAGAGCCTTCTCCAAGTACCATGCTACCATAGTTAGGAATATATAATATAATAATTAAAATCAATAATTGCAGCCATACAGAAGAAAATGAAGAAGTCCATGTAGCAGAAGAAGACAATAGCCAAGAAGGAAGCACTGTTGTCCTACCCACTCCAGATCCATCTCATCTATGCAGGTCCAGTTGCATCTCTTATCGTCCTTCCAAATTCAAAGATTTCATTCCATTTCATGCTTCTACTTATCCAATTGAAAATCATATAAGCTATTATCATGTTTCCCCAAGTTATCTTGCATTTGTAAGCTCATATTCAGCAGCCAAGAATCTATACATATCAAGAAACAATCTCTCAACCTATGTGGATGAGAGCCATAAAGGGTGACCTTGAAGTACTTGACAGGAATAATACTTGGGAAATTGTTGGATTACCCAAGGGAAAGAAACTTCTTGATTGCATACGGACATTTAAAAGAAAATTTCACACTGATGGATCCATAGAAAGACATAAAACCCAACTTGTTGCAAAGGGATTTACCCAAACACATGAAACTGACTACAATAAAACATTTACCCCAATGGCAAAGATGAATACTGTATGAGCCCATCTCTCCATTGCTGTCAATCAAGACTGTCCTCTATACGAAATGCATGTCAAGAACGCCTTCTTACAAGGTGATCCCGAAGAACAAGTTTATATGACCCTTCCTCTAGGTCATCCATAGGAAAAAGAAGTTGGATTAGTTTGTAAACTAAAAAAGGCCCTATATGGATTAAAGCAATCACCTTGTGCTTGGTATGCAAAACTTAGCACCACCCTCATGAATGCTAGTTTTTCTAAAAGTTCTACAAATTCATCCGTATTAATCAAGAGACAAGAATCAACCAACCACTTCGATTATTTTAATATATGTTGATGATATTATTATGACAAGAAATGACAAGGCAAAGATCTCAAACCTCTAAAACTATCTCTTTCAAAAATTTGACATTAAAGACCCTGACAATCTAAAATATTTCTTGGGCATTGAGATTGCAATGTAAAAAAAGGATATCTTCATATGTCAGATAAAGTATGTTTTAGGCAGGTTCAGGGAAACAGAAAAATTGGCTGACAAGACAATAAGTACTCCTATTAATGTACATCACAAACTTGGTACAACAGGTGGAGAATCTCTAAAAGATGTTGGGCAGTTCCAACAGCTTGTGGAAAAGCTCATCTACTTAACAATCACTAGGCCTAACATTGCATATGTTGTTATTCTCATTAGCCAATTCATGCACACACCAAGATGTAGTTGTATGGAAGCTATTAATAGAGTCCTTAGATACCAAAAGTCTTTGTAACACCCCACCCTAGCTAGGGCAAGGTGATGCCTAAGATCACTAGTAATCTTATAACGGAAGCATGATAAATTAAAAACTAATGAAGTGTATGTTATATTAAGGAAGGTCAAACTACACAAGATTTCATGCCACACCAAAACCTACACATACATTACAATGAGAAAACTAAATATCTCTACATAAACCAAAAATCTGCACTATTCTTACAAGATACAAAAACACATAACATCATCATCACATATATAAGAGTACAAAGAGTTTTATACAATTATAAATAGTCCATATTCCTCTACATGGAAATATACAGTAAACCAAGCCTTGAAGATTTTCCCCTCTACTCTCCCTCTCTATGCTCGTCTACGCTCCTACGACTTTCACCTATAATTAAATAAAGTCAATATACAACTGAGTGGGAAACCTTTACACTTCCCCTACTAGAGGCTCCACAAGTATTGCACTAGAGGAGAGGAGTGGGGTACAAGACAACTTGCATCAAATATTAGTCTTGTGCATGTTAAGAGTAACACATGGACACACACACCATATCACATATAACACTGGCATAATCATTATCGAAGAGGATAGATGGCTATTATACAATCACAGATAAAGCCACGGTCCGACATAATCTATCATCTATTCATTACAGCACATCACATGCCTTTCCACTATTATGTCCATGTCATCATACGTACACTATACCATTAAACAATCCATGACCCACACAACCATAATTCAATCATAAGATATATTATTAGCGCTATGACTAACAAATTGACACTGTCATATACATAGCCCTTGTGGTTGCTAGCATATCCACACTCAGTGTAGCATGTCAAATGTTGCCATGAGTACTCATAAATAGCCATTTCTTGTAGGTCTTTTATTTATCCAATCGGTGCTAGGGTCCATCAACTTGTGACCCACAACTGCTAGCCTTCTAGAGAGCTGGCGATAGGGATGCACACACCTATGTCACATACCAACCATAGAGGATGAACACACCTATGCTCTCCCACTCTTAGGATGAGGATTGAGATAAGAGCCTCATTGAGGCATCATAGTGGGGGTCAATCCATACTACCTCCACGATGCCTCATCACCATTTGGTACACATGCTCATGCTAGCACCACCCACCAATGACCATCATAAGCGTTGTCGCAAAGACATGTACAAATCTTGGCTAGCTTAAACCACCATAGGTCGCAAGCACAAAATAAGCAAACCCAATATAACATGACCACATATATCCATCCCTAACAATCACATTCACTCCATGAAAACCATACCACGACAAAACAAAAGTTTGTGCCACAACCATGTTTCTTGAACTACGTGTAATTTCATAAAAATGACTATTATAATAACCTCCAAAATGATATATGCTCAAAGAGAACCAATTCCATGATTAGTAAGTACTTCCAAGACGATCCTAACAACACTAATTTCACCTAAATTAGACTCTTTTGGAAGTCGAGTTATGTGCATTCAAAGTTTGATTAATAAAATAATAATTAAAAATGTTTAATTACATCTAGTGATTATTGAAACTCCCATGCCACAATCGGCCCCTAAAATATAATATTTCTACCATGCCAATCTCATTAACATCACAGATCATATTGCACAAGTCCACATCATATCATACATCACATATATATTAATAAACAATCCATAACCAAAACCGTACAATTTCAAAAAAATATGCAAAATAACATGCCTATATTGTATGATCATATACACTAAAAAAAAAAGGTAAAGACAACCTACCAATTAAAATTGGTGTGGTAGAAAAAACAAGCAAAAAACCCTCAAAATTTTGGCATGACTCCATTTTGCTCCAAACAAATTCTACACCATGTAGATACGATCGCAACAATCCCAGTTCAAAGTAGAGAAAAATCCACCCACGAAGCTCAAAATTTAGAAAAAGTGTAGAAAAGACAAAGATAGAAAAGAAAACTGAATAAAAAAAAAAACAAGCTCTTGTTCATTTCTGTTTTCTTAGAAAAAAAACGTAAACACAAAACCCAAATTTCTATGGGTAAGTAGTGGCGGGTAGGGAAAAAACAAAAATATAAACTATACTTTTTACTATATGCTTTTTGTTCAACAAAAAAACAAGGATGCGCTTCTTTTCTTGAAGTTGAGTTGACGTTTTACTTTTACTTTTGAATTCTTTATTATTTTTTTGAGGCAATATTTTCATAATTTATAATTCATAACAAACACACTCCAAATTAAAATCCGTTTGAACCTACAGGATTCTTATCAAATGTTCTACACTTTCATGTGCCAAAATCACACCCAAGCATCACACAACATAGCGCTATAGTTCAAATGCATAAAGGCTGAAATCACACATGAAGCATAAAGACATACCGAATAGGTGCTCTTGTACCCCAACCCAACCTCCCTGCCAACAACATCACCTGTCTAACATATCACATAGGGCTAGTGTACATAATCAAGTTAGTTAAGCATGTAAAGACATTATAATCATAACATATAAAGTGTAATTACAATAAGCTAAGTCGTTCCTCATAACTCACCAAGACAACACACATAATTCAGAAATCATAATCATATGGCCATACCTAATGTGTCTAGGAGGGATGTAACAATCTTGCCCTGAAACATGGATTTGGCTGAAGAAAAATGGACATAATGAAATCACAAGATACATTGACTCTAATTGGGTAGGTAGTTAGGATTATAGATGATCCACCATAGGATACTACATCTTTGTTGGTGGCAACCTAGTAGCATGAAGAAGCAAAAAATAGAATGTTGTTGCAAGGTCTAGTGCACAGGCAAAATATAGAGTCATGGCTGCAACTACAAGTTAGTTGATTTGGTTGAAGACCTTGCTGAAAGACATGGGGATAATAGTCACTTATCCTATGAAAATGTTCTATGATAATCAAGTTGCAATTCACATAGCTTAAAACCAAGTCTTTCATGAGAGAACAAAACATATAGAGGTAGACTGTCACTTTATTCTTAAAAAGATTCAAAAAAAGCTTATCTCTGCTCCTTATATGCATAGTGTAGATTAGATGGCAGAAATCTTCACAAAAGCCATGGCAAAGCCAAGATTTTAACAAATATTATCCAAGTTAGGCTTTTTTGATATCATCGCATAACTTGAGGGGGAGTGCCAGAAGACAAGACATATTTTAGATTAATTCCTTGTCCATGTCATCCTATAAATCAGCTGCTACAAATTTACTATCATAGGGTTTGTTGAGCAAAGCACGTGGAGTTATGACATTGTTTATACCAGCAAGAATCCCAAAGTGCAAATATAGTATGATTTCCATGACTACTAGCTAGTACAGCCCAAAAATAATTCTTCTTCATGTATAAAAAAGGTACGGCTCTGGGAAGATAGTAGGAATGTAAAAAATACCTCAAATATGTTTCAATGCATCCTACTCTTATCCTCTCTACTCTCTATTCTTCCATGCTCTCTATTATCAATTCCTGTCACAATGCATCTTTGCACTTTCAATTACAATCATAGCAAGTCCTTGTTTTTCAACAGCTCTCTTTTAGCTTTCCTTTTTCATTTTATAAATTACTGTAAATGCCATGTTAAATTCACTAGCATATCTTGTCTTATATGCCAATGATAGCATTGCAGGTGCTTACAATGGGATGGATACAACTTACCTCATCAATAATGAGTAGGAGCAATGAGAGGTTTGTTGAATCAATTACAAACTATAATGTAGAATATGCAAGGCATGTGATCCTTAGGAGTTTGTTAATGCCCAAGGAATTGGAGTACATCTTTTGTTGGATTATGTCATGTGAACTTTTTTTTCACCAGACTATGTGTTATGGTGTGCTTCTACTAAGTAATGGAAGCAATTGTCCCTAATTAATAGTGCACCCACGTTCTAAGATTACATAGTAGCTTATGTGGTGTGAATAATGGGTGTTTTGTAGGCATAGAATCAAGGACTTTCCTTACTAGTCAAAGCTTAGGATACTTATTTTGTTACTAATCAAAGGTAAGGGTTTATTAAGCGAAAGAGAAACGATTGTGATGCTTTAGTTTGGTTGAGCCACTCTAGACGATGATAAATGGTATAATTAACTAAAAATGATAGTTTAGTTAGGTATTGATTGAATCGGATCAGAAAGTATAATTGCATCAATGCAAACTAGAGAGACTTTTGTCTTGCCAAGTCACTGAGTTGTTTCAAAATGACTTAGGCTACCGCTATAGTATATTATCCATATTACAATGGGCAATGAGATGAAATACAAAACTTCAAGTGTGTTTCTTATTATATATAGATGCCATTGCTAAAAATAGAGAGTACCAGATAACTCATAAACACAAGCTGACTATTGTATATTCTGCACCAAAAACTGAGTGCTGGAAAGGGTTTCTCACTCACAGTAGAAATTAGTTCCAAAAACTCACACCTAGGAAGGCAAGCAAATTTAAAGGTGGTTGTATTGTCCGAACAATAAAAATTTCAAGGTTTACCCAACTTTAGAACTTTAGTAATAGAGAAATCACTGTTAACTAGATAGTGCTAATATATTTTTTGGATATCCATATTATAATTTGTTTTATTGAGTAACACTTGTAGCATTATTTATAATATAGAGATTTTTTAGCATTATTTTTTACTAATTAGATGTTATTTAAATAAGGTTAGGATGATGATAATTTTTAGTCATTTATACAATACAATTCTCTAAATAGTATTTTTTTTCCCTTTGAACTTAAAAAATATAGCTTATAGGTTGTAAATCATCTTATTATATTCAAGTCCTATAAAAATACCTGGAAGCTATATGTTCCAGGGATATATCACCCTTTTATTTTTAAATGCTTATTTATTTGTTTAAATTTAATCCTTGTTTTTCTAACAACGTTTGAGGTTGTAGGTAAAGCATACGTGTTCTTTCCTTACTTCTAACGGATGTGAGGCTACCGGCTTGTATAGTGCATAATTACGGAGTATGGTTTGGCATTGGTAACATGTTGACATTTGACTGCACATGATGAAGCCCTTGATATCCCTTGAGATCCCGTTGAAGAATAAGACATGAAATGGGAACGAGAAGATTTTACCTTTTAATTTGGGGAAAGAAATTAGATATTCGGAATATCCTAAATGCTTTCAGCAAATTCCTTCTTGCTATGTTTCATTATGGCTGGCTGCCCTGTGCGCCAATTGCTAACATATATTTAGCTTATGAACAAAAGCAGACATTATATTCTGCCTTCTCATAATTAACTTCATCTTATACATTTGCGTTTGCGAAGAACCATTAGGTTGGGGTACAGTATTTTGTTTTAGTTTTTTTAATTAAATAAGTTTTTTCTATTTCTGTCTTCATTTCGGAATCTAACATAAATGTTATAATGCATTCTAGATGACAAATAAGTTATGTCATACTCAAAGAAATTGATTTGTTTGATTAGTATGATTCTATGATGCAGTGAATTAAACGGAGCTCCTTCCATAAAAGTCATACATATCATTTATTTTAATTATCCACGTGATTCAAAGAATTTCTTTCAGCTTAATGGTAAATGCAAGAAAAGAAAAAATTCTGCATTTGCATAAATCACTGTCGTTAAATCAGATATTCACGATTTCTGATAAGTATAGAGTAAATATGGCTTTGAAGTCCAATACATATTTTGGCAGAAAAATTTTCATCCTACCATCCTTCCATTAAGCTTCTCTAAAATGTAGCCGGATGTTGCTGTCCAACCGTTGCTGTATTATACGTGGCCGTAAGTTGTGTTGAGGGTTTGGCAATTCTCCGCCTGCAGCTCTGCAACTAATTTAATCAATCCGCAGAGTGTTTTTGGTTCTTTTGAAATTTGGAAAACTATTACTTTGCAAGATGGAAGTGAGGTACTACTTTGGACAGAATGGATGAAAGATGTTGGGTGTACCTGCATTGGAGATCATGCAGTTATTTTATTGTTTCTTAACATTTTAATATCATGATCCAAGATTTTGAGTAGGTTTAGTAAAATGTTAAATGCTTTTAAACAAATTTTTTATCTATATTCATGGTCTTTTTATATTTTCATTCGTTAAATACTTTTAAAATGTGTTTATACAAACCTAAGATAAAAGATGGTTTCCTTGGAGAAAGTCCTTTAACTTAATAAATAAAATATTTGAGTGCATTTTTTATTCTCATCATTACCAAGTTTGTAGATTAGTGAAACAAACCATATTTCAAAAACTTTGGTAAAATGTAGAAGGAAAAAACATTATATTTGAATAATATCAATTGAGATCTTAATTCAAAGGAAAACTATTTATAGGTTGTTATTTCTCATCATTTATGATGCACAATGCACAATTAGTAGAGTATAAAGCAGATCTCATCTTCTAAGAGTTGAAATAGGTAGATAGCTTGAAATCCCTCAAGAAGAATGAATATGTCAATTGTGCAATATAAATCGTATTGAAGGTGAATCCCTTAGGAAAAATGAATATGTCAATTGTGCAATAGAAATAGCATTGAAGGTGAATACCATATTTTCATGTAATGTTTTACCTTTCAACACATTAGATATATCATACCTGCAAATTTAGTTGATTTGTTCCCAATGTTACCAAAAGCACTTGGTAATTTTCTCAATATGACAATTTTTCACAATCATGCAACTATCTATGATGAGTTTACTATGCTCCAAAAAATCAACATTATTTAACTTGTTATTTTTCAAGTTAATGAGTAGCAGACTAGATCTCATGCTCAACCAAACAAATCTCAAGTGTTCACATGCAACTTGATTGAATTTCATGGATATAACTAGCATGAGTGATGAGTGACAAGTAGACCCTACACCCAACCATATGAATCACTAAGTGTTCATGTGCAATTCAATCGAATTTCATGGACTTATAACCTTCTAAGTACATTGGTTTCTAGGAAGTAAAACTAACTATTGCAATCATTGTCTTCCCAATTACACTTGTAAAATGCAAAGGTATGGTTAAGTGCAACTGAGGCATATGATTTTTTATCATCTTTACGTTTTATGTTCTAAGTCACTTAAAAATAAAGAGTAAAGAATGAAAGGCATTTAATTGCTAATTTAATCTAACTAGCTAATATTTAACTAATCCTAACATAAGCATTCGTTCTCACTTGTTGTACACATCTTGAACACATTTAATGCTATTGGGTTACCAAGCGTTAAGCATTATTGGGATTACTAAGTGCCAAGTGTATGCTCGAAGTGGTTGTACCTATGTGCTTAATTAATCATTATTTAATTTAGCTTAATCTAGCTTAATTAATTACTTAATTGTTTAAAACATTAAAGAAAATTGCTTGAAATATTAAATGCATAAAGGAAATAATTAATCTATTTCAAAGTGCTGTAAGGTTTAATAGAAAGCTTGTCTTTATTACCGCACACACTACTGTGCTCAAGTACAATAGTGCTCAAATGAAGATCCGTACACTCTTTGACTCCTACTGCGGGCACTTAGAAAAATATTCTAACTTTTGAATGATAAAACTATAAGAGATTCACTACAATTATGAGACTTATTGCCATAAACGCAGTTGGTGAGCATGTATTTATAGGCAAAACAAGAAGCCCTATCAACAAGTACACATTAACTAGTCAAACCCTACATCGATGACATCCTGTAGATGGGGTTGCATTGATAGCATTCCATCAACATGACCAACCATGATGCTTTATCATACCCCCATGATTGAATGAAAACTCATTCTCAAGTTCTTTACAAAATTTGGGAACTTATAGGATTATCGACACACAAAACAAACACACAAACTACACCACAAAAACTAAGTGTCCAAAGTGTATAGTTTTACAATGATTACAAAATTTTGGTATTTAGAATGACAAAATTAAACACCAAAACAAAATTGACAAACATAATTCCTCAGATGGCATGAAGATATTGGAGAAGATTAAATGGTCCTAGGTCGTGGAGGTTCTTGAGGCTCTAAATGACCTTCTTTTGCTTTGGATGCACATAGTGGTTGAGGTGGCTGTGGTTGTTTGATGATAGCTACAACATTTGATGGAAGATGAAAGGTATCCAATAGTGCCTTCATCTTCTACTCCTTTTCCCTTGGATCGTTCATGGTCCACATAGCATCTCGAATGTGGATCAAAGTAGGAACATCCCAGGGATAGGGCATTGCCAAGAACAACTCCTTCATGTTGACAAACTAGGTAGTGAAAAGTTTGCATTCAACATCAAACGCCTTGAGAGCATTTTGTAGCTCATGGTAGTTGTTCATCCTTTGGGCTAGGTTCTTAGCAGTGGATCTCTAATCGATGAATTGTGCTCTAAAAACCTCAAGTTCAACATTAGCAATTTCATGCTTTTGCTTGGTCTCCTTATCAATTTTGAACTCTTCCTTGTAAAGCAAGTATGAGCTGGCCACTTGCTTCTTCAACTCTAAGTGTAGTTGTCTGACAGTGGAGCATTGCTAGGTTTTCATAATGGAGATTGGCAAGCTTCATGTACTTCGTCATCTCCTTGATTTGTAGCTCTTTCATGCAGATCTTTATCTTTTTGTAGTCATTAAGCCCATCAATGATAAGTTGCCAAACATCACCTCCTTTCTTGAGCTACTAGAGAACCTTGTTGACTTTTGCCTTTGCCATCTAGATTATTTTTCGTTGATTTCTTTCTATAGACCAACCTGATCTCTATAATGATTTTTGACTCTCTCAAATTTAAGAGCCTTGTTATTCTAGGTGACTATCTCTATCATAGATTTTTGGTTAAGGGCTTGAACTTCCTCCATGGAGAGATTTTTGTTTTTGGCTATGAATCTCTTCAGTTTAGTGTTCATCCTAGCTAGATTCTCTTGTTGTTAATGGATAAATTCTTGCATCTATTGCTTCTACACATCAACATTCCATAGGTGATGATTCTCTACAATCAAGATTTCATTCTTGTGGCACATTTGGATCAAGTTCTTTTGAATGGTGTATGTCTTGGCATTGGACATGGATTGGTCATAGATTGTTATTTCCTTTGCATTCTCCACCTATTTGAGCTAATCTTGAAGCTATTGAAAAGCTTCATCATGTGTTAACATAGGATTGAGAAATGTGGGATCAGCAAGGTGAGCTCTGAATTTTGCAACCTTCGTAGTCAAGCATTGGTTTTGTGCTTGGGCTATTTTTAGTTGTCCCTCTAATATAATGCACTTTCTCCTTGCTTCAAGTAACTTTGATTAGGTTGTAGTGATGGTATCTAAAGGATTGAAGATATCTAGAATTAGTTTCCTAGTTTCCAACAATCAGTCTAGCAACTCCTCATGCTGGGTTGCACTTAATCTATGGCTAACTATTCCTATGGATGTTTGCATATCTTTGAATGCAGAAACATTTAGTACAAATGTCGTAGGTGCATTTATGGCCTTGGCAATTCTATCAGCAACCACTTCTACTACTATCTCTTGCCTATGGTGCTACATCACCAAGATAGTTGCCCCCTCACTCTCCTTTAGACACACTATAAAAGTAGTAGTGTTCCTAGAGATTTCTAGGAATTGCTGCTATTGTGAGAGAGATATTGTTACTTCTCAGGTGTTAGAATTTGATCTAGTAGGCAATTGCACTCTTTGGGCTAAGAAAATTGGCTTACCTACCTTCATCTAGCTAATTATTCAAGTTTCTTTTTTGAGGTGACTCATTGCCTGTTGATACATAGATGGGTTGCCACCACTCATTCCTACTCACTACTTTTGCTCATGCAAGAGCTGCTCTTGGAACTCATACATGCATTCTAGGGAAACGTGGACCTTCAACATTATTTTATGAGTGGGTGGTGGAGGTGTTGGTCACTGCTCTTCCTCTTGGATGATCTTGGCAAGCACATTGTACTTTATCATCTCCACCCAAGAAGTTGATGGAGCACATTGGACTATGTCGTTTGTGTAGTGTGTTATGCTTTATCTCTTGCATAATTTTTTGATGAAGCATGGGAACAGGAGTGCCTTCCTTCCATGCTCATTTTTTTAAATCACTTCTCTATCTCAAGATAGATTAGCTATGGAAGGTTAACAAGGTATCGTTTACTTAGAGCAGACCATGCACGGGTGGAGAAGATAGTGATCTTACTTGGCCTCATTGTTGGATTGAGGTGGAAGGCGACAATCTTAAAGTATGCATGCTCCACTATGGTGAGCATGCCAAACTCCTTACAATCAACTCCATAACATCACTACATCCATTCCTTCTTGATGCCAATATTTGCTTGCATGGGGATTTCTGCAAGGTTAACCCTAGTTTCTAGTAACCCAAGGACCTCTACAATGGCTTTCATTGAGTAGGACACTAAAATTTCCTTGATTTTGATTGTTGAACTAGCTTGTCGATTGTTCCAAAAGAGATATGTCTCTCCCATGTACCACTCCATGTTGGAAGTGATTGTGGGCCACATGGGAGAGTTCTATAATTGAGTTTTGACTTCTAGTGGTGCAAAATCTAAGAATGGTCCAAAGTTCAACACTTGAAGTATGTATTTTTGGACCTCCTTGTTCATGATCTACCTAAGTAAAGCTTCTATTAATGTCACTTCAAGGTTCAGTCTAGGTTCATGTGCCTCATCTCAATGAAACTATTTTGTTGTAGTATCTTCTTTGGCAATATGTCAAACAAACTTCACTTTGGGCTCTTCTCAAAGCAGTCTTGTTGCATGGATCTCTACTTACTCATGGGGCTATTCTTGACCCCTTTTTTGTTCTTGGCTATTTGTTCCTTGGTTGGGATAATCCTCCTTCTTGTGCATGCTTTCCTATAGGTGCCATCTATGGTCAAAACATAATCAAGGATTAGCATTTAATGTTTAACTTATAACATTTAAGTACCTTTCTCATTAGGCAATTACACTTAGGGTAAGTTTTGACCATGGTAGATTGATTATTTTATTGATTTTTTTCACTTAGAATGTCATCAAAGCTTATTGTAAGGGTTTAACTCTTATAATTTGATGTTTTAATATTGATTTCTTTGTTAAAACTTTGTGGGAGTTAGAAATTTTTCTGAAAAAAATTTCATTAAAAACTTAAGGTTTGTGTCCCCCATGACAAAGAGCTTACCGTCAATAGCTATAGGATTGAAGAGAAAAATGAATTGGACAAATGGTTAGGAAGTTATGGCTCTTGGAAGGTTCTAGGCTTTAAAAAATTCAAAAACTCCCCCTTCATTTTGAAGCAACTATGAAAACGTGTTGAGTTTTCATGCCTATTTATAGGCATTTTTGCCTTATGTCGATGGGGTCTTGTTAATGAATCAAGTATGTATATAGGTTCCCATCGACATAGTTGTAGGGGAAAATTTTTCACAATGAATTTCTTAAAAAATACAAGGGATTTTTACACAAAATTAGAGTCTATAGAGAGCTAGAAAAATAGCGAACATGATGAAAACATTAGAAGATGGTTTTGGAATTCACAAAAATGGGAAATTTGATTGGATAATGAAATTTTGAAGAAAAATGCCTTAAGGAGTGCATAGTTGGATATATCGATGGGGTGCATGAAAGATTTAATTGTTGCAATGCCTAAGGATAAGGAACTTAACTAACCTAACCAAGAGATATGAAAGTGGGTTCTTCCCATAGCAGGCTCATGCCCTCTTTACCCTTGCTTAAACTCAACCTAGAAGTCCATTAGTCCCATAGTCGATTAACAGTTATAAAAAGTTAAGGGCTGAATTTAGAAGAATATATCTAAGAATTTCAACACATAAAACTAAGACATTAAACAAAAACATGGGAATTGGTAGTGAGGTGAGTTATCGAAAGCATTGATGGATGAGAGAGGAAGTGGAATGGAGTTCTAAATTGTGGTCACATGAAGTCCTTTATGGATTTTATGGTTAAATGACCCAATAAAGTTCATCTTTAATCTAGATCAAAACCAATCACTTTTTGTGACTTCGCATTGCCACTCTAGGACCGGTCCATCCCCTCAAGACATAAGAATGCTCCCACAGATCAATTATCATTTCGTAATTGAGAAGAAAAAAGAAGCATGAAGTGAGAAAGGGCCTTAGTTAGAGGGGACCTTCAGGCATGGGTAACATGTCTTTCTAGTCCCATAACCAGTGCTTGTAGCCCATTATTTTTTCTAAGGGGTTTATTTTGAATTCCCATCATTTCATTTTCATTCATTATTTTTTAAATGTTTTTATGAATGTTTTTTAGATGGGAACCATACCATGTAAAGAATTATCCAACTTCCTATTATTGGTTGACATGGAATAGTAAGAAATCTATGAAAACACTCATGCACTCAAGTAAGTAAAAAGGTACAAAGAGCTTTGAATCCCCTTAAAGTCACAACTTGTTCAAACCTTTGAATCTTTCTCAAGTTTGGAACCTACCAAGGCCATAAGTTCATTAAAGTTTTATTAATGAAAAAGGGATCTCATATTTCCAAAACAAGGAAAACCATAGAGTTTGTGGATGGGTGGATGACGTGGACTCACTACCTATTCCATGAAAAAGAAACTTTGTCATAGTCATTAGTCATCAAAATTCAAAAATAGAAACCAAACATTAGCAAATAAAGACATTAAATACAAACCACCATTAGCAAATAGTTACAACATCATTGTGTCCTATTGGCAACAAAGCATTTTATTAGAAAACAAGAAGAAAAATTCATACCAAAATAAAGTAAAATATAAAAATAATGGTAAAATATTGAAGAAACTTAGAATATATTAACGATGTTGTAAAAAAATTGGAAAAATAAAAAAGTGTAAAATAAAAAGGTATAAAAATAAAGAAAGTGTAAAATAAAAAAGTAGGAAAACTGAGTAGCCACTAATATGGTTAGCAAGGATGACTATCTTCTCCATGACTAAGTTGAAAGGAGGAGATCTGAAAAGTTAAGTGAGGTCATCCATCCAAGGAGGTGTTGCTTCCATTGTTTTACTTAGGCTCATGGAAAGGTTTGACTTATTGTGTGTTGACCAGTTGCTTCTTATTTGGTCTCTCAAGTTTGTAAATTAACATGGCCCCCCCAAAAAAAGGTTTCATAAATGATGTAAGGCCCTTTCAAAAATGTTTGAAACTTAGTTTGTTGAGGTATGTGTGTGGGGTTCTAGTAGAGGACCTTGTCTCCAAGCTGAAATTTAACTTTTCTTATTCTATGGTCATGACATTTTTTGTTGAATGTCTTGTGCACTTCATTCAAGGATAAGACCACCAATTGATTCTCATCTAGCATGTTGAGGTTGATCAATCTCTCTTTTTATGCTAGGCTTAGGTCAAGATCTAAGTCACAAGCTATTGAAAGTGTATAGAGCTTGGATTGAATGAAAGAGTTGAACGTTTTCCATGCAATAGCTCATAGAGAGAGTAGCCCATAGGGAGTTTCCATGTGGAGTCGTAAGTCCAAAGGGCATCATTGAGTTTTGTGCTCCAGTCTTTCCTATATTTGCTAACTATTCTTATTAAGATCTTTGTGATCTTTCTATTGGTGACTTCAGCTTGACCATTGGCTTGGGGGTGATAGGGTGTTATTAGTTTATGTTCAAGCCCCAAGTGTTACATGAGCTTGCAAAAGGTAGTGCTTGTAAAGTGAGTATCATTATTAGAAATTAGTACATGTGGCACTCCAAACCTATTTACAATATTCTATTATGCAAATTGAGTAGCAATGGAAGATGTATAGTTGGTGATGGCTGCTACTTCAACTCATTTGGTATAATAGTTAACAATGACTATTATGTACGCCTTTCCATTTGACATGGACGTGATGGTACCCATGAAGTCTATGCCTCAAATATTGAAGGATTCTAGTGGTTGGATCCACTATTGAGGCTCCTCCATTTGAGTGGTCATTCCACCATCTTATTGATAGCATTCACAAGAGCGAGCAAATTGGTGGGCATCCTTAAAGATTGTTGGCCAGCAATACCCTTCTATCAAGATCTTAATGGCCATGCTTCTTCCTTCATAGTGGCTCCTACAAGGGCCCTCATGAGCATCTTGGAGAATGTGCAATTGATCAACATCAAGGACATACCAAAAAACTAGGCCATCAATACACACCTTGTAAAGATGTCCATTAATTTCCGTGAAGCATTTTCCCTAATGAAGAAACTGTTATTTCTTTTGGTGGTCTAAATCTTATGGCATCTCCTAAGTGAGAAGATAAGTGAGGATGCCATTGTACCACTTAGGTTTAATAGGCACTTATTCATTTATTGCACCAGCAAAGAGGAGTTCATCAAAAAATTAATCAAAGAGTAGGCTTTCCTTCTCTTTGTTGTTCCATCATAAGCAAGATAAGTGATCAACAACCATGTTCTTAGTTCCTTTTCAATATACCATTGTAAGATCGAAATCATATAAGATTACCAGCCACCTTATGACATAGGGGCTTATCATCGACTTGTTCATGAGAAAGCGAATGGCACTATGATCATTGTGCACAAATACCTTATATCCAAGCACATAGTGCCTAAATTTCTCCAAGGAATACACCACTAGCATTAGCTATTTTTCCCTTGTCATGTACTTAATTTGTGCATCCACAATGCTTCAACTTGCATTGTGGATATACTAAGGATGTTTCTGATTATTCAACTATGTAAGCACAGCTCCTAAGGCATAGTTTGATGCATCTGTCATCATGTGGAATGTTTGTACTAGTTTGATGCTTGTAGAAGTGGAGTTTCTACAAGATTTTGCTTCAGGTTCTAGAATGTCTTTTCTCATTTCCTTATCTAGATAAATGGAGCATCTTTCTTTTTAAGCTTAACCAATAGTTTAGCAATCTTAGAGAAGTTCTCTACAAATTGCCAGTAGTAGTTAATGTGTCCAAGGAATGACCAAACATCTTTCATAATTTCTAGTTGACGAGTTATTCCTTGGATGATCCTAATCTTTTTAGGATTTACTTGAATACCTACTTGAAAAATTATATGCCCTAGCACAATGTCCTCCTAGACCATAAGATGGCTTTTTTACCAATTGAGCCAAAAATTAGTCTCCACACACCTTTTAAGCACTTACTCAAGGCGGTCCAAGGCTTGCTTAGATGTAGTGCCATAGGTGGAAAAGTCATTCATAAAGACTTCCACCCTACTACCAATCTTCTGCTTAAAAATACTAAGGACAAGAAGTTGGAATGTTGTAGGGACATTGCATAGACCAAAAGACATCTTTTTATATACAAAAGTCTCCTAGGGACTTGTGATCTTCTAGTGTGATTTGAATCTAGTTATAGCCACTGTAACAATCTAGAAAGTTGTAATAGTAATGCCTAGAGATAGTTTCCAACACCTATTCTACAAATGATAATGAAAATGATCTTTGAATGTTGACATGTTCAACAACTTGAAATTAATACAGACTAACCACTTGCCATATTTTTTTGGTATGATCATGAGTGGGCTCACTATCTGTAGTGGGATAGATGAACCCCACCTTGAGGAGTTGTTCAATTTCCTCTTTGATGATCTACTTCAATTTGGGGTTCAACCATCTCTATGGCTATCTCTTTGGCTTGATAGAAGGATCAGTATATATGCAATGCTAGCATATCCAAGGATCAATCCCTATGAGTTTAGGATATGACTAAGCAAAGGCTATTGGCCATTTGTTGACCACCTTCAATAGCATCCTTTTTTGCTCAAGAGCAAGGTTGGCATTGATTATTACTCTCTTGTCCATTTTTAGAAATGCATATTCCATGCTAGCAGGTAGAGTTTTTCACTCTAAGGGCTATTATTTAAAATTTTTAGGAATTTTCAACTCTCCCCAATAAGTATCCTCAGGTTCATCATTAGAGAGTTGGCAATGAACTTGCTCTAGTTCATCCATGCCTTCAACATAGGCACATGTTAAGTTCTTGGTTGGTTCCATGTAAAGTGTGTTGTTTTCAAAATCATCTATCAGCCACTAGGTACCCTCATGTTTTGTGACTGCTACATATAGGAACTTTTGGATTTTAGATTCATCTGCACACTATCTACATGCTTTGATTGATGTGCTTTTGATAGACCATAACTTTTTCATACAGTTGCACTCAATATTGCTATATGCATTGCATGGAACTCTCTTCTTCTCAATCTTTCAAAAAGCATTTTCCTTGGAAATTTCTAGGAAAAGATATTTGATGCTCATTCATGCATCAATGATGCTTAACCAAGCCCTTTCCATAATGATTGGGAAGTTCCCCTTGCAGTTGTCAACCTTAATCACTAGGAAATTAATAGAATAGGACCACCCATAGACAGTGATTACAATCTCCTCCATTAGTCTTAAGAGAACAATAATGGATTGATTTACTAATTCTAAATGAATGTTGCTCTTCTTAAGAGGAGGCAAGTTCCATGCTTTGTATATTTTGTGAGAAATCAAATCAACAACAAAACTTGAATCAAAAGAGCCTTGCATGGCTCATTTCCAATGATCTATAAGTAGATGAGGGGACTTCTAGGATCAACTCTTTTCCTATGAAGGTTTCCAACCTTGATCAAACCAAATACAACATGGGTTAACATGACTGTATGGATCTTGGGAGGCATTTGGTTTGAAGGGTTCTTGAAAGGAATAGATGTAGAGGATGAAGGAGATATAGGATGATCAGCTACATAACTTGACGAGGGCTTTGTAGGGCTATTGGTTCAAAAGAATGGTCTTTTTTTAGGTTTGTATTTTGAACCATTAAATGGAGGAACTAATTGTAAGTGTTAACCCTAGTAGTGTTACATTGTTGTGGCTACATGAGAATCTTGCCCTCATGAATGGGGCAAGTGGTAATTAGGTTGAGGGTGGAGGGGCATGTGTAGAAGGATGAGAAGGGTGATAAGAATATGGGGATTACCCTTTAGGTGATGGAAAATGAGTTATGTAATACTAAAAAGGGTAGCAGTGATGTTGAAAAGAAGCATGACTAGAAGAGTCACATAGAGACATGGATTGCTAAACATACTACCCATACAAATCTAGCTACTTGTAAGGGTACTGCTACCTCGGTGGTGGTATCCCCCATAACTATGGATGCTACCACTACTAATATTGCTCATATTATTATGGTAAAGCTCCACTTGGATAATAAGATTATTATTGGTAGAACTGCTTAGGATTGCCTTGAGGATAAGGTAATCTTTTGGGTGCTTACCTTCTTACCAGCCTAGGATTTAGAGCGTACATCCCAGACTCTTGTAAGTGTGACACAATAGGAAAACATCCCTTAGGATGTTCATATTGGTAGATGTCACATGCACCATCATCATGTAATTCTAACTCCACAAACTCTTCTAATATAGCAGCTTTTTCCTTACCCCTTTGGTAGATACATTTGGCTTCCTTTCTTCTCTCGTGATCATGATCACTACCTTGCTCTTTAGATTCCCTTGCATGTTTTAGAGTAGTTTGGAATTTTTTACTCAAAGATTCCCACATATTATCCACCTTGGCCAAAAATTTGGAAATAGATTTTTGAATTGGCAAGGTTTCTCACTACACCACTTCATCAGGTGGTGCCTTCCCCTCACTATCATAGAATCTGAGCTCTCTTTTTCTAATGGAAAGTTCTTGGTTATATTCTTCAATACTTTCTTGTTTCCTCAATTCACCTTCTTCTTTTGTAACATACTTAATCAACCTTTGAATTTGATGGGTCCTTAGTTCTGAAAATCTCCCTTGGGCATAAATCCTAAGGATTCTCGTTTCTGATTGGAGCACATCTATGATATGGTGAAGCTACTCCCATTGAGAATAACCATGGCTAGGACATCTGTGCAAAAGAGAGTAATACTTGTCCATGGCTATGTCCAAGGTTTCATGTATTTCTTGGCACCAACCTTGGATTTGCTTTCTCAAATTGGACACTTTGGATTACATTTGATATTTATCATTAAAAAACTCAAGTATTGTACTGCATTGACAAATTGATTTCGGGTCCAAGGAGCATTACCAAATTTTTGCTTCTTTTGTAAGTATTCTAGGAAACATCTTAAGTTTCTACTAATCATTCTCTATGTTTTGCAAGTCACAGGCATTGTGAAAGGATTGGAGATGGATTCGTAGATTTGAGATATATCCCCCCCTCAAATTTGTGGATATTATTCATATTCAAACTCTTAATTTTGCTATCATTTACATGCTTGGTTGGAATTCTAACTACCTCAACAATGTTCAACATGCTTTGAGTTGCAAGTAAAGGCTCATCATCATCATGATTTTGATGATGCCTATGATGTCCTATGCTATTCATTCATTCATGATAGGACCTATGATCATTTTTGTCCTACCATCCACATTCATCATGGTTTTTCCCTCTACAATGTTGGTTAGATACATAGGAGGAAGAAGAAGATGGAGATACATTTCTCATCATCAACCTATAGATTTCTAGGTAGTGAACATATGAATTTCAAGCTATAATTCTTGTATCTACTACTTATCCATGGTGATGTCCTCCTCTTGGCCTCTTCTCCCTATCTTATGAAAGACCTCCAACCTCAGGGTCTCATTTAGACATCATTTGCAATTGCCAATGTATCAACATTAGTTTTGGAAAATTTTCCGTAGTGTTTGAATCCTTGGTTAGCTCAAAATTAAGAAAAATTGAGCATTTAGGCACAAGATAATTACAAAATAATGTTCCTAAGGATCTATAGTAACTAGAATAGTCAATTTTTTAAGTCATTTTGATTACTTTTACTATGACTTACCTTACTATTTGAAAATGGGGTGTTAGAAATTTTTTTTGAAATCACATCCTTAGCCCCCATGATAGAGAGTTCTACTCTAGGAGCTCATGAGTTTTCAAACAAGTAAAATTAGAGGTTTGGTTTGTAAGGTATTACAAATGCACCAGAATATTGAAAATCATGAGGGTCCAAAATGACTAAGAAATAGAATTTTTGAACAAAAATTTAATATAAAATATTTAACAATTAATCCAAATTGATGATAAGTGGATCCCAAAATGATGCATAATTTTAGTGAAGTTGTCCATAATGTCCTTGAAGATATGAAATTGGTTTAAATCCATAATCAAAAAAGGTAATGTAAGTGGATCCTTTCCAAAGTAGGCTCCTACTCATAATGTTCTTACATAATCACTTTTTTAAGTATCTATGAGTACCTTAGAAGTTTTTTTTTTTTTTGAGAGAATGTTCGGGAATGTATTACTGAAAGAAAGGTACATGACTATACAAGTACAAGTACAAGTGGGGGTGGCCCACCCCGAAAGGGGGGGGGGGGGGGGGGGGGGGGGGGGGGAGCCTCGGGCCCCACAAAAGATAGTGAAAAACCATGGCGCCCCCCACATGGCGGCCGAAAACCTCAAAGCCGTACAGACATTCAAAAGATCCCCCCAACATGGGGGGGGGGTGTGCACCCCCAGCACAAAGGCAAGCGCAAAAAACACAGGGGGGGGGGCACACCCCACACCCATGATGAACCCAACCAGGACGGGGCTGGAACAAGGGAGAGAGGGGAAGAGCTAGGGGTGGGTCGGCAGCTGGTGGCAGGCACACCGAGGCAACTCCAACTCATGGAGCATGTCCAGGGTGGCCCGAAGATCCTCCGTGTCGACGAAGTGCGCGACCTGTTGGAACCCCTGCAGAAGAGCCTCGCGCCTGCGCCGGTCCGGCGACGAATCCCCCGCATCTGGGTGGAGTCTAGCGGACGTACGCTGGATGTGCCTTCTGAGCTCCCCCCAGGAGCTCTCACAACTAATACCAAGGACAGTATAGGGGCAACGCCCCCCCCCCCCTAAGCCACTAACGAGAGCTATGCTGATGTGCCCGGTCGAGCTGCCGCTACCGTTGCAGCTTCTCCTCCTGTAGACGCTCCTGCTCCTCCTGGGCCGCCACCTCCCGAGCCTGCCGGTCTACCTCCTCCTGCCGCAGCTCCTCCCTGAGCCGGTCCCGGAGCTCATCCGTGAGCTGGGCGCGCAGGGTCTCCATCGCAAGTGTATGCTGCCTGTTCAGTTGCAGTGCCTGCTCCTGGGAGTACCTTAGAAGTTAAATGTAGATAATGTATTTATTTCAAATAAAACAAAATTTCCTTGGTTGGAATCTTGCACTATACTATACAAAACCATAAAATTCATAATTGTACCATGCTAGTGAATTAAAATGGAATAAGTAGGGATTTGAGAAATGGAACATGAATTACCTTACCATGATTATAATGAGTCTCATGTGTGATGCATTTTTAAATAACCATTATGCCTATTTTTTAATATTTTAAACTAAGATCAACAACTACCAGTGATATCACATTACATTATCTAAGGTCCACCACCATGGGACCAACTAGCCACCACATCAAAATAACATCAATCAATGACAAAAATGTGGGAAATATATGTTAAAGTTATTAGAAATAATTAATTTAAGTATTGATGTTCAAGTTATAGACCTTGGTCATTGTTTAGAGAAGCACCATTAGGCATGGTTAAAATAACTTTCCAATCTCATAATGAATGCTAATCTCATTAGAGGAGTACCTTCAAGCATGGGTCACATGTATTTCTAGTGGTATCTAAGAATGATTTCTTTATGAATTAATTAATTAATTAATTTGTTACCATTACCATAGGACTACCTTTGATAATGGATCATATGCCTATCTAGTGACATAATAAGGTAACCATTATTTTTAAATGATACTTTCAAAAATAATAAAAAACATGAATGACAATTCATCAATGTGAGGTGGTGGAAGACCAAAGAAGCAAAAAATCCCCTTAATGTCACACCTTTATCCTTACCATCTTGATCCTTCCTCCTTCCTTCAAAGCATAGTTTTCAAGGATTAATTTTAAGTTTCCAATGTGATAAGAACCACATTATTCCTATGATAATGACTCTTATTAGTAGGAATGAAGGGATAAATGATGTGGCCTCACTACCATGCACAATCATTCCTTTTATAGTGTGATAGCATAGAATAAAATTCCAACACATGGTATTGATTCTTGCACCATGATTGATAATATTATTAATGAAAACATAGGAAATATCCATAAAGCATAAAGTAAATAATTTAAGAAAATATAAAATAATAAAGAAAAGAAAAATAACAAGAAATGAAAAATGTATTAAGAATTGAAAAGTTTGAAGCAATAGGAAAATAATAAAAAATTTGACAATTGCCAAAAATAAAAAATGATAAAAAATTACAACATAAAAATGAATTCTTGATTCAAGATGGGAGAACTCCACAATTCAACTAATGGATGAGCATTCAAAAAATGGACAACATATTTCCTGGATCATACATCATACTTTTCCCTGTTATCATCTTTAATAATATCTATTTTTTCTTGTTAGCCCATTTAACATTGATGATGATATAGTTTTGATAATTTGGAAAGACATATCTTGTTGGACTATAAGATATTTCTATTTAAGAGGGTCTAGATGTGTTTTGTTTTTTATTTTCAATTTTATTTCATTTAGTCCTCTTATTGATCACTTTCTTCTAGTGTATGGTTAAGGTGTAGGATGTCCTTTGGTAAGTTCTCTGTTTGGTTCATTTTCTTAAAATAAGAGCTAATATGTAGATTACATGTTTTCATGCATCTTTTGGACAATTTGGTAGTTCTATTCTCTATACATTAGGTGCCTTTTGTTAGTGGCTATTATATAGACATGTTTTTGCACATACATAATTATTTTTCAAGTTTGTTGGCATTGGTATACTAGTCATTTTTACACTCTAGAATTTTAGTTTATAATTATACCATTTATTATCATTATAAGTAATGCATAAAATGTTTTATCTATGCACAATGCCATGTTTAGTCTTCTTGGAAATCTTTAAGGAGAGGTCTCTAATTTTTAGCTTAGCATCGATGATGCTAAGCCAAGCACTTCTCATGATGATTGGAAATTCATCCTTACTATTCTTCATTTTGATCATGGGAAATCTGATGGATATGTCCACCCACCAATGATGGTCATCACATCATCAATTCTTCCCAAGGAAATAGTGATGGATTGATCTACAAGATCCAACTTCATGTTGCATTTCTTAATTGATGGTAGATTTCAGGTTTTGTGCACTTCTTGTGAGATCAAATTCATGTTTAAAATTAAGTCTAATAGAGCTTTGCATGATGGTTTTTTAATAATCTTAGAATAGATCAAGAAATTTCCTAGGTTTGTACTCTTTTTTGAGAAGAGATCCTACCTTGATTCATTCACTCACTACATGAGTGAGCATGATAGTATTTATCTTTTGTTTTGGAGTCATAATTGTTGATGGCTCTTTCATAGCATTAGGAGATGATGTTATTTTGAGGAAGAGAGTTACATTGTATGGACCTTGTAATGGTTTGTATGGACTGGTAGGTCTACTAGTTTTATTTGTAGGCATAGGAACCATCTTGAAGAAAGGATGTTTCCAAGGCTTATGCTTAGAGCTACTAGCACTATTATCCACTTGTATGTTAATAGTATATGTGGTGTTCTTTTGTTGAGGTTATGATGGAACTTCTTCTTGCATTTTTGTTGATGGCATAAATAGGAAAGTTATATGAGGGTATTGAGGAGGATGTTATGGTTGAGAGTGATATTGAATGGTGATTCTGAATGAGGTGTTATGGGTTGATAGTACTCAGGAGGGTAGTAATAGTAGGAAGAGGCATGAACAATGGAACCATTAGGATAAACATGCCATTGGACATAGTATCTATAAGGATCTCAGTAGTTGATGAGACACGACTTACACTAGGCCGTGATATCGCGTCTTCTCCTGCGATATCGCGTACGCGATATCGCGTCCCGCCATCATTTCTATAAATAAGAGGCGGCACTCCCTTCATTTCCAAATCCTGGCTAGTGTAGCGAAGCTCTGGCAGATTGATCACTCCAGAGTTAGAATTTTTCCCCATGTGCCCGCAGTAGGAGTCCTAGAGTGAACGGCTCTTTATTCGAGCAGCTTGTAACCTGAACCCAAGTTGTGTACGGCAATAAAGATGAACTTGTTTGGATAAACCTTGCAGCACGAGGTTTCATTT
>MNCI01003547.1:763017-784704 GCA_015680685.1 Gnetum montanum | reverse complement strand
GGGTTACCAAGCATTACATGCATGCTTGAAGTGGTCGTGCTTGTGCAATTTAACAATTTGCTTAATTGATTAAAATGAATTTTTGTGCTAATAAAAAAAATGTAAAGTGCATAAAATAAAATAAAATAAATGCATAAGAAAATAAAATAAAAGAAATGCATAAGAAAACAAATCTCAAGTGCTGTAAGGATGAATCGAAGAGCTTGTCTTTATTGCTATACACAAGGTGTGCTCAGGTACACAATGCTCAAATAAAGATCCATCCACACTTAGACCTCCTACTGTGGGCACTTGGAAAATACTCTAACTTTCAAATAGACTACAAGAGTTTCGCTACTTGACTACTAAAAGACTTCCTTCCCAATTGTGCGCATGGGCACTGTATTTATAGGCTTGAGAGCAACTACTCTAATAATTAGAGTAACCACTCTAATAATTAGAATAACTGTTAGAGTAACCTCTCTAATAATTAGAATAACTTTTAGAGTAATCGCTAGAGTAACCACTCTAATAATTAGAATAACTGCTAGAGTAACCACTAGAGTAACCACTCTAATAATTAGAGCAATTACTCTCATCATACCCCCACGATTGAATGAAACTCATCCTCAAGTATAGAAGAAAAGAAACAAGTTTTTACAAAATATTAGGAAGGTATGGGATTATTGACTAATTGACAACTGATGGTGGAATGGGATGACAGACTCAACGTGCCTAGTGAACAGATCAATAAGCATATTACAACATTAGTGTTCATGACCATTGTAATGAACACTCGTACATAAATGACATCCAAACCTTTATTTGGTAGCTTGTAGAGAAAGAGAGAGAAAGAAAATGAAGTGTGTTGTTGCCAATGCTAAGATTGCACCTTTCATTGTTTAACCATAGCCATGCCACCATATTTTCTCCTTTCGTAAATGCTCCAATTCTGGTCCATCTTGAGTGCTTCCTCCAAGCCCAGTCCATTGTTCGTATGATCCCCATCTGCACACACAACATAGTCAAAAATGAGCAACGATAGATAAACCGCAATGCAGTTGATACCTTACGTCGATATGAAGTGCATTGGTTGAATTGTGGTTATGGCAGAAACTAGTTCAGAGATTTATCACAGGTGACTACCCAAGGTGTAGGGATTAGGTGAATAGTAAAATGGAGAAAATTGAATAGTAAAAGAACGAACCTCCAGTAGCTATAAGATGGAAAAATATTAGGAACAAGAAAGATGAGAAAAAATAACAATGGCAATGCCAATAAAATGGATGTCATGGATGGGGATGAAAAAAGAGATGATTGATTGCAGGAAATGTTTAAGGAAAAGAACTTAACAATTACATCAAAAGGGAATGCCAGTGGGTCCTCCCCAAAGCAGGCTCATGCCTTTTATGCCCTAACAAACCCACAAACCAAAGAGTCCGTAGGCTCTAGGAATTTCATTTAGAAGTAAAAGTTAAAAACTTACCCACAAGAATTCACCAAAGAAAAACAATGCATCAACCTAGAATGGACTAATGATAAAACCAACAATGAGGTGGAAAATGGGAAGAAAAATGGAGAGGAGAGAATGGAATGGAATCCCAAGAACAAGGTTGTGTAAACCCCTTGTGTATTTCATGATTAAGATGACTAAGTAGAACTTCATCCCAAATCCAGACTCAAACCAACCACATTCAGTGACCTCGTATCAATACACCTAACCAATCCATCCTCTTGAAGCAACAAGAATGCCTTCACAAAGAGTGACCACCATCCTAAGGAGAGCAAGATGGAGAAGCAAGAAGTGAGAAAGGGCATAAGTTAGAGGGAACCTTCAAGCATGGGTAACATGTCTTTCTAGTTTCATAACCACTGCTTGTAGCCCATATTGCTTTATTATGTCTAAGGGGTGTGCTTTGAATTCTCACTTTTGTCCTTTTTTTTTATGTTTATGCGTGAGTACCACACCATGCAAAGACTTATTTTTATTCAATCAGCTTCCTGATATTTGAACAATGTTAGAATGGGGGAAAACCCAAGAAAAAGCATCCAAGAACCCAAGAGAATGGCCAACATCAATGCATCGAATCCCCTTGAAGTCACACCCTTTTCATCCTTTGAGTCTTTCCTTGGTTTGAAAAATACCTAGCCACCAATTCATTAACAAGTTTACTTAGAAAAAGAGGACTGTATAGTTCCAAGCCAAAGGAGACCCTAGAGTTGTATGGATGAGTGGATGACATGGACTCATTTCCTATTTTACCAAAAGAACCATACCTTAATATCAGCATCATAATTCAAAGGTAAAAACCAAACATTAGCAATTAATATGATATAATTCAATCCACCATTATGAGCACTTATTAGATGATGGATAAAAGTAAATCAAGCAAACAAAAAAATAGTAAAAACATGAACGATGGTGTAAAAAAAATAAGAAAAGTTGAAAGAATGTGTAAAAAAAAAATTCAAAAAGAACTAAGGGCCTAGAATGGTTAGCATAGGTGGCCATCTCCCCCACAACTAAGTTGGAAGGAGGAGATCCGAAATAGGGAGTAGGGTTGTCCATCAAGAGAGGTAGCATGTGTACTGGCTATCCTAAGCTCTTGGAAAGGTTTGGTTTGTTGCACGTTGATCAAAAGTTTCTTATCTAGGCTCTTAGGTTTGTATATTGTCATGGCCCCTAAAGGAAAAGTTGCATAAATAATATAAGGTCCTTTCCATAGTGTTTGAAATTTAGTACACTATGGCACATGTGTGGGATTCTAGTAGAGAACATTATCTCTTAGCTGATATTTAACTTTCCTAATTCTTAGGTCATGATGTTGTTTATTGAAGGCTTTGTGCAATTCGTTAGATGACAAAGTAGCTAGTTGGTTTTCATCTAGCAAGTTAAGGGTTACTAACCATTTTTTCTGTGCTAGATCAAGGTCAAGGTTGAGGTCACATGTCATGGATAGTGTACGGAGCTTAGTTTGAATGGGAAGCATTGGTAATTTACCGTACACTAACTCATAGGGAGAGTAGCCTGTAGGGAGTTTCCATGTGGAGCAGTATGCCCAAAGAGCATTGTTTAGTTTAGTGCTCCAATCTCACCTAAACTTGCTAATGGTTCTTGTCAATATCTTCGTAATCTTCCTGTTGGTGACTTCTGCTTGACCATTTTCTTGGAGGTGGTATGGTGTAATCAATTTATGCTTAACCCCTAAGCGTTGCATTAATTTCTAAAAAGTTGCACCTGTGAAGTATGTACCATTATCTGAAATAAGTGCATGCAGCACACCAAACCTATTTATGATTTGTTGTTGAAAAAATCATGTAGCTGTAGATGATGTACAATCTTTAATAGTAGCTACTTCAGCCCATTTTGTTAGGTAATCAATGGCAACAATAATATAAGCTTTTCCATTGGACATTGGTGTAATTGGCCCCATAAAATCAATTCCCCAAATGTCGAAGGGTTCTAACGATTGAATCCATTGTTATGGACCCTCCATTCTAGTAGTCATTCCTCCATCACATTGACAGCACTCACAAGATTGGATGAAACGATGGACATCCCGAAATAATGTAGGCCAATAATATCTTATAAGTAGGATCTTGATGGCCATTCATCTCCTAGCGTAATGAACCCCACAAGGACCCTCATGAGCATCTTGGAGAACTCACAATTGATCTATATAAGAAACACACCATTGAACCAAGCCATCAAGACACACTTTGTAAAGTTTCCCATTGATCTCCATAAAGTACTTGGGTCAGTGAAGAAACTGTTGTTTCTTCTTAAGATTTAACTCTTGTGGTGTTTGTTGGATGAGGAGATAGGTAAGAATGCTACTGTACTAGTTTGTATCTATGTGTGATTGATTATTCAGTACACCAACAAAGAGGAATTCATCATGGAAATGATCAGAAATTGGATACTCATCCTCTTTGTTGTCCCATTGTAAACGAGATAAATGATCAGCAACTACATTCTCAATGCCCTTGCGATCAATCATCGTTAAATTGACCTCTTGTAAGATTACAAGTCATTATATGATACGAGGGCTTACCATTGGCTTATTCATGAAGAACTAGATTGCACTATGATCTGTATGTATATATACTTTATATCCCATACATAGTGTCTAAACTTTTCTAGTGCAAACACTACAACCATTAATTCTTTCTCTGTGGTAGTGTAGTTAAGTTGTGCACCATCGATACTTCTACTTTCATAGTGGATGTAATAAGGATGCTTTTGGTCATCTAACTATGTAAGTACAGCTTCTAAAGCATAGTTGGACACATTAGTCATGATATGGAATGGTTTGGACTAGTCAGGGGCTTGTAGAATGGGTGTTTCTACTAGCTTCTGTTTCAAAGTTTGGAAAGCTAATTAGCATTTCCTAGTCCACTTGAAAGCTACATCCTTTTTCATTAATTCCACCAATGGTTTGGCAACCTTTGAAAAGTTCTCAATAAATCTTCTATAGTAGCTAATATGTCCAAGGAATGACTGAATATCTTTGACAGTTTCCAGTTGACAGGTGATTCCTTGGATAATTTTGGTTTTCTCGGGGTCTACCTTTATCACTGTGTATGAGATTTTGTGTCCTAGTACTACACCTTCTTGGATCATCAAATGGCTTTTTTTCCAGTTGAGCCTCAAATTGGTTTCTACACATCTTTTTAACACTTTCTCCAATTGGTCCAAGGCTTGATCAAAGTTTTCTCCATAAGTGGAGAAGTCATTTATAAAGACCACCATACCATTCCCTATCTATTGTTGGAATATGCTTAGAACTAGTCATTGAAATGTTGTAGGGGCATTGCACAAGCCAAACGACATCTGTTTGTATGTGAACATTCCCCAAGGACTAGTGAACGTAGTCTTGGCTTGGTCTTCTGGGGCTATTTGTATTTGGTTATATCCACTATACCTATCTAGAAAACTGTAATAGTGATGCCCTGCGATGGTGTCTAAGACTTGGTCAACAAATGGCAATGGAAAGTGATCTTTGAATGTTGCCATATTTAGTAACCTAAAATCTATGCACACCCTCCATTTGCCTCCCTTTTTAGGCACAATAACTAAGGGGCTAACCCATTTGCTATCAGTAATGGGGTATATGAACCTAGCCTTGAGAAGTTGTTCGATTTCTTCCTTAACTACCTGCTTTATCTTAGGATTCAATCGCCTCTACGATTGTCTTCAAGGCTTCATGGAGGGATCAGTGTAAATTCTACATTGGCATATCCTAGGAGCTACTTGTAAGGCCACAAGCTGCTCTTGTAGTTTCTGCACTTGAACTTCAACATGCTCTGCCCTTACTTCTGTTAAGACTAGTTTCCCCTTTGTGGAAATGAGGTCTAATTGAATTGCTATTACATCCTGAGGGATGTCAAACATGGACGTCATTACTTGCCCTATTTGAAGCAATCTATCAAGCACATCCTCATTTTCCATAGGAGTCATCGAGGTTCTGGCCAAAGTTTGAGCATCCCGTGCTCCTGTAAGATCTGCCGGTGGCAAAAAAAGTACGTTGAAGGATTCCTTGATGTGGTCTGTGACCACATCTGCAGCTCCTATGGCATTCTGGTGTTGCATGACCACCACAATGGCCCCTTCACTAGTCTCTAACTGCACCTAGAAAGATGCCATGTTTCCTGAGATCTGTTGTGACCATCTACTTTCCCCTCCTCCTGTTTGAATGGACATTTCTCCCCTTGTACAATCCAATGAAATAGTAGGCTACCTGGCATCATCGATGACATGGAAGAGGTTTGTGTCATCATGACTTCCCCAACTGACAGTGTCAGCGATGGCTCTAAGATGGCACATCGACGGTCTGTAGTCTTGCGACGGTGGCAGCTGATCCTAGCCTGCACTGGGCCCTTCTCCTTATTGTTGGCTGGGACTTGTGGCTGAAGGTTGACTGGTTCCAACCACCTGTTCTTCTTCTTGTTCTTCTTGTTTTCGTCTCAACTCTTTGCCAGTGCTCTTTCTTGAGGCTGGTGCCTTTAGCAATTCAACGTATGAAGCATTTTGAGCTTTTCAAAGGACATCATTGGTGTATCCCCGAATACCAGCATGTCGGCAAAGCTTTCTAATAAGACAGGGGAAAGGCAGTGCCATCTTCCCTATCTTCTGTTCTTCGAACTGCCTCAGGATCTCTGTCAAATATAGATGGGGTAGGTTCGCGTAAATCTTTCCCATCAACACTGCACATCCTGTAGCTGCATACGTTGATATTCTTTTGAGGCCCTTTGTGGGGAAAAGGTGATATGTTCCGATTTTGAAGTAAACTCTCTCTTCCTTCATTAATTCACCAAATGCTTTGTCCCTGCCATAAGCCTTCTCTAACCAATCCTTTCACACATCGAGGTCTGAACGGGTAGATAACCAAGCAACCTGGGGCCCTGTATTCGGAAGATTTAACACTTTCGAAATGGCTTGCATAGAGAAGTCTACTGTCACACCACAAATATTTACGGTGGTGCCTTGCTCCCTATTGTGCCAAAACTGGTACGTTTCTCCTAGGTACCAAGCACCGCGTTCAGAGAGGATAGGCCAAAATGGGGATCCTTTGAGGTGATCCCTAATGACCTCAGGAGTGAACTCTACAAATGATTCAAAATTCAACTTCACAATCACCGCAGTGAATGTGGACTTCTCATGGATAGCCTGAACACATTCCAAGGGCAACATGAGTTGTTGTCCCGGTTCAGACGTAGCAACAAGTCCTTCTTCTGCCTACCCGGACTATCTGGTGGGAGGTTCATCTTGATGGATGCTGAATGATTACTCCTCCTGTTCTACATGTTGTCCAGCAGGACCTTGTCTTCCACCTCTCTGAGTTCATTTTCTCCCACCTTGAGTAGGACCTTCCTGCTGTCCACGTTTCGGGGCCATCTGCAATCACACGGGCTAAGCGTTAGTAAGGTTGTTTTTGAAGTTAAGTTATACCTTACTGCTTGCCTTAATTAAAGATCTTATGTTATCACGTGTGATAGTGCCCAAAATTTTGTGATAATAAGTCCTGTAACTTAGGTGGTGTCCACTTTAGTCTCCCGGTATACCTAAAGGTTAAATGATTTTTAGGCACAATTATTCTAAGTGTTAGTTAATTACCCTAACTGATGTCCTTTGGGCAATGATAATTTTCAAAAAAGTTAGGCACTTTTGGCAAGTGTCTCTCCCCCACAACTAAATTGAACACTCTGGGTTCAAGCAAGTTCAAATGGAATAAAAATCAGAGCATCAGCGAGCAAGATATAGTGAGAAAAGCAAGGGTCACTCAATCGCAAGTCATAGAGAAAAATTTCAAAAACTCCCCCGCGTGTGAATGGCAAGATGATGCTAAGTGTTGTAGTGGGGGTACCTATTTATAGGCAGATGGGACGTGATATCACGTACGATACAATGCGTACGCGATATCTCGTTCCTAGTGATGTGAGACATTATAAAAAGATCGAATTGTTTAATGATTTTCTTGAAATTAACGGTGCAATATTGAGGACATTGGCAATTATTAAGATGTTCTAGGGTAATTTCATTGATTCGAAAGGTACCATTAATGATGACAGTGTGGATTTTATTAAGAAAACCTTGGGTGATAAGAAAAAAGGGTATGTAATGGTACATTGGAACGTTAAATTTAGAGGAATAATAATAGGGAAAGATAATCAATTGAAAATTAAGCTAAGGATAAGAAATGATGTGTGTGAGCTATGTCATAAGTGAAGATCACAATAAAAATTACACAAGTGGGTCCTCCCCAAAGCAGGTTCCAACCTATAATGCCCTTGTATAACCACACTTGAAGTGTTCGTGGGCACTAGAAGGGTTACATGTAATTCACACTAACTCCACAAAACACACACATGTAAATATCACCGGAATGAGATGAAAATTCTAGGCTATACGAGACACGAGCTACAATTACACGAACAGTGAGATGAGACGAACTATAGAAAGGGATCGTAGAGATTGGGACATAAGGTAACTGACCTAGGGCACAGTGAATCCTGCGTGTAAAGCATGATTAAAGTGTCATTAACCCATCGTTCCAAGATCAAGACCAAGTCCATTCCTCTACTCAGTGACATCGCATTATTTCATCCCATGATGAGCGACTAAGAGAGTACCATAACAACAAGGTGTACGATCACTTGGTGTTTTATGCAAGGGAGGAGTGATTTTTGTTCTGTGGCACTTTTCTCTCTTTTTTTCCTTTTTCTAATTGCTGAATCTGGAGAAGCCGCCAACCTTCAGGCATGGGTGCATGTCTTTCCAGTGAGACCCCCTAGAACAGCGTTTGATTTTTGAGTGCCCTTTTGATTACTCTTACTCCCGTTTTCTGTTAGATCTACAAGGATCTTAGTACGACCACATTGCATGATAACTCCCACAAACGTCACCAAAGAGAATCTGCAAGTCCCCTTGATGTCACATCCTAATCATTCCCTCTTGGTCCATCCTTCTTCATTCTAGTACAATGAACACAAAATTAATTTTAAGTTTTAAAATGTCAAGAATATCATTGTACCCTCGAACAGAACCTCTTATTTGTAGAGTGGATGAGTGGGTGTAGTGGGCTCACTGTCCAAATAGTTCATCACTCATGACTTAATAACATAGAATACACCTCAACCAACGATCCACATGAGTGTTTTATTCGTAGATGGGATTACTTACGAAAACATAAAAAGATAAAAACACAAAAAGATAAAAAGATAAAATAAAAAGTTGAAAAATGAAAAACTGGAAAACAAAAATTGAAAAATTAAAGAAAAATAAAAAATATTTATTAATCCTACTTGTTATTAAAATGGGGGGTATCCCCCATAACTAAACGGTTAAGTACGGCAAGGATTAATAAATGTAAGATAGGATCCTTTCATGTTGGAAATATTGGAACTGGTCCATACTTACCCCATTGGGGTTCACACACTTGATTATAACAAGCATAGTGGGGCACTTTATATGATGTAGTTCCCAGATAACGAGTTGACCCACTATGATATTTGGGACCGTTAGATGGTATGCAAGGATTGGGATGTTGCCTTCCATGATTGTGTTCATTGGGCCGTATGGTTGTTGGAGCATTAGTTGGTGGCCTTGATAAAGGTACATGAGGCACAAGGTTCGAAGGTAAGGGTGCACCACAGTGTGGGACTTGTGCTGAGTTGGAAGATGTAGTGGCCTCTGAATTATGTTGTCCCTTCTTACGACCGTGTTTAAAGAAGGGCCGTTTTGGATGTTGAGGAGGTTTTTCACTGCTATTGCTAGTAGTAGCACAAGTGTTGTTCATGGGTTGTTGCGGTGGCGCAGGCACCTTAGGAACAGTTGGTGGCACTGCGGTGAAAGTTAAGAGGAGTATAAGGTGCACAAGGTGGTGGTTGTGTTGGAGGCATGGGTTGATAGTATTGAGGAGAATAGTACTGTGGTGAGATGAAGTATGTTGACCCAGTTGGAGAAATAGGATGTTGAACAAGATAAGCATTTGGATTCGGATGATAGGAAGGTTGTCTCCAGTCTAAGGGTAGATTCCCCCACAACTAGGGTTGTTGCCACTGTGATCGAACACAGTATCTTTGTACGAACTCTGGATGTAACGTGTTTCCCCAATGCTCATGTAAATGTGACAATATTGGGCACTGGCCCTTGGGGTGATCATACAGGCATATGTTGCATTCATACGTATGATTAGCAGTTGAGCTCCTATTTTCCTTATCCCTTCTTTCCGATTGTCTAATGTTTCATCCTACTTCTTGGGTTGTCAAAACTCTATCTCCAATGATGTTGATATATTCTCCACACTTTTGATTCATCCATTCCAACATCTTATTGATCTTTGCCTCGACTTCTTCTAATGTTTGTTGTATTGGCAAAGATGATGCTTCCACCTTGAGATTGGTTGATTTCTCCTTTTTATGATTATGAACCTTTGTTGAGTTGAGATTTTGTTCCCGTTGATGTTTTTCAACACTCTCCCATCTAGCCAATTCTCCTTCTTCTTATGCTACCCGCTTAACAAGCTCTTGGACTTGATGGGTTCGTAGTTCGTATAGTTGACCTTGGGCATACATTCTTAAGGTCGCTCTTGTTGCATCACAAAGCCCATCAATAATATGGTACATCAGCCTTTCCTCAGAAAACCCATGGCCTGGACAGTTGTTTAATAGTGCATAATATCTTTCTAAGGTCGTGTCCAAGGGTTCATGTTGTGCTTGTTTCCACTCTTGGATTTGTTTCCTCAAGGCTGACACTCTTGCGTAGGTTTGATATCTTCCGTTAAAGGATTCTAACATTGTTGACCAGCGTTGTATCGAATTTGGTTTTAACGATCTATACCATACTTTTGCTTGGTCAACAAGTGTCATGGGAAAGAGCTTAAGTTTTTGCCACTTGTTATCAATGTTATTCCATGTGCACGCATCATAGAAGGCTTGTAAATGTTGATGTGGATCTAAGTCATAGCCTCCTGAAAATTTAGGAAAGTTGTTTAAATCGAGCCTGGGTAGACGGCTCTCTGTACGATGCCTATGTGAGATTCGAACAGCCTCTTGTATTTGCGTTAAGCTTGTAGTGGTCAATAGGGGTTCATCGTCATCCTGTAAGTTATGCTTTCATGTGTTAGGATGACATTGTTTTCATTCATGTTTATAAGAAACCCCTACCTCGGGTTGTGTACTCCAATCTTCATCGTTATATAGTTTGTTGGTTCTCCAATGAACTTCCTCACTAGGTGTGGCATTATTGTAATCTTGTAGGAGAGGCATTGTTGTGTGTGAATTTATGTGACTTTTTATAATTACTTCTTTCTAAGAGATATATCGTTAAGTTCTTTATAGCGACCTTGTATGATATAACTAATCTAGATAACTAGCACCATCCCCGGCAACGACGCCAATGATGAGTGGCGAGGTACCCCTACACTCAACCATATGAATACGAGTGTTTTCACGCGCGATCCGGTCGAACTCTGCAGACGGACTAGTTGTGGCACCTAGACAGTTAGCCTTAGGTTGCAGTTCATTGTCTTCCCACCTAGACTAGTACTATATTTGTCACGTATGGTTTAGTCTAGAGTGAGGCGTATGATGTGTTCCTAATCTAATGCTACTCCTGAAGGCAATGGAAAATAATATTAACTAAGCTAAGCTAGGAGGAAAAGGGTAAGAAAATCTAATCTAGCCTAAGTGTGATGAGCATCTGTTCCTTGATCATCCGTACACATCTTGGACTTCGTGCACGACTACCACTGGGATTACCAAGCGCAAATCCTAGGTACGCCACTAGGTTACCAAGTAATCACACTTAAATGCTCATAATCAAGTCGCACTCATTTCGCGTTCTAGGAGATAAGGGTGAGAGAGTACTAATTAGGAAAGCAGTAAATAACAATTAAATAAATAAATGAACGAAGTGAATGCTGCAATGATGAAGTAATCTCGATCTTTATTGTCGGTCATGTGCGTGTCCAAGTATGTCACACTCGAATAAAGGATGCCATACAATTACATTCACCACACTGCGGGCAGACACGGGAAAAATAATATATCTCTGGAGGGATCAAACTACCAGAGCTTCGCTACTCCTAACTCCTAATGATGAACTAGGAAGAGCTGCTTCTTATTTATAGACATTGCGGTGGACTGCGATATCGCGTATGTGATATCGCAAGGGATGCGATATCGCATATGCGATATCGCATCTCATGCGATATCGCATCCCATCAGAATTCAATTGTGTTAAAAGAATAAGAGGCTAGAAGCATAAGCAGAAACAAGATACATGAGTACTAAATGCATTTGAGTGATGAAGGGCCTAAAAACATTATTTGGATTCATGAAAATGATTTGGATTTGTGGGGCCTGAATGTTATCTTAAGTGTAGCATCCAATTGAAGACATGTCTCTTTTGAAAGGTGAGGAAGATGATGAGGATATCAACCCACTCTTAGAGGTAATACTTATCCTCACTATGTCCTAGAAGTAGTAGGAGTTGTGTATTTGTATTTGGTTTCTTGTTTCGAATCATTTGAGTTTTTTATGTAGCCTAGGTAAGTAATTACAAGGTCACGGTAGGTCGTAATGAGTCACAATCTAGTCTTGCATGCAACTATGAGTCATAGTTTACCACAGTCTATTCCAATTATTAATTTCATGTGTTTTCTAGATTGGGCAATGAATTCTAAGACATTGTAGGATGCAAAGATCTATAGCCTATAACATGGTGCTAAATCAATTTTTTGTCAACTATGATATCGTAACTTCAATATTATAGCTACGAAATCATAGCTCTGATATCATAGCACTAGCTATGTCATCGCATATGCAATATCGCAGGATGCGTGCCAACCTATAAATACAACACTTAGGTGCATGGATTCGCAATAGATTTCATTTAGTAGAAGCAGAACTTTCAATTTGTTTTCATGAATTTAGTCTTTAGCACTTAGACGTGTATGCCTGCAATGTGGTGTTAAGTGATTGTATGGAGTCTTTATTCGAGTGAATTCTACTTGGACACAGTTCATGACTGGCACTAAAAATCTAGATTACTTATCATCATTGCATTGTCCACTTAGTTTTCTTTCTATTTACTTAGACTAATTGTTCCTATTTTCCCTAGTTAATCATTTACTTTACTAGCACTTTATTTTACATGTTGAAGTAAGTGATATGGATACGAATGATTTCAAGCACTAAGTGTAGTTATCTAGTAATCCAATAGTGTTTATTGCTTGGTATGCCCAGTAGTGGTACACTTAGTAATCCAAGTGATGACTACATGAGTCCAAGGTGTGTATGGAAGATCAAGACTGGATATCCCTTACCAGAGGATAAAATAGATTCATTTACTGCTTTCCTTAGAATTCGAAACTATTTTCACTTTACTATATTTGCTAGGAGAAATGGCCCATCAACATCATCATATCATATACCTCGCTGTGAGCTAAACCATACACATAGACTACACTAGCTCCACATGGGAAGATAACAATCTCAAACTTAAACCAATTACTAACATATGCACATCGCCTTATCCACAAATTATGATCTAGTGCATGAACACCTGTGACTTGTATGATTGGGTGTTAGATTACTCCACCGCTCATCACATGGTCACAATGGAATCGCAATCTTCTAAGAAACAAAAGTAAAAATAATATCCATTTTACCAATGCACCTGGGCATAGACACTATCTCGTCATAAGACAACAACTACGAGGGCACTGCGAGTCATAGTTACTAGCAATCCCAAAGAAAAGTGATTTTTTAAAGAAAATGTGCAATTTTTGAGGCATCCCAATGATTAGGAAAGATGAAGCAATATTTGAAAAAGTGAGATGACATAAGAGAACGTGGCTAAGCTCATCCTAGGACATTCTTTAATTGAGAAATTGTGAATGAGGTCCTCTTGAGAAAATTAAGAGTGTTTGATCATCTCTTGATAATCTACCTTGCATTATGAGAGGTGTGAGGGTTTGATTGATTGTTTGTTTGTCCTTAAGAGTGTGATTGCTTCCTCTATGCATTGTAATCTTTTTTTCTTTTTTTTTCGGGAAAAATAAAGTTCTCCATCCCCTTTCTTATTTAATTATGGAATTGTATTGGCTTTTGCACTTGAGTGAGCTTTGATTATGGAATCCAAAGGAGCTCCCCATCAATGCTCTTAAGTTATTTCCTTGTCTAGATGCCTTTGGTGAAGTAGTATATCCTTTTTTCTTTTCCAACTTTTCAAGTTTTTTAATAATGTATTTGAAAGCATTTCTCATGTCTTTCATGTCTTTGGCTAAAGCTTAGATTATTTTCTTTTTTGGTTCCATGATAAAAATACCCTAAAAGATAAAATTCATAAAGATCTACTATAAAATATAAAACATCAAGAGTATTCGAAGGTAAACATGCAATGATTAATTAAATCTTAGTAGAAATGAGCTTAGGATATTTAAACCTTAATTTTTCAAGAAAATGGATATTACAATCCATAAATATTTTCTACTACTCTAATCAAATGATCAAATTAATAATCAAAGAAGTAACAATGGAAATTGCAAACCAAAATGATGATCTAGAGAAGTGATTCCTTGTATTTAAGATGAGGATTCTCCACTTGAATTAAATTATCTTTATAACCTTGCTTTGATACCTCACTATGACTCACAATTCCCTGCCCAAACCAAAAAAACATGCACAATTTAACAAATACACAAACTATGATAGATTACAATTAACATGCTTCCTCCATCTCTTGTACTCAAATGGAGTAACCCCCAATCCACCAATAAGGCATACTCTCAATAAATCATATTTACTACAAGTGATAGAAAATGAACATGTGTTATTACAATGTTGGGCAGAACCTTTCTTTTTTTTCTTTTTCTTTTTTGGGAGAAAATTACAATTTTCAAGTGAAGTTTTATATGAGATATTCAAGCTACCAATGCTAGTGTTAGGGCTCTATATAGAATAAGTGTTCAAATTATATGAATGTTAAACACATTTGTCATGCAAGGTTCTAGGAAGGTTGGTGGATGAGCAAAAGCCTATCCTATTTGAGTGGTTGCACCCATGCCTAAGCCTATGTCTTCTGACTTCAAAAACAAGCACCTTACCATCAGTCGATAAGCATAAATACTAATATACAAGCATAAAATGTTCAAATCTCTCTCTTTTGGCCAGTTTCAATTTGCATCTACCCTATATTTTCAAGTACGCTTTTTATGGATTTACTTTCATTTACAAATTAACTTTTGGCTAAAATTTCATACCAAAAGCTTTCAAGCCTTCAAATTCAAATTCTAAGGCTATGATGATGCTTTGAAAAAAGATACATCAACCAATTCACATTTCATTTGAAATCATAATTGTTTTGCAAATTGCTCGTCTACTTTTCTATATTGTTAACCGGTTCCTACTTTTTTGACCTAAAAAAATTGGCATTGTACTCTCTTAAAAAAATCTTCGAGCCTATGGTCAAATTGCAAAATATATCTAGTTGATAAACTTGTGCTGTACCTCTTGTTACATTGCACAATAAAAGAATTATTATCATTTTCAAATTTTCTTCAAAGTATTGTCAAATTAACAAGTCAAGCCAAACCAACCCACCACGATGGGACAGGATCCCAGTTAACGGCTGGCTGATTGCAGCTGAGTCATTTGAAATCCCTTGCCAAAACATATTAAAACATTTTAAACACGACTCTTACTTGAGTTGTATCTTTGGACAGGATGGTGTTAACTGGAAAGCATCATGGCATTTGGCTTCTTCATTATCCCATATTCACATATCAAAGTTCTTGACTACGGCAATAACAGAAGCTGTGATAGCACCCGCTTACCTCATTTGAAATGGTCCTACAACTCTCGATTTTCTGCAGATTTTTTGAATTGTTTTTAAAACTAGCCGCAACTGCAGAAAAGAACCAATAATACATCCTTTCACGCCTTAACTGATTCTGAGCTCATACACAACGTACATTCTGCCACTCTAATGTTACATTTGCATACCACACAAATTGCTCTGTTTACCCACATTTCACGCTTTTCCTGTCCCTCTACATGTGCTCTTGAATAGCCTAGACATCCTGTTGAATCATATATTTATACTTTTGTGCATTTTGAATGTTCTCTTTTCACTTCTAAGGATCAACCAGACTCTCCGAGCACATATAAACCCCGCCTTGCCGAAAGACTTGAAATTCCATCCGAACAATTGCCATCTTCTAATTTCTCCAGTAAAATACCAAGAGTTCATGGGCTTTTATCTTTTTTCCGGAACAGCTTTTCTACTCATACAGAGAAGTGATGAAAATATGAATTACCTCAAGTGACTTGGCAATGCAATTCCTTACTGAAATCAAATTATAACTTCTTAAAATTTTAAATTCAATATTTCCTTCGCACTATATGCCCCCTAATCGCATAAAACAGCTTCTGATTTGGCTCTCTGTATTAGTTCATATGTTCTGCTGTAAAGTATCAAAAATTTGATCTCCCTGTATTGAGAAATGCTTCAGGTCGGATAAACATGCTCCAGGTTCGAAACTCCCGAGCTCATAAATTACTGAAATCTCAAATTTTGTGTCTGTCTGTATAAACACTAAGCCTTCCATGTATTGTGCAATGAATGCAATGATTTGTCGTATCCATAAAATCTTTTCCATGAACAAGACTCCTGTGACTTCTCGATGATCTCAATCCAGCTACCACTTCGCCTCAAACTGCAGCAGCATGTACATGAGCTGATGAATAACTCCCAACGTTCTGAACATCAGCCTGAAGGAAACGTTCTGCCTTATTGGGGAACTGCATGTCATCTTTCATTTTACAGGCATTTAGTAAAGCTCCCCAGATTTTAACATCAGCTTCCAAGGGCATATTGGTTATAAGCATGCAAGCCTTATCTAAGCAACCAGCATGACCAATGAGATCAACCATGCAAGCATAGTGCTGAACAGTGGGCGTTATTAGATATTCCTGAACCATGGATTGAAAAAGTCTCCACCCTTCATTAATCAGACGAGCACGTGCACAGGCAGTTAATACCCAAAAAAATGTTACGCGATCTGGTTTTAGATTTTCTGTAAGCATTTGTGAATACAGAGCTAATGCATCATTGCATTTGCCATGTAAAGTATAACCCATGATCATTGAAGTCCAAACAACAACATCCATATGGGAAATGGGAAATCTTTGGAAAACACTTAGAGCAAGTTGCAGGCCACCACATTTGGCATACATGTCAATGAGCCCACTGGCAACAGAAGCATCAAGCATCAAACCATTTCTCAACACAAAACAATGAATTTCTGTACCATTTGGCAATGATGGTAGGCTAGAACACGCCTGAAGTGTGCTAAAAAGCGTCACACAGTCCGGTTTCATACCATTCGCTCCCATTTTCCTTGCAAGTCTCAAAACACCACTGTGATTGCCATTCTGCAAAAGCCCTGTAATCATGGAGTTCCAGGTAACAACATCCTTGGCAGAAATCTTGTCAAACACCGCTCTTGCAAACTGAAAGCCCCCACACTTGGAATACATATCAATAAGTGCGTTCCCCACAAACAAATTAGAAGAAAAACTACTTTTGATAGCATAACCATGCATTAACATGCCCATTTGAAAAAACCCAAGAGCAGAACAGGCAGGCAGTACAGTTGACACGGTTACAGGATTGGGAGAAATCCCTGCCTTCATCATCTGCCGTACAAGTTTCAGTGCTTCTCTATAGTATCCATTTTGGGCAAATCCTGCAGCCATGGCAGTCCAGGTGACGAGATTGGGCATAGAATCATGATTCTGCATTTCTTGAAAGTATTCCCAGGCCTTATGAACAAGCCCAGTCCTACAGAACCCTGCAACAATCATGGTCCATGAAATCACGGTTGCCTCCATTCCAAACAGCCTCATCTTCCTCGCAAGATTCAGAGCCTCCTGAAGATTCCCGGTCTGTGCATGTGCTGCAACCATGGTATTCCAAGTGACGAAATTGCAGCGAAATCCAGATTTATTCATCCGGCCCAACAGCTGTGCTGCTATACGCAATTGTCCACAACGCACACAGGCTCCAATTACGCAACTCCATGAAACATCATTTCTATCCGGCAATTCATCAAACACCTGCCATGCATCCCACAGATTTGAGAACTTGCAGTACAAATCTATCAAGGCATTGCCTACAAACACCTGCAATTGCATGCTATGTTTTACGGCAAATGCATGAAGCTGCTGCCCTGGCTTCAGATCTGCGAGGGAGCTGCACGCTGGTAGCACTGCAGTCAGAAGAAATGAATCCAATTTGAATTCACGCACATCCACAAATTCACGAAACATGCTTAGCGCCTCGGCAGAGCGTTTATTTCTCGAGTAGGAAGCGATTATCATAGTCCCTAAAGCCACATCTTTGTGGCGCATCCCCTGGAATTCCTGCCTCGCCGCGTCCAGCAGTCCGCATTTTACATAATATTTGCAGAGTTCAGCGGAATTCTGGCATGTTTCATTCGGATTTTTGTACAGAGGAGAAGGAGGAGAAGAAGAAGATTTTGGATCACGGTGCAGAACGACATGAATGTTGGCACGGATTGCTGCGTTTGCAGTGCTGCTAATCCTCGATTTGCGCAGATATTGCATTTGTGGATGAACGTCGGTGGCAATTGCGCAGTGAAAACCCTAATTTGGCGTAGGGTTCGAACTGAGTTCATCGCTGGCAAAGCCAAAGCCATTCCTAGGCACTAACCTGTAGAATTGCAACAGGAATACCCCACAATTGCAGATCATAGTGGTAAAAAATGATAAAAATTTCCAGTCTCCAGGAGCTTTTGTAGAACAGGATTCCATGAACGTTTCAAAACACAAGAAGCAGCAGAGTTTCTTTAAAAAACAATTGCAAATAACCATGCCATGCTGAAATCGAAGCTTACCTGCATTGCATTCAAGTCCCGTTTGTTTGGTTTAAATTTGGATTTGTTAATTGGATGACGTTAAGCAGGCCTTTTAAACTTTCCGTGTTCTTTGTAGAAAATTAGAGAATATGCAACCGGGGAATTGTTCCATATTCGGATTTGCGAGCTTTTTATTTAGAAAGTCGTTCCTAGCCCTGCTCCATGTCGACTGAATTTGACGACCTTTTACCGGCTTTTCTGCATCTTTTCTACCGGAATAAGGGTAAAAATTTAAGTTTGCAAAACGGGTAAAATCATATAGTTCAGCGGCGTTAATAATTTAGTACGTAAATAACTTAACATGTAAATTTTCAGCATACTATGAGCTGGTGGCAGGTAAACATTTTTTTATATAATATGAACCTTCAAGAAATTAACATTTTATAATTCAATATTTCTCATTAAAATATAACATACCTTGGATTTTTCAAGTCAAAAGTCTCCTCAGCGTACTATAATATGTTCTTAGTTTGCTAGTTTGCATCTCCATAAGTAGAAAGGGGAAAGTTCATAATACCATAAAGAAAGCTATATGGAATTATCTGAATGCTCAACCATAAGTTTAATTTTCTTTTAGAGAACGCTCGGAAGTTCCCTGTTAATAGACAATTACAAATGGTTCACCTTAGAGTCCAAAGGAAATTTATACAATTAGACATGAAGCTTTTACATTAGAGATGCATTTCAACAAGCCAAACACATCAGCAACAACCAGTATAAATGAATAAAGTTAGTGAAATTTTTCTTTTGCATTTAACTAAAGTTATTTGTGCTTGTGCATGGAAAAAATTTTAATTGTACATAATTGGAAAACTACTACATATCAAATTCACACCTTGGAGCTACGCATCAATGATTGTCTTTAGAACCTTTCAAAGCCTAATTCTATTAATTAATTATTTTGTTTCTCTTGGAATCTCTTAATGAATTTGTTATCAAAATCCAAAATTGATGGTGTTATTTTAGATGCCTTTTATGATAATTATATATTGTTATTTTTTAAAATTAAAAATATTTATTCACTTTTATACTTCTTTTTAATTAGGTAATTAAGTCAACTTATTCTTGGATCATTAAAATTTGTATATATAGTTTTACCCTCTTTCAAAAGAGTTTATTTCTGAGATGTTTTAGAACCTATAAATCATATGTTAAATGAAATGGATTATGATAGTTTATATGTAATGCAAGTAATAACTACTACGAGTGACATGTGATTCAATCAGTAGATGTTATTTTCTTAAATTACATATTGAATAGAGTTGATGGTAATGTTTTAGCTATAATCCATGATGGGACTAATAGGTGATTATATTATTGACTGACTTTTATTTTAGAATCCAAGAAAAGGTAGATACAATGCTATTGTTGTGCTCAAGAAAAAGATCAAATCTCTTGTTATTAATGTGTTATCGAATCAAACACAATTGCTTATTACTTGCCTATACTTGCACATGTCAATGAAACTAGTTTAGTTATATAGTTATGATATATGTCTATTATTTGGGCAAGAGAATCTTTTGAATTTTCATATTATGAAATACCAAAATTGATTTATTGAGAATTGATTTTCATGTTGAAAATTGAAAATTAAAATCAATGTACATTTTTCCATAATAATTCCCGTGAAAATTTTCATCTCTTAACCCAAGGTTATGAAGATAACTACCAATGCACTCTCATAATAATTCTAGTGAAATAGTTCATCTCTTGGCATAGTGTCATGATAATAATTATTTATTTTCCATGATAAAGTCCAGCCAACTAGTTGTTGGCCAAAACTCTTACATATTCCTATGATAAAGTTCATCTCTTAGCCTGGTGTTATAACAATGATTATTTATTTGCTATGACAAAGTCTATGGGTAATTAGCCCCTTAATTAAAAATTTAATAATAATATTTAAAAATTCAAAGTAAATCAAATCAACAAAGAAATAGTTTAAAGAAAAAGACCAACAATTTTGGAGATGTCCTTTTCAGTTTTCATCCTTACAACCAATTCTAGAAAACCTTCACTTTGGGGTAGGGAAAAAATTAGATTATGTCCTTATTTAGAAGTATCCTAACAAGTTTTCACTTCTTATTAAAGGATTTCTTGTAAAAATAAAAAGGAAGAAAACTCTTTTTAAAAAGAAAAGAAAGTTTCTGATGAGTGGCGAGGTACCCCTACACTCAACCATACGAAACGAGCGTCGCACGCGCGATCCGATCGAACTCCGCAGATGGACTAGTTGTGGTATCTAGATAGTTAGCCTTAGGTCGCAGTTCGCTGTCTTCCCATCTAGACTAGTTTTGCATATGTCACGTATGGTTTAGTCTAGATGAGGTGTATGATGTGTTCTAATTCTATGCTACTCCTGAAGGCAGTGGAAAATAATGTTAACTAATTCTAAGCTAAGAGGAAAAAGGTAAGAAAATCTAATCTAGCCTAAGTGCGACGAGCAACCGATTCCTTGATCAACCGTACACATCTTGGACTTCGTGCACGACTGCCACTGGGACTACCAAGCATAGGCCTAGGTACGCCACTGGGATTACCAAGCGCAGACCCCAAATACGCCACTGGGTTACCAAGCGTAGATCCCCCTAGCTACACCACTGGGCTACCAAGCAGTCACACTTAAATGCTCGTAATCAAGTCGTACTCGTTCCGCTTCTAGGAGTTTAAGGGTGAGAAACTAATCGCGATGAGTAACCGATTCCTTAACTAGCCGTACACACCCGTAGATGCTCGTAGCTAAGTCGTACTCACACCGCGCTATGAAAGCAATAAATAACATTAAATAAATAACAATAAATAAACTAAGTGAATGCTGCAATGATGAAGTAATCTCGATCTTTATTGCCGGTCATGTGCGTGTCCAAGTACGGCACACTCGAATAAAGACACCGTACAATCACATTCACCACACTGCGGGCAGACACGGGAAAATTCTAACTCTGGAGGGATCAAACTGCCAGAGCTTCGCTACCTAAAACTGGGATGGAAATGAGGGAGAGCCGCCTCTTATTTATAGCAATTACGGCTGACTGCGATATCGCGTACGCGATATCGCGGCCCATGATACATTGCGACCCATGATACAACGTGGGTGCCTTACCGTGGGTGCCTTAACGTGGATGCCTTAACGCGGCCGCCAGCACTATGAGCAATTCAGGTCTCATCATACCCCCACGACTGAATGAAAACTCGTCCTCGAGTTAAAGTGAGAACAAGCTACATTGATTACACAGTGGATAGGTATGGGATTATTACATGG
>MNCI01003547.1:704653-747956 GCA_015680685.1 Gnetum montanum | reverse complement strand
TTTCCCAAGACACTCATTAAGGAAGTAGAGAGTTGGTACCAGTCCTTAGAACTGGAAACCATTAGGAAGTGGAGTATGATGTTATAACTCTTCAACAATAAATATCAAACGTACTCTAGAGTGTCTAATTTGCATAAGCAGATCCAAGGCTGAAAGCAAGGAACTCATGAACCCTTGGATGCTGTCATGGGCCGATACTATGCATTGTTACATCGTTGCCCAGGCCATGGTTATGCACAACAAGATCAACTCCGTCACATTGTAGATGGGCTAAGGTATGAAACTAGGAGAACCCTTGGGACTTATGCCCAAGGGATACTATCAGAACTTAGAGCCCATGAAATACATCGATTGTTGGAGCAAGTAGCTAAAGAAGAAGGTGAGCTACGAAAAAGAGAGAGTGCGGAAGAATACAACCATGATCCCTCTCTTCGAAATAAGGGAGTGAAATTTTGCGATGAAGAGGATGAGTCACCACTCGAAGAGTTGGTGAACAGAAAAACCTTACCAATTCAAAAGCTAACAACAGAAGTATCAGCTAAGGTGGACCAATTGTGGGATTCCTTAGACTCTAGACTTGAAACTGTCCTGAAAATCGTAGAGGAGTCTAAGGAGGAATGAAGTAGTGACAAGAACAAGACAAAGCGGGGAGATTCAGGCCCTGCACATAACAAGGATAAGGAAAAAATTACTATCTCCGATGAGGTTGTGAATTCAGACACATACAATGACGGTGGATGTGAGATCTACCAATATGACCATCCTAAGGGATGTTGTCCAATCATCTCACATCTACAGGTGTCTGGGGTATATGCACTTAACCCGAGACTCAACAAACGGCAAACACCCCAAAGGTTACCTTATCCTCAAGGTACCCCAAGGCAGTTCCACCAATCATTAATGTACTATCCAAGTGGAACTCCATCACAATCCATTGGACAACATCAGCAGTGGCAATACCCACAGTCATGGGGGATGCCACCACCAAAACAACAATACCCTTACCGGCAACCTGATCCTTATGGATATTATGTGCAGCAATCGATTTCTCCAAGTGACTCTATGGATCACACAACTCCCCAACATCACTACCAAGTTCAGGAGTATTTTAGAAGCACTCCTTCTCCTCCAGGAGACATTCCACATTCATTCCATCCTCCAACTCCATCTGCACCTCTTCCATCTATAGTTCCTATACAACCTGCTCTAACAATGCAAGGGGAACTCCCCACTCAACCGCAGCAACGTAACACTGCGAGAGCTGTAAACATTCAACCCGCTGCTAGTTCTGACAACCGTAAGAAGACAAGACCTTTCTTCAGAACCAAAAGCCCAAACAAGCTCTCACAACAACAAGCGGTTGAGTCCACAACCACTCCTCCAACATACAAGGCTTTGGAGCTCCCTTCAAACCAAAATCAGAGCTTCACGCATACGTTTATGTTAACACATACCATAACTGACTGGATCAAGCTAGGCCACCTTCCCAGGAAACTCTCTGATCCTAGAAGCCCCTTAATCTATCTACAAATCATCAGGAATGAACCACATAAGGCTCTTCTTAACTCAGGTTCCAGAGTCAACCTAATTTCACAAGAGATGTATCAAGCCTGGAACTTGCCCCAACTTAAGAAGAGCAACATCCAACTTGAGCTGGCCGACCAATCCATCACCATTCCCTTGGGATTAGTGGAGGACATTGTTACCACTGTGTGTGGTTGGTCTTACCCAGCTGACTTCCTGGTGATAGAAGTTAACAACAATGAAGGGGACTTCCCAATTATAATGGAAAGGCCGTGGCTAAGTACGATAGATGCATACCTAGGGATCCACGATCTTTCCTTGGAGATATCTAAGGTAAATATTTATGGAAAGATTGAGAAGAAGAAAGCTCCATGCATCACATACAGTGATTCATCAGGTGATGACATGGAGAAATGCACAACATCTCCTCCATGCAACAGGTGTGCCCTTAAAACTGTAAGACAAAGATGCCTGTATGTAGCAACCACACAAGTAGTAGACACCCCGTGGTTGACAACTAATCAAAAGAGCAACCGACAAATATGCATGGAACGAACTGGGGAAACAACCCATGCCAATAACGAAGGCATAGATACATTGGAATATGAGCGTCGCCAACTTCCACCCCTTAATCTAAGAACATCAATCAGGAGAAGTTGGACACTTCTAAGAAATTCAAACAAACGCTCATTGTTTTGGATCTCTCCCTTGCAATTTAGTCATGGGGGAGATGGCCACCTATGCTAATCATTTGGGGCCCTCAATTCTTTTTAGTTTTTGTTTTACACATTTTTGTTTTACACGTTTTTGTTTTCCACGTTTTTGTTTTACGCGTTTTTGTTTTCCACATTTTTGTTTTACACGTTTTTGTTTTCCACGTTTTTGTTTTACACGTTTTTGTTTTACACATTTTTTTTTACACATTTTTTTTACACGTTTTTGTTTTACATGTTTTTGTCTTACACATTTTTATTTTACAAGTTTATTTAACTTTTCTTATTTTTTTTTTCAACATCGTTATACTTTTTCATTTGTGTGTGTGTGTGTGTGTGTGTGATTCACCCTAGAAGTTTGTCAACTAATAAGTGTTCTTCATGATGGTATGAACTACGTTTCTATTGATTGCTAATGTCTGATTTTTACCTTTAAGTTATGATGTTGACACTAAGGTATGTTTCTTTTGACATGGCAGGCAATGAGTTCACTTCATCCATTCATCCACCAGTTTCTATGGTCTCTCTCGGCTTGGAAATGTACAATCCCTTCTAAATAAGAACTCTAATGAATCAGTGATTGAGCATTTCTCAAACTAAGAAAGTACTCAAGGATTGAAAAGGGTGTGACTTCAAGGGAACTCGATGCTTTTGTATTGGCCATTCTCTTGGGTGCTTGGATGTGTTCTTCTTGAGTTTTCTTGCCACTTCGACGTTACCCAATTATCGGGAATCTGAGCAATAAAAATAACAAAGTCTTTGCATGGTGTGGTTCTCAAGCATAAAAACACAAAACACAAAAACAAAAAAAAAGAGAAGAAAGAAAAAAAGAAAAGAAAAGAAATTTAGAATTCAAAGCACACCCCTTAGACGGAATAATCATTTGGGCTACAAGCACTGGTTATGGAACTCAAAATAAAATGTTCTCTCTAACTAAGGCCCTTCTCACTTCCTATTCTCTCCTCCTTGTTCTTTCGTTGGAATGGTGGTGGCTCTTTGAAGATGCATTCTTGTTACTTCAAGAGGATGGATTAGCCAAATGCATTAATGCAAAGTCACTAGATGTGGTTGGTTTGAGGCTGGACTTGGAATGAGATTTGCCAAGTCACATTAATCATGAAACACACAAGGGGCTTTACACCACCTTGTTCTTGGGATTCCATTCCATTCTCTTCTTTCCATTGTTCACCTCATTGTCGGTTGTATCATTAGTATATATTTTTGTTGATGCATTGTTTTCTTTTTGGTAAATTTTTGCGGTTAAGACTTTAACTCTTGTTCCAAATGACATTCCCAGAGCCTACGAACTCTTTGAATGTGGATTTGTTATGGCATTAAGGGCATGAGCCTGCTTTGGGGAGGACCCACTGACATTCCTATTTGGTACACCAATTAACTTCTGTTCCCTAACATTTTTGCAATTAATTTTATTTTGTTCATTTCCATCTTGACATCCATTTCATCGATGTCATAGTTGTCCCTTTTTATCTATCTTTCTTATTCCTTTTCTTTCTCCATTCTAATGCTACCAGAGGTTCATGATTAGTCATGGGGGTACGGGACCTGATTTTTTTGATTTTCTCCTAGCCCCGATTTTTTCTATTTTTTCCTAACCCCTACACCTTCGGTAGTCATCATTAATATATCTCCAAATCTATATTAGCCATACCACAACCTAGCCAATGGACTTACACTGAAGCAAGGTATCAATTACATGATGATTTAATTACCCTTGCTAATATAAGACTATGTTGTGTGTGCAGATGGCGATCATGCAACAACGGATTGGATCTGGAGGGAACGCATGGAATGAAGCGATGCTCAAATAGTTATGCAAGGAGCAAGATTGATGGTGCGCTTACGGATGGACAATGAAAGACGTAATCTTGGCGTTGGCAACAGCAAAACTTCTTTCTCTCTCTCTTTCTCAAGCTGCCAAATGAGGCCTGATGTCAGTGTAATAAGGTGTTCACCCTTGTTGTCATGAACACCAGTTTTGTTGTGTCTTGTAATGATGATCCGTTCACATGTCATCCCATTAGTTCCATTGAGTCAATAATCCCATACCTTCCCGATATTATTGTAAAGAACTCGAGGATGAGTTTTCATTTAGTCATGGGGGTATGATGGGACACGATATCGCATCGTCCCCCGCAATATCGCGTACGTGATATCGCGGTGCGCCGTCATATCTATAAATAAGAGGCGGCTCTCCCTTTTTTTCTCATCCTAGGCTAGACAGTAGGGAAACTCTAGCAGATTGATCACTCCAAAGATAGAATATTTTCCATGTGCCCGTAGTAGGAGTCCTAAAGTGAATGAATTTTTATTCGAGCAAACATTGTACCTGAACACAAGTTTGTGTACAGCAATAAAGACGAGCTTCTCAGATAAAGCTTGCAGTGCATGGAATAGGCTAATTAGGATTTTATTTATTGTTATTTATTATTCATTATTTAAATGCTTTATTAGTTATTAAATCTTTCTCAACCCTTCTCTTCTAGTTAAGTGCCTTAGTACGACCGCTTCGAGCACGTGCGTTACGCGTGGTGATCCCAACAATGACTAGCGTTTGGTAACCACGATTGCATTGGTTCAGGGTGTGAACGGTAAGTGGGAACGGATGCTGACGCTAGGTTAATTTATACTTAGTTCGTTAGTTAAAGTTAGTAATTAGTCTCTTCAACCCTTCACCTCACTAGCATAGGAGATAAAACCTCAAAAGACATAAAAATCATATACCTCAGACTTACTTAACCATACGCCGTGACAAATACAAGTAAGTCTAGGAAGATAATGAATAATTAACCTTAAGTGTTCCATGAGGCGTGTAGGCACTTAGTCTGCGGAGTTCAACCAGATCATGCATGTTACGCTCGTATTCGTATGGTTGAGTGTAGGGGTACCTCGCCACTCATCAAAACTGTTATTAAGAATGAATAAAATGTTCTTGGTTAAGAATGCATCTTTAGGATTTTCTTTAGTTATTTTTATAACAAAGTTATTTAGTTATATTTTAAAGAATATTTTATTGGCATTTGTATCTTCAATGATAAAGCACCATCAAAATTGCTAGCATTTGAACAAGTCAAGTTTTTGTAATAGTTTTTGTTTGTTGCTATAGTCGATTATGGTTATTGTTGGCACATTTTGGCCATTTCATGGAACAGCAAGAGTATATACTAGAAAATGACAACTTGTAAAACAATGTATGGTTGAAAATTTAAAAATAAACATGTGGCTTTAAGGTTATGGATTGAAAAATTTTTAAAAAGAAGGGAAGACTCTAAGGATGCAATTGATAAATCATCATCGGAAGAATACATTTGGACTTATGTGTCACCAGAATATGCCATGCTTTAGGAGGACAAGTTGCAGGCTTTCACACTTCCTCACCCGGTATTATGCATTCGAAGCATACTGCAAATTGAACTCATGGAAAGGGTTCAAGTTCAGGAATTTGACGAACTGTATTATATCTGCATATGCCATGTGCATGTTGCTGGGAGACCCATTTCAACCTTGGACTTTGCTTCACTGACCATCCAAGAAAGTATGTCTTAACAAATTCTGAAGAGCAACATCCTCTTGCGGATTTTGAGAATGCATCTTTCATTGACATGGATGAAGATGTAGATAATTCTATCCAACAGGACACCCAAATCAAAGTTAGGAGGATTCACAGAATGCTACGTCATATTACAATGGCAGATTTAAATGGTGATTATGAGTTGGAATCGTACAATGAATATTTTCTCCTTTAAGTTCATACGATTCAGCCTTGGTTAGATATATTTAACCTGTTCGTGTTATCAAATGTCATCAACGGCATCATTATCCTCCTAGGATGTGAACTTAGAGTGGATACACCTTTCTTTTGTGTAGTCTTTAGTTTCTGCATGTTTAATTTTATCAAGCTATTTCATACACCTGCCATGAGAGTGTCGAGTCACCTAGAAAATCTGCATTGCTGCGAAGAGTGGCTGTCGAAGAACCAAGACAGTGCAGATCAACGGAACATCGCGTAGGCCTCCTGATTTTTGCTTTCACCGATGGAAAAAGAAACAATTTTGGTTTGCATCAATAACCGAACAAAAGCCTGAAAGATAAAAAAATATTAGATTTGCAGCAGCCAAGAACACTGTATATCTGTGACCAAGAAAGTAAAACGTACCAGCCGGAGCGGGAGGAGCCTGAAATGGCAACAGAAGTAGAGCATGGTTCACAGCGCGTGGACGAAGGACGAGATCTACACTGTGGCTAGGTGTGAAGACAAGGAGATAATCCTTTCTACGTTTTTGCTGAGAAACGGCAAGCCTCTGTGACATTTTAGGGTTACGGTTCCAAAGAATACGAAAGCGTTCTATATTTTCGAAATGGAAGCCATTGCTCCATGCTTGGAGGTTCCAGATCAATAAGTGGTGATGAAAGGTAAAATGCGGTAGGGCCTTGTTTTGCGGTGGCAGTTGGTGGCAGGTAGGAAGCAAATTATGGGATCATGTTCTAAATAACGCCACTGATTCCAAAGTTCTTTACCCTACCTTCCGATTTTCTTCGAATAAGGATGTCTTATTTGCAGATAATTTATTCCATCCATTATCCTACGAAGGCACCATTGATTTGGATAAAATAGATGATCCTATTGAACATGCAGGTCTAGAAGTTCAGATTCATGAGTTTGGGCAAGTGCCACAACAACTTTTCCAGGATCCACATCCTATTTGTCTTCCTTCCAAACTGGATGCAGGAGATCTTCATGCTTCATTAATGCAAAGTAATCTGGGAGAATCGATATACCGATTAATTGAAGCTTCATTCCAAACAAAAACCAGAAATAGTAATGGAGATCTTGATTTGATTGAAAATTTGGGAATTGAAAGTTCTTGTAATAAAAATTTGGAAGGAGATCAAGATTTGGAAAGAACTATAAAGAGTGATGTGACAGAGCTTAATCATATAGAATATTTCACCAATAAATATTTAAACCTATGGTAAATATAGGCACTAGATACTTGGCTTCATTTTAAATTTTTTTTATAAATGTTGTAATTTCTTGACAATTGTAGCCTCTCAATTAAAATGGTGGTTATAACCACTACAAAGGCCACTTGTCAACTACAACCTTTTTATCTCCAAAATGGCCACTTGTCAACTAAAATGGGACACTTATCAACTACAACTTTTTTATCTCCATGGTGAACACTTGGCAACTGAATGAAGACACTTGGCAATTGAATAGGAAACTTCTCCATTGTAGCTTTTTTATCTCTATGGTGGTTATGACCACCCAAGATATTTTGTAACTTACCTAACTACCTTTGAACCCTATAAAAAGGCTTTAGGGGTCAAGGAGAAAAAGGCACAAGGGGTCTCATACATCACACTTTTGAGAAGACATTGGGATCACACTTGGGCTCTCACTTGGAGACACTTTGAGTCTTGGGAGAAGAGCATTGTAAAGAAGAAATTGTGAACGATTGCTTATAAGATGGCTTGCTAAAGAAAAGATTTCAGCCTCTTTGTCATAGTCCTGTGAGCTATGTTTTATTTTTATTTTGTTTAAATTGTTTAGCTAGTGGTTTAGATAGTATCATCCTTGGCAAGTAATTTTTGGATTTTTAGATTGCTCTTATTGTTCTTGTTGCCCGATAGAAAATTTCTGTTGAAATTTTGCCATAGAAGCGCTTCTGTTTAAAAGCCTTAAGAGCATTTTAGTAGTAAATTTTGTTATTGTGCAACGTATAAGAACTGCTATTGGAATTGTTGTAAGAGAGCCTCTGCTTGTAGTCATGCCGTTGAACAATTCAATAGTCAAGAGGGTTCTGAAAATCTTTGGTATTTTGATGGGACCAGAATAGCTTCTTTTTATCTTTAAAGTGAATCTCCATGGTATTTCAATCAGAAATTGTCAAGTCTTTTGAAGGTTCTATTGAATGCAATTGTTGACATCCATTATCTAGCCAAAATGGAGTCTCGTACGTGATAGTTTACGCAGCAATTTTTGGTAGCATAGTAGGATTGTCTTGAAGAAATTGCTTATTTGAGCCTTGGAAGTTTGAACAATTCGTAGTTATTGAATTTGGGATAGCTTTATTGCGAAGTGTTTACTCGTGTCATTTTACCTTGTTTAAATATTTGAGGTCTACACAAATCTGCTTTCTTTTCTTTTCTGCTTATTTCCATTGAATCTTGCTCTATTTCTAGTTTTCTTGTGGAACTATCTCTTTCTCTGGGGAAAATTAGGAGTAGATTGCGGAGTTGTGCTCAAATGTTTTTGCAAAATTTTATTTGTTACAAGTAGGTATTATAAGGACCGCGTAGACTAGGCAGTTGAACAAAATAGGAAATTTTCAAGAACTCACAGTACTTGGCAAAGTTGGCTGAATCTCTTTAAGATAAGTCATCTATAGTTTACACACAACGCAATCGTTTCATATTTCACAACCGCATGCCGCAACAGCACATACACATACTCACATTAACTACTGAGTTTATTTGGAGGTATCTAGGCCTTGGTGTTGCTAGAGACCAGCAGGCACCTAAATCCTGTTTGAGGACACTCGTTGGCGGTTGTGTCCCAAATGATCGCCAATAGTTATATTATACACAATTTATATGTTTTATTATGATTTTGACTTGCTAAAATACTTGATAATGTTCAAATTGTAATAGTATGCTCCAGAGGAAAGCATTGATGATATATTACTACAATGCTTTTATTACTTTATTGAGTAGTACTTTATATTTTATGATTATAATATAATATTTTTTATATTATATTACAATTGGACTTATGTTATTTAACGAATACTAGGTGGTTTTGGAATCATGGAAACAGTTGTGGAGGTTGCTAGCTACAAATAGCGTAGAATCCATAAGTCAATATGTTACATAGGTTGACTACATTTTACATAATTTTTCTATGTTTAAGAATAAATATTTGAAAAGGCATAGAAAGGAATAAGATTCTTGTTGATCAAATTGGAGATTTGAAATACCAAAATGCATGTTGATCATCATGTAAGATAATGCCTTGGACAACTTTCATATGGTTGAGCTTGTTGCTAAAATTAGTAGTCCTTTGGTCACTCAAATCATCCTTTAGTTGATTGAATGGTTCGATAGGTCAACTAAATATTTTGTTAAGTCAACCAACTTGAGAGCTCCTCTATTTCAATAAGAAGAAAATGCATCACTCCTAAGATCAAGTGACCTATTAATAGGTCAACCAACCTGCATTGATGGAAAGTTCAAATCTGAGAAAAAGTAGCACTCTTAAAGTCAACCAACCATAGGTTAATCAACCTCTGTTAAGATTGATCTTTCAAGAGCAAAATCACAAAAATAAAAAGAGCAAAAAAACCCTTGAAGCTTATGAGATTAGCAAAGCATCAAAGAGCGAAGGTTGTCATTTGTCTCCAAGGATGAATCATTCATCTAATGACATCACAGCTCTCATGGTCATTGATGCACAATTGGAGATTTGGATCATTAGACTAAGATTAATATATCAGCAACAACAAGCAAGATCGAAGAAAGCTTTTAAAAATAGACTAAATATGCAAGAAAAGGAGCTAAAGTAAAAAAAAAAAGATAATCTTTTATAGTATTTCTATGCCCTTATTGATGCATCTCTTGCATGATATGTACTTGTATTGGATGTAATCTAATCTATTGTGAGATTCTATAAACATGATTTCATTTTCCATTGTATTAAATTCTAATTCAGGGATTTTAGCCTTAAAATCCTAGTTGTAAGAAAGTGAGACTGGAAACCCTTGAAACCAACATTTGTTCTTTAAGGATTTAAAGATCATAAGGGAACCCATGGGTAGAAGAGATTGGATAGCCCTACAGAGTACACTAGGCCCAAGGTGAACCACTATAAATTTTTATGTGCACTATCTATTCTATTCTATTTTTTGTAATTTTTTTTATCTTAGTTTAGATGCACTTTACTTTGATTTATCTAAATGTTTGCACCTCTCCCACAACACACACACTCCCACACACCCCACCATCCTCCCTTCTCCTCCCACCCCCCGTCACACCCCCACCCCCACCCTACCCCACCACCCCAAGGATGTGACATTTAATCTACAATTGGTATTAGAGCTTAGCCTCGTGGATATCAAACTAACCTCCATCAAGAATTTGTGATAGTTTTACTATGTCTATTATAGGTGCACAATTAGCTCACAAGCCTCCATTATTTAATGGATCAAAATAAAATTATTGGAAGAATAGTATGAGGTGCTTCCTATAGTTCTTGAATTTTGATATTTGGCCTGTAGTTAACCATTGTTATTTTGAACCCACAAAGATTCACATACCAACAAGTGAAAATTTCTACACAAGGCCCAAACTTATCAAAAGTTGAATAGATGATGGTAATAGGACACATGTAGTAAATGCTAAGGTCATGAATATTTTCTATTATGCTTGATGCCAAGAGAAATTTAATTGAGTTTTTTGTTGCAAAACAGGTAAGAAGATTTGAGACCTCCTTGAGTCTACACATGAGGGGATCACTTTGGTTAAGCAATCCTAGGCACAAGTTCTCAATCATAAGTTTGTACATTTTAAAGATGAGAGAAGATGAAACCATAAAGGATTATTTTTTTATCATTACTAAAATTGTAAATGCTCTTAAAGGACTTGCTGAAAACTACCCCAAGTCAAAAATTTGTCAACAAATCTTAGGGATCCTTCTAAAAAAGGTCAATGCAAAAGTGATAATCATTCTTAAAGTAAGACACATTAATCTCATAGAGGTTGATGAACTCTAAGGTAACTTGGAAACTTAAAAATGTCTCTTCAAGAGGATAATAATGTTAAATCATCAAAGAAGAACATTGCACTAAAATCTTCCAAGGATGTTGAAGATGCTTATTCATGTGGCTTTAATGTGGAAGAACTGACCCTCCTATCAGGGAAATTCAACAGGTTTCTCAATAGAAATCACAAGGAAGCAAGGGCCTTAAATAATGATAATAAGTATGTAAGGAACAGTGACATTCAATGTTATCATTATCATGACTATGGTCACATTGCAACTGAATGTCCAAGTAAGAAAAAGAAAAAGTATGGTAAGTCTAAAGGAAAAAAGGCTTTATGCTCTTGGGATGAATCAAAGAAGTCCTTATCTTATGAGTAGACAAACGAAGAATGTAACCTTGTTCTCATAATTACTCTTGAAGAAGAAGATTAGCCTATTGAAGAAGATGAGAACATTGATGAAGAAGAAAGGTATGAACTGCTTCTAACTTCAAGATATTTGAATAAAGATGAAGAGCAAGCTCCATGAACAAGAATTAAATTTTGAAGCTCAAGATACTAAACTCCAAGAGAAATAGACTCCTTAAGATGATCTAAAAGCAAGATGCATCTTCTTTTAAGAATGTCTCAAAGAGAGAAACACGCAACTTCAAGAAAAAGAGGAAGCATCAAGAATCTCCTCAAGCAACTTAATGACTCTCAAGTCACTATTGGTCATCAAGCCTAAGAAATTAATAATCTTCAAAGTAATCTTGAAAAATTCACTAAAGGGATAGCCACTTTAAACATGATGATGGGGAAATCAAAGCAAGTTGGTGACAAATCAAGTCTTGAATACAAGCCAACATAATCTACATGGAGAAGACAAGGTAAGTGAAATTATCTTCCAAGGTATGAATTCTTGTTTAAAAACTTATACACTCAATGATTTTATTGCTATAATTATGCTCACATATAGTATTATTGTCCATATAGATTATATTATGGCTATGATAATGTACAATTTTCACAAGCTAACCAAGGTAGGTACAAGAAGATGGTTCATGAGCCCAAAATCAAGAAAGTGTGTGTCCCTAAAAGTTTATTACATAAGGCAAATGTTAAAGGAAAAAATAAAATTGATCCACTTTATTCCAACCAAATTTACATTAGTAAAAGAGGTTTGGAAGCTTGACCATGCCCAAATTGATCTAGGTACATAAGGACCCCTATCTTCATTAGGTAGATTGAGGGTTTTCTCCTAAGAATAGGTTAGTTACAAATTCACACTTTAATTATTTTTGTATATCATTTAAATTGACTAGAAAGTGCTTAATCCTTACCTGATGTTTTCAAGTCCACCTATTGTATTAGTGATTAATTATACATTGTTGACATTGATCATATTTTCAATGGATCAACTAACCCATGTGTAGTCTTGTGTTTATTCTTAATGTCAAGGTTGACTACTCCCTCCATTAATCAAATGATCCCTAGTTGACTAGACCTTCACAAGGTTGACCATCTGTATGATGAGATAGTTTTAAAAATCTTAAGTTTCATGATAGATCAACAAAATCTTAAATAGGTTGATCAACCTAAGTTTTAAATCATTTTTAAAAATAGGATCTATCATGATTTTGCAATCATTTATATTTTTCTATCTGATCACTCTCTCCTCCCTCTGCTAAGTCACAATCCTCCTTGGCTCCTCTACCCTCCTCCAATGTTTTTTTAGCTCACTCTACTTGCTTCTCAACTATGGTACCTCATCCTAAGAAAGGCACATATCACATTAGAAATCTAGAAAAGCCTCAACTATTCACATTTGATGCATGCCAAGAAAAATGGCCACATATGAGTCTAGGCTAATGGTAACTAAAAGATAAGTGGTGTTACTCTAAATTAAGCATTTCTTCGATGTGGAAAAGGGTTTTGAGCATTAGCATTGGGTTTCTCTCTTACATCTCTCTCAAATTATCTACCCTCTCTTAGTGAGACTTTTCTATTGCAATCTAGAAGCCATGACAAGTTACTATCCTTTATGTTAGGATACACAATCACCATCATTGTTCAGAAGATTTGAAAGATGTTTGTCATGCCCAATAAGGAGATCTACAAATTTCCAAACATTGCCCTAGCCTTGGCAAATCTAGTGGATAAGCCAAGCTTGATGAGAGTCCTCTACAGTTGTGAGTTCACATGGCTCAACAACATCAAGAGCAAGGACCTCAAGCCAAAACACAAGTTGGATACTAGGATTTTCATGATAAATTTCTAACTTAAGAGCAGTTACTATGATGAAGTTTCTAGATTTGTGCTTTTTTAGATTTATTGCATGGCTAAGAAAATGAAATTATATGGCCCTCAATATGTTTTTTAGACCTTGATTAGTCATGCAGCTAAGCATGGTCATATCAATTTGCCTTTTGATGTTTTGGTTTCTACTCTCATTCTAAGGGTAAATATTCCTATTCCTAATAATGAGGCTAGAGGGCCTAAGTCCATGCCCTATGATAGAGCAATACTCAAGTGTATGAACCTTAAAATTACTAAGGAACATGCTTCACCATCTACCAATGAGAAGAAAAGGAAAGAACCTAAGAATATGGTACAAAGGAAAATGATTAAAACCATGAATAAAATGAAAAACATGTTAGCTCAGTAGATTCAATAGATTCACCGTCAAAAGAGAATGATTGAGAAGCTTAAAGAGAAGGGTGCTATAGATGATTTTGAGTACAATGCTAGCATTGAAGTGTCATATGACATTGGGGGATATGAGAGTAGAGAGAAAGCTGAGACTATTGCAATTGAGAACTCTAAAGAGGAGGAGCAAGCTAAACCTAGTGGTGCTACTAGATCATAGACACAGAAAAGCATCAAGAAGATAGATTCAAAAGAAAAAGAATGAGTCTTCCTTGTATTTCATCTTTTGTGTTATTAGTATTTCTTATGCTTTATCAATTCTAGTCCTTTTTACCTTGTCTATTAATTTTTGTTTGAGCTTCAATGATCTTGGTAAACAAAAACTAGTTTAAATTGTAAAAATGCTTTGTATTAAGACTTATGCTTATTAAATATATGTCTTTTACTATTATGCTTTTACAATTTAAGTAAACTCCTCTGTTTTTATTTGTTTAGCTTTCAAAATGCTTAATTGTTGAGCATTTAAATATTTATCTAGATGCTCATGTAGGATCACTTTTACACATCCTCATTTTATTTAACAGCAACTTCTATACATAGCTCTACCTTATGAAAAGATTTAGAATTATGCTTTTCATGTGCAAGAGTTTGAGCCTTTGATAGAATAATATTCTTACATAGGCTTTTCTCTTTCATGTTAAAGATCTCTATATTAATGTTATTTCAGCTCTTTCATTATTGTATTATTGCTACTTGTATACATGCTCCATATTTCACTTATAATATTGACTTGATATGCTACTAGTTTTCCTATTTATACTTTGTGCAAGTTTTGTATCTCATGTTTGTTTCGTTTCTTAGTATTTTTTGTTTAAATTTCAAGTGCTCTTAAAGTATTGGGTATTTTTATCCCCCACCTTTATCATAGATCATGCTATTGGTATCAGTTTAAATATGGATGTGTAATGGCTACAAGGCTTCATATTGTTTATCTCATTTTGAGTAGCATGATTTTGGATTTATTAGTCTCAATTGATATTAATCTTTATTGATGTTGTACATATGAGATGGACAACCTATTTTGCATAAATGTATATTGACAAACTCAATTTCAATGCATCTTTTTGCATACATTCATCCCCTTCCCTCTTCAAGGTCACTTTTCTACCTTGAAAGCACATATTTTGTCTTTTTATAGATGTCACATAAGGAGTGAACATAAGTAGATGTAAAGAAGAAAAAGGAGTCATAAGCTCAAGGGGAGCCTAAGAATTCACATGGTTATCTATTTTATTTTGGGTTTCCTATAGGTGTGCTTGTATTTGCTATCTTCCAAATGAAAGTGCTTTTGTCATGTCCAAATAGGAGGAGATTGTCTATTGAATTGGAGATTTGGAATGCCAAAATGTACGTTTGTTGGCATGAAGAATAATGCCTTGGACAAGTTTCGAATGGTTGAGCTTGTTGCCAAAATTAGCACTCCTTTAATCGCTTGAATCATCCTTTGGTCAATTGATCCAAAAGGTTTATTGATCCCACCTAAGGTCTACCAACCTAGGAGTTCTCCAATTTTAGTCATAAGAAAAGGCATCACTCTTAAGGTCAATCAACCCAAATTGATGAAAAGTTTAGAGTTGAGAAAAAGGAGCACTCTTAAGGTCAACCAACCTCAATTAAGGTTGGACTTTCGAGGGAAAAGATGACAAAAATAAAAAAAGGTCAAAAAGCTAGAAAATTCTTCAAATGTTATGAGATGAGCAAAGTGTTAAGGAGAGAAGGCTACCATCTGTCTCCAAGGGCAAAGTGTTCATCTGAAAACATCATACTCTCATGCTTGTTAGTGCACAGGTGGAGATGGATCATTGGACTAAGATTGATATATCAATAGCAGCAAGCAAGATTGAAGCAACCTTTGAAGAAAAGTTTGAATGTGTAAGGAGTTGAACTGAGAAAAATGATCTTTTGTCGTGTTTCTATGCCCTTATTGTTGTATCTCTTGCATGATCTGCACTTGGATTGGATGCAATCTGATCTATTGTGAGATCCTAAAAGCATCATTTCATTTTTCTTTGTGTTGAGATCTAGCTTGAGGATTTTAGTCTTTGAATCCTAGTTGTAAGAAAGGAAGATTAGAAACCCTTAAAACCGATGTTTGTTCCTCAAGGATTTGAAGAGCAAAAGGGAACTCTAGGGTAGATGAGATTAGACAACACTGAAGAGTGGAAACCACTCTAAATCTTGGTGTGCACTATCTATTCTATTTTATTTCTTGCATTTCACTTTAATCTTAGTTTAGATGCACTTTACTTTAATTTATCTAAATGTTTGCAAAATTATTTTGGTTAATAGATTTAATTTTGATTGTGGAAATTTTATTGGGACACCCTATTAACCCATTCTACTTTTGTGTTTCTGTGTTTCTTTCTATCTTGTTTTCCTTGTCCTAAAAAATCCTATTTAAACAATAGCACACAAGAATAAGCTAGAGTTTTTAATTCTTGGAGAAAAATTTTTAGCAAAAGTGGAAAAGGCTTCTAGTATCTATAATAGCATTGAGTAGCAATTATGATAGGGTTGATTGTTGATAAATATCTTTTGCAAGAAGTTACAGCATATTTTAAATGCTTAGAGCCCGTTGTGTTTCAAGTTTTCCCGACAAACTATGCATCAGATTTTGCATCAAATAAATCTGATTCTTGATTCTTGTAAGCAGGGAATTCAAGGGTTCACAATAATAAATGTGTTTAGATGCATGAGAATATTCCCAGCAAACTATCTGATTCTTGGAAGCAGGGAATTCAAGGGTTCATATGGAAAGTCTGAGACAAGTTTGTAAGTAGAAACATGAATTAAAATATAATAAAATATTTAAATTATACTTTTTATATTCCAAAGTAAGTTTTCCACATGAAAATGTTACATCTAACACACAAAATTAAATTTTTTTACTATTTTAAATTTATTAAATATTGTTTTTAATTCAAATTAAATTCAAAGTGTCTGTGAAGGATTTGATACGCTTCCTGCTTCTGCTATGCAACGTTTATGCATACGATTTTTCTCATTTCCTTATAATGCACTATTGCAGAGAATTTACTTTATCCCGTTTTTCTCCTGGATTATTTAATTTTTAAATGCCGTGTTCTCAAATTTTAATGGTGACTACGCTTTTCAAAAAACATTGTTACTTTAGTAAAGAAAATCATTAAATCTACTAATCATTTAATGAAACTCTCATAACAACCCTTTCCCTCCTTCAAACTACAAAATTGTGTAATTAACTAATGGCTTCAAGCCTGTAAGCTACTACACAAGCCTATATTTCTTCTTATTAATGTAGGGAGATGGTTCCGATCTTGCAAACTAATGCTAAAAACCAACGAGCAAGTAGACTATTGTTGAAGTTTTCGAAACAAAATTTTCAAGAACACATTTAAAACCTTGTTCCTGATGCACATAAATACGTCAAAAGCATTTAAGAGAAAACGTAATAGTCACGTCACCTGTACTTTTATATCATCTGCAAACCGAACATTATTATCTTTCTTAGGATCATAGATTGAAACTGTTTTAAATTACATCTAAAGACCCTAAATCACTAGCCTAATGCCTTGTATATCTCAAACCTGTTAGAATTGAACCTGCAACGGATAACCTACCATGTAAGGATCCAACCTAGATTTATATAAGAAACAATCCCTCTTGCATCTACGGCCATGGTCATGGTACAAGACCTTACGGAGAGAGAATAAAATTGCCCCTCTCAGAAACAGGTGAATAAAAGCAAAGCTGATAGCCCATGCATCTCGAGGTATTCAAGGAATGGCGAGGTTGTTGCTTAGACGCTATAACCAAATGTACCTAAAAGTATAATTCTGAACCTTGGGAATTGAGGAAACTAGTTTAGTGATTTTCTTTTAAAGGTTTCTTACAGAGGGTCCTACAATGCATGTGTCACGAGTTTAACTCACAAATGTCAAAGTCTGCAGTTCGGTACACCTTCATGGTGCATTCATTTCTGAACTCCAAAGAATTATTGCCGAACCCCATAAAAAATTGGTTTATTCACCCGAGTCTTGCACCCAGATGCAAAAATTCTTTAATCCGCAACATTAGCATATTCCTTGTTTATAACCCCTGAGCTCATTACAATTCAACAACAGCAAAAACAATAATTTTGATATATTAAAGAGCTCGACTTATTGGATAAGAACAAGAAACTTTTTATCATAGAAAGCAAAAGTGGAGTATAAATAATCTTGTGTTGGTCCATGCACATTTGTCATCCTGTGGTCCATATAATATGAAAAATACTCCAGCTTCGAGAACTACTATATATAGGTTAAAATAGACTCCGAAGCACAAAAACAATTACATTAAGCTGTCCTCTCACCACTAGCATAAAGTTGACCTTTCAGACCCTCCAGTTGTACTACTTCCATATAAAAACTATAAGGCCCCAGGTACAAAATTTCCTGCTGTCATGAAAACAGGCTTTCAAATTCAATAAAAAAACGGGGGGTAAAAAAGAAAACACTTCTTGCCACTTGTAATAGAAAATTTTGATAACAAAAGTAGCCATAATATTATTGTGTAGAAACACTAATACACACCTAAGAATCAGTGTAGTGTATTTCCTTCAGAGTATAGTAAGCTTTTGAAGCTCTTAAAATAGAAAATATAAACGTGTAACACCTAACCAGCAATTTCACATGGAGCATGAAATGTTCGACCTCTGCAAATATCTTCCAAGTTTTCTCCTGCATAAGAGCAAAGGGGAGAAACCTCCACCCCTGAAGGAATTGGAAATGTTATTCAGTTGTGCCATGGTAACAAGACAAAAAGTACCCATCTACATGCTAGCCATATACATTAAAAGAAACAAAACTTGTAATTAAAAAAATCACATTAACACAATAAATTCTACTCTAAAAACCACAGTTGAAATTGTGTTCGTTCTCTTTCGTCATTGCTTCAAAACACGGCTGAAATTGTTTGTAATTCAACATCAGTATATCCTCAATTGCTAACGCCCATGCAAGATAGGCAGAGAAATTCATTGGTAACACAAAGGGAAAAAAATGAGGTGGTGGGGCAACTGAAACAGGTATCAACAGCAACCATGCTATTGTTCATATTTGAACCAGTGAGAAGGGTGTGCACTATTATAGGTTATATTTGGAGATGTTAGCAATGAAGCAGTAAATTTCAACATTTCATTCTAAAATTTCAGAAGCCTAGAATGTAACAGAATGATATCAAGTTCTCATTCAGAACACACACTTTCCAGGACTGCAAGGAGGAAAATGTAGCTAACTATTTGTAATTCCAATGAAAGAGGAGAACTACATCTAGCAGTGAGCAGGCCAAATAATTGCCTCAGAAAAACCTTGGGTTCTTTGGTTCATATTGCTGTTAACAACACCATCATAAACCTTTAAAAATGCATTCTGTGAACTAGCCTATAATGCGCATGCATGAAGTATTTCGTATAAGGCATATACTACCAAATGCAATATTGCTGAATGGGCAGACACCGATTTATTCCTCAAAATAAGCGCTGCCATGACAATTTTTAAAAAATTATTCAAAGAAATTAATATAATGCAAAGCATCATACATATGGAGCATGCTCGAACCCAGTATATTTATGCTATGTATTGACAGCTCACAGAAAGTTCTCAAAAAAGTCTTTAAGCTAACGTCCTGACCAGATTCCCAGCATTCTGTGTCTCATCTAATTACTACATTCCACTTGCAGAGTTGATCCTCTCTATTTTAGGACTAAGCTTAATTTGACGTAACTTGTAGTTTTCACGTCTAAGGCTTGCAAGGGTCATATGCCATTTGGTTGGGTGGTTGAATCCACGTCTCTTGAAAAGGTCTGTTGGTGTAGAATAAATATTGGGACCCTTTATAGAAAGAAACTGGAATAGCTTGAGCCCAAGCTTGGGCTTCTCAATGTAATTTCAGTTTTCACATCAAGGCTTTCTGGGATTGTAAACAAATTTGCTGAGGTTCTGTTAATTCTCCTAAGTTAAATTTGAGTCAATATATCAGTTTTACTAATTTTCTATGTCTTGCAATCATGCTCCCAATTTTAACATGATTGTTACATATTTACACTCTGGGATTGCATTACATACGGAGATAACCCTAAATGGTTTCATACCAGTTGCATACAGAGGAACTGAATGTGTAACAAAACCACCAGCAGCAATGACCCATCGAGTATGAAGATGAAGAAGAATAAGTCTAGCTCTTTCTGGTGTATCTGTTCCATGGCCACTTGCATTTTTCACAGGTGCAAATTCCTCCTCACGGAGCATCTGTCAATGAACACTTTCTTTACTAAAATTCCTATTTGGATAAACAACAAAATGACATCAATATTTAATCATTAAACATCAATACAACTCAAATGTATAGCCCACCAATATCATTGTCGGAAAACCATATCATTATGAGCTCAACCACCTAAGTGGCCTATCAAAGTGTAAACTTATTGCCGTTTGGCAGTAATAATGTCTAAAGGAAAAAGCACACAAACCTCAAATAGAAACATAGAAGGAGCGTAAGGAAATGAATCAAAAATGAACTGCTCCAACTTTATGCCAGATATTAAACCCTCAACTGAAGGCATGTTCTTTTCAGCCAAATGGTAGCTGCAATAAGTAACATACATGTAAGAATGAATTCATGAAAAAATATTTTTATCAAAAGTATTCATGGATACCATTGTTCATGATTAAAGTAAAGCTAACGTATCATGCCATTTACAAACATTCCATAGAGAATTCCAAATATCAGGAATTTCAGTAAGATGTTAGGAAACCGGTATAAAATATGTTGAAATGGAAACTAATAAAAAGCATATGTATCTAGGTAATCTTGACAAGGAATTCTATAGAGTACATCTTGAAGTTAGTAATGAGTTGTTAAAATGGCATCATAATTTAAAAAGAGAACTTGAGAAGAAATCTCATAATTTAAAAGATATTAAAAACCCTATGAAAGAAGCCCTGCCTACTAAAAAGAAAACTGACTTCATCTCTTTGTAAAGAAAAGGAGCAGCCTAAAAATTCTAGTACAAGAACATATCATATCAAAGAGTTAAGAGGATCTGAAGTTTACAAATTAAGAAAAATAAATTATGCTGTCTCTACCAAGATCACCGACGACAACGAGCTTAGAACTTGGAAGAACAAATTTGTAATCAATATTTCTAAGCACACATTCGGTGAAGAAATTATGATCATATTAAATTAAGGACTAGAATTCACAGTTTCCTTAAAACCATTAAATTTAAAGACTTCATTATTTCAATAGAAAAACCCCTTAAAGAAAGGTGAATAAGCAAAAAGCCATAAGAATTATCCAAAATAGTGTAAACATTTTGGCAAAAGCATAAACAACCAAAGAATCATATCTTTAGGAAAGAATTCAAAGCCCTTTGTGATATAAGAAAAATGATAATTCACTTGAAATTATACATGACCAAACATAATGAGAAGATGTTAGAACATCTAGAGTAGTATAAGAGAATAGAAAAAATAGAAAAAGATCAAATTTGAAGGTTATAAAAAAAGTCAGGAAAGCCATAATAGAATTCAATTTTAATAAAAAAACTAAAATGGTGTTCCATTAATACAAATTATTAATATCATTGGTTCTTCAATGTATGCCTTAGAAAAGTTACTAGTACCTAGCTGAACACTTTCTTGCAGCCATTGTTGGATATACTCGTTCTTTCATAAGAAATACAAATCCTTATGTTGATTTTATCAACGATATCCCAGGCAGTTTTGATGTCTCTCTTTTTACCATGATCCCATTAAAAGCAAATATTAGGGTTTATCAATGAAAAAGTTAATAAGAAACTAACCTATCTTGTCAAGCTACGTTTAGAAACCACTTATTTAAAACATAAAAATATTTACTATGAACAAGTTCAAGGAGTTTCTGTGAAATTTAGCTCTTTCTCCCATTGTAGCCAATCTATAAATGGAACACTCTGAAAGCAAAGCATTAAGTTAAGGTGTACCATTTGATTTAGACACGTTGATGACATAGAGTGTATTTGGCAATAAGAAGAAAAAGAATTATATAGACTTCTTGCAAATTTAAATAGCATTAATTGTATCGTTCAATTTACTGGTGAGAAGGGGCAGAATAACTCCATTCGCTTATTGGACGTCAATATCATTAAGATCATGGATAAGAAAAATAATTTGAGTTGCTCCTGCAGAATCTATAGGAAGAAAACCTATACAAACAGATACGTGGTTGTTAATTCCAACAATCCCTTTAGCCCAAAAATGGGAGTTTTAAAAACCCTATTGTTTAGAGCTCTAATAGTTTGTAATATGAAAACCTTAAAAGAGGCTAAACCTCTTAATCATGTCTTTAAGCTAAATGAATATAATTCAAGAACCATTGAAAAAGCTTAGCATGATTTCATGAACAGTTTGCTCGATAAAAGATCCCAAAGATCCCAAACATCCAACATCCAAGGACTGTATCTTTGATAAAGAACCTAAAGATCTATTTAAGAATGAAGATAATTACAAAGATACAGAAATTTACCTTTACGTTATGATGCAAGTATTACCGATAAAATATGAATAATCTTAAGAAAAAACAACATTAAAACTATATTTACACCTATCAGTAATAAATGATGAGCATCCCGCTAACAAGGATGGATTAGAAGGTCATGATTAACCAGGATTCTATCAAGTAGAATGCTCCTGTGAAAACTTATACATATAGGAAAGCAAAAGAAGCATTCTTACTACACTAAAAGAACGGGGAGGAGATACACAACATTATAACATTGAAAAATCCTCACTAACAAATCCCCTCTTGAACAACATGTTAGAAAAATGCTTAACAGATGTAGCTAAACACACATGGCAATTACACAAGTGTAAACCATTGGCTTAGATAGATAACTATTTAGAGAGAAATTAGAAAAATCATTAAAGATCAACCTACACCTTAACAATGTGGATAGAGACAAGAGGTTTAGTGATCGACTAAGGCCAGAGGCCTCTTATCATCAAAACTTGAACAACAGAATGTTGAGATAAGCAATACTTTGAAAGTTTGTTATATAATCTGAAGAGTATTCTTTGTTATTTTACTTGAAAATTTTATTTAAAATAGGTTTAGTTTTGAGGTTACAAGTTGATTCCTTAGAACTATGTTAGTAAACTTATCCATGTTTAAAACAAATTAATTCATTAATAACCCAACCAACAAAGTAATAATAAATCCATTATTACATTTAACACATAATAAAAGAGTAATAATAAATTTCTAACTTAATAAAATCAAGGTCGTATAACCTTATTGAATAAAATAAAATAAAATAAAATAAACAAGGTTGAAGAACTTTTGCAAGATACATATAAATATAACCTCTTCTATTCATTCATTTCACACCACTAATGATCAATCTATAGATGATTTGACGCTAATATGATTTCATATTTTAAGCAGTAGAAATTTTCAGTTATGTTTCTATTTTGACAACCCACCATTCAAGTGGTTCATGATAAAACAAACAAAAAAATAATTCATCATCATCATCATAGCCTTATCCCAACCACATTGGTTAACTATCTGAATTCTTTTCCACCATTTGTTTCTACTAAGAACCACATTTGTGTTAATACCCAAAGCTTGGATGTTCATTTTTATTCTTGTAAACCCACCATTCAAAGTGGCTCATAATAAAACAAACAAACAAAATAATTCTTCATCATCATCATAGCCTTATTCCAACTACATAGGTTAACTATATGAATTCTTTTCCACCATTTGCTTCTATTAAGAGCAACATTGGTGTTAATACCCAATGCTTGGATGTTCATTTTTATTCTTGCAAACCATGTTTTGATTCACTTCTTTGTTATTTTCTCTCAGCTATAATAAAGTGTTCTCTTCTAATAGTTGCTCTCTGATCTTCTTAGCACATGACCAAACCATATAAGATGACTTCCCTTAATTTTTCATTCATGGGTGCTATCCTCAAACTCCCCCTACTAAGAGAAGAGTTTTGATCTTTGCTATTGACACACAATATCTACTTTTGTATACATGTCTCTGCCACATGCATACATTGAGCTTGATGCTTTTTGATTCCACGCCATAAAGGATCACAAGTCTAATGACAAGTTTGTACAATTTTCCTTTCAACCTAGCAAGGATTCTTTTGTCATAAGCCACACCACTAGCTTTTACCATTTTATCCATCCTACTTCAATTCTGCTTGTCACATTAGTGTTATTCTCACAACCCATTTGAACAAGTGATCCCAAGTATTTTGAAATGTTTTCTTTAAGTATCCTTCATTACTTTCCTTGCCACTAAAACTACACTCCATGTATTCCGTCTTACTTCTACTACTTCAATATTTGCCCCTATGATACTTCTCCAAGTTTCCATTTTCGCAGCTAAGGCTTCTTTAGAATATCATCTGCAAAAAGCATACACCAAGGAATATCATCTTTTATTTCTTTAGTCAACTCATCAATGATATTAATAAATAATTAAAGGCTTAGAACAGATCCTTGATGTAGCCTTAACTTCATGGAGAACTCTACTGTCTCTCCCCAAATAATGTAAACTCAAGTACTAGCTCCATCATACATGTCTTGAATAGCCTTGCTGTACCCAATAGGAATATCCTTCCTATTAATGCCTACCAAATACTCTCTCAGGGAACTCTATCGTATGCTTTCTCTAAATCAATGAAAAAAATATGCAGATTCCTCTTTTACCACCACCTTGTTTTGCATACCAAAAACCTTCACTAATCATGCTTGGACCAACAAAAGGTTTTCACCCCAGTGCCAAAAGAAGATTTAGATTCACCACCTCCTCGCTTTGCTACCAAAAACCTTTACTAATCATACTTGGACCAACAAAAGGTCTTCACCCAGTGCCAAATTAAATGTCGGTTCTCTGAATTTGCCAGTTGTATGTGCCCCAAGGACAAGGTTTTTCTGTTAGCATTTTTTTTAATTTCTAGCGCTGTTGCTTGTATGTTTCCAAAATTGTAAAGAAACATTTCATGAAGATTTCCAACATACACATTTTTATACATGTGGAAAATTATTGGGACACAAGAAGCAAAGGTCACCATCCACATCTTCAGTCTATTCTGCATTTATTGGTGGAATGTTAGAATTATTTATGCAGGATGCCTAGAAGTATTATTCAGTATAACCATGATAACAGGATGAACGCCTAGATCACAACCATTAATAAACTAAAAACTTTGGAGTGTAGAAGAAGAAAACTCAGATTTATAATCCATCATGATAGTTGTGTTAATCCAGTGACCTTGATCACATATATAGCTTCGTATGCATGTTCAAAATATATCCCAATGAAAGTTCAACAATAATTGAAGAGAGATGATATCTTGCATTCAGGAGGACCATTCAACCATCAATGAGACTATCAATTTTGTGGAAAGCCCCAAGACTTTACAAGGTGAAAGAGGAAATGGGGGCTGCACACATTATATAATTAGCCTTTAGCATTTTTAGTCATAAATAATCAATCATGGATAATTACTTTCATAATTACTAGCACACTAGAAGTGCTTGACCACTTGTATTTGTTGCCCAATTAACTAAAACTTTTAATTCCAAGTTTGCTAGGATATGGTCCAAACACAAACAATGAAAAACTCTGATGGAGAGGGTTGGAGATGTGAAGATTTAGCATCTAGAAGCAAACTGCCAAGCCAGTAAATATCCAGAAGCTCTATGTGTTTGTGTTTGATTGACAACATCCCATGTTTCTAAACTTTAATCATGCAACATTAACCATATACACAAGGCATCTAAGGGAAACTGGCCCTGCCCCAAACACGGCAAAAGATATGCTATGGTGTTACACTACAGATGGACCAATCATAATAGCCAATTGCAAAGATACTTTAAGGGCATGTTTAGTTGTGTGTATTTGCAAATTCAATATATGTGGATTCAAAACCTGTTTAGTTTTGCCAAGGCAAATCCCTGGATTTCCACGTGATCTACCCAATACACCTTTTTATTTTGATTTTTAAATTTCCAAAAATTTTACCCAAGAAGGCGTAATCTTTCCAGATTCAAGAATCTTGGAACTCAACGTTCATAAGGCACCCACAGATTTAGGAAACCAAATCCACTCTAAAAGAAACCACTGGAACTTCTTAGAATCACTAATAGAGAAAAGATTCTTTGGGGAACACTATTTAAATGTTCAAAAACCTGAAAAAGTGGCTCTGAGAAGGAGAGGAGTGTTAGAATCTGAAAAAATTTGACTATAAAAGAATTATTGCAAAATACAACAACGCATCATGTGTGTCTCGAACTGGAAGCCTCTTACCTGCAAAGGCTTAAATGTTCCAAAAGAACATAACACTTGACTATTTACCATGGCTTCTATAATTTGTATATTTAAATATTAATAATCAATACTCAAACACTGAACTTGTATTTTGGAACGGATTAGAGCTATACAGGATTAGTATACTGCACTTGTTTTTTGGAACGGATTAGTATACTTACATGCTATCTTGTTCAAGCTCCTCTGTAACCTGAATCAAAAAGTCCAAGGAAAACATGTGCAAACATACCTGTCAAAAGACCAGACACTTTAGGTTTCATACATGGTAGTTGAAATTTATTGCCGAATTGTCATCATTATATTGATGTGAAATTACATTACTCCAGTTAAATAGAAGGCGTCCAGTTTCTTGGTTGATGGCATGTGTTGTAGACGGATCCATCTCACTATATTCCACAACAGAAATTAATCCTCCTTTTCCCCGCTTAACAAAAACGCCAACCTTTTCTTCAGGATATGCCTGCTTTGTGCAATAAAACCATAACCTTAAAATGAAGAACTTGCTGGTAATTTTTCAATAGGGCTTAAAGCATATGACGCAAAAATGTATAATGTATCCTCCAGTGACCTGATATGCATATGTTATCAACAAAAGTCTTCCATATCGCAACATCTTATTTAGCATACCTTCTTAACAACTTTGGCAGCAGCAGATACACCTTTGTCAATACAATAACCTAGAAACAATGGATCTGCCACTCGCACCTACCACCGTGATCATTCAATAAGAACACTATAGACAATCAATAAGGACAATTATTCAATTAAAAAGTTCAATGAAAGGAAAAAGCTATTTCAGCCACGTAATAGTTACCAAGGCATTGTCAACTCCATAACAATCAACATATTTGACACCTTTCATTGCCATATCATCCAAACATTTTGAAGACTTGAGAGCTGACCAGGAGAATTGCATCTCATCATCAGTTGATGGTGCTTTGTCATGATTAACAGAAATATTTAACTTATATAAAAATATAAAATTATAACTTCAAAAGTACCTGAATACACTCCTCCATTTCCATCTGGAGCCCTTGCAACCTAAATACAAAAACCAGAATTGAAAATTAATTATATTGGAAATTATATAGCACACAAAGATTTAATTAAAAAATTATTCCATATTCCAATTTTATATTGACGCAAAAATCAAAAATAAAATTGATTATGAAATAACTTCTAGCTATCTATCTGCAAATTCAATGTCTATAATCTATAACCTGAGGAAAAATACCAGCAGGGTATCCTCAAGAAACCTAGCTTAATAGCATGGTAATTATTTACTCAATATATGAAATGCATTTTAACATTACACAAAGAAAAATCATAATCCATTACTTTGTAACTAAAAAGGATCATCACCCACAGACTCAATGCTCATCCTGCTCATCCTGCTAATGTGGGGTCTTGAGAGGGTGGATTAGTGAAAGGCTAACCTCTTTCAAATGGTTGTGCCCAGGCTCAAACCTAGGTCTTACAACTTGAGACACAAGCACCTTACCATTACTTTGTAACAAATGTCTTTAAAAGAAACAATGGTATTTCTGTCATAATAATGGCAAGATGTACATAATGATCATCCACTTTTACTATTGGAATTTCGAATTTTATAATTTTCTGCTCACTTCCGTTATATTTTAATAAACAATCAATTTATGTCAAGCTAGCATCTGTGAAATTCTGTAGTGATATTCCTAGGCAACATTCTAGTCCATTCTCTTCAGGATTTATCCATTTTCACATTGATAATTGTTATTTATGTTTCTGATTTCTCACCTTCTTTGGTGTTTGGTCAAACCGTAGAACTCATTCATAAAAGTCCCAGGAAAAATTTGAAACACTGAACTTTTAGCTGCATTCAATTAGCCAAAGTTCATAGAATATATGACAACCTTTATAGCTGCAATATCTAATGATTGCAAATCTATTCAGAGTTTATATATTTCCACATTGATAATTGCTGTGTATGTTTCTAATTCCTCGCCTTTCATTCATGTTTGGTACAACTTGTACATAAACCTCCCTGGAAACGTTTGAAGTGCTAAAGTTCTGGCTGCATTCAGTTAGTGAGAGATTATATGAAAAACTCCATGACTCCAATATCCAATTGTTGCATTCTCTTCAGGGTTCATCTATTTCCACGTTAAAATATTGCTTCACTTTACATGGTATCTTTTACTTTTTTAAAAAAGAAAATTCTTTAGATTATAATACATTGTTTTTTTTTTTTTTTGGTTATCATACATAACAAGTTTTATTATCAAGTCCAATGTATGTTCTATCAACACAATAAGCAACCATAGCACAGTGGTTTAGATCTAATCATTTTAAATAGCACAACTAACTTTCCCAAAGGCTCAAGTTTTACTGTTGATTGACAGAGAATGTTTATGTATTAATGTTGTTGTTCACTACTTCCCAAAAGGTCTCAGATACATTGGATATTCAGGTTGGAGGTAAATTGCCTAAGTCACCACATCATCATCTTGAATTTTGCATCAAAGGAAAGCTTCAACCACACTCGTAACTATAAAGGGTAGTTAAGTGGATTAACGAAGAACATGAACAGGTTTTTCAACAAGTAAATAAACAATGAAGAGTGAAGCAAATATTAGAAGATGCATGGTTAGATGCTGCACAAAAGGTTATTGCCCATAAGAACTCTATGACTAAGAAACAATGATTTGATGTAGAATGCTTGCAAGCAAGGCTGGCCTTCAAAAAGTCCAATACTAAAGAGCATATGATTAAGAGCTACTGAAGGCTCGTCCACAGACAACACAGGCAGTATATACAAGTACTTCAAGACATCAAATTGAAGATGATAAAACATGATCCATGGAATTTTTAAAAAGTATATCACAATGTCTCTTCAGATAGCAGTCTTCCATCTCAGATGTGCTACAACTTACATTAATGAAAGTAAAATGTGGGATTACTAAAGAATCCTGCAAATTATACAACAATATAGAAGTAGGACTGAGGCATCTAGCTCTTCACAAAGGTGAATGGCAAAAGAGAATTCATGCAGCTGTCCCTATCTTGTTTGGACAAGGCTAGGAAGATGATGATGATAATGATAACAGGTTCATCTTCTTTCAATCACATTGTTTGGAATTTTAAATGATGAGATAGAAAGTTGACTCTCACAAGTGCTAGACCAAGAGGCTATTGATGTCAGTAAAGACCTAGAACATCTTCTAATTTTTGTAGACAATATGGTGTTAATTGCAAATTTTATAAATGGCGTTAAGAAATGCTAGATGAATTAGACCAATTTTGTACACCTTAAAGGATGAAGGTGAATGCTGAAAATACAAAAATTTTGATGTAGAACAAAAAAGGAGATTATAACTTTCAGCTAAATAATAAACAAATTGAAATTGCAGATAAAAGCAGACATTTCACAAAGTCACAAATGGGTGGAAGACTCTTTATGCAATAAAAAGCGATTGCAAGAAAATTTATTTGGTCATGGGAGGTTCAAAAGTATTGATTCCAAACAATTTTACAATTTAAAATTCAGCATGCATGCATAGTTTGTGCTCAATACTGCCAAAATATTCATGGAATAAAGTAGAAAATTCAGAAAAATTTTCTTGATGAATTTAAAATCAGAACTCAAGTGTCATGCACAAAATTGTTGTTAATGGCTAACAAGCTACCGATTGAAGCTGAGATAATGCACCAATTTCTAACCTGCTGTTAAAACTCTAAAGAGAGTAACAAGCTCCCAATAGAAGTAATAATGAATGTTCAACACAAAGACCAGTACCACAAATGAAAGTGTGGTTACAAAAGTGGATCATTCAAGATCCAGATGTAATAATAAATTCTCATCAAGAGCACAGAACTATGAAAAAAAAAGAGTCAATGAGCAATGGTTAAATCAAAAGAAGTTTTTATTCTATAAGTATATTAAAGGAAAACAATATCTATGTGAATGCAATAGTTTTGCCAAGCTTTTGGGCACTATTCTAGAAGCTATGCTTGGAAGATGGGCTGAAAAAATAAGATACATGCAATTTCCCAAACAGGATTATAGTTGAAAATGTGGTTGCTCTATTCCAAATGTTACCAAGAACACTTAGCAATTTTCTTAATGATGTTTTCAAAACTCATAGCATGTAAATTTTTACTGTCCAATAGATCCAAAGGGTCTGCAAATGTAATAAAATTTCAGTTTCAGCTTCTAAAAGAATGTTTTGGAATTGATTTTTCTAGATATAAATGTTAGATTACGAGTAAAACTCTGTATTATTTAATATATCACCACCGATATCAAGTCAATAACATGAAGATGCGATGAAACTACATTATTATTGTACACTTATAATATATGCAAGAAGCATTGATACAGATGTATTTTGTACCAACTAGTTGGTCTAACAAATCCTTTGAGTCTATTGTGTATGGAGACATTATAAAATCTCGGTTCAGTTCATAACACAACAATTGCTGCAATGTATTTCAAATTCACAACCATTTTCAGTAATGTCCCATTTTTACAATATAGCAGAAACAAAAGTTAGTTGATGAAAGGCCAGGCTGTTGCATAACAACTTGGGTGTATTTTTTAAGCAGCACAGCAACATTTTCCATTACAAGGTTACCAAATTAGTGTCAGTGCACCAAGTGGTCTTGCTATTACAGTATCTTGTTTAGTTCTTGTAAGTGTACTTAAAAAGAAATTCACCATTGAAGATAAGTTAAGAGTAATAATACCAATAGCATAAATATGTTTACATAAAACAATTTATCACTGAACTTCAAACCAAATTTAAATACCTGATATGGAGTTTCCATTATGATCCTCCCTTCCTTGGAAATGCATGGAAGAGAACCCTGCTGAAAAAAGGAGACCTGCAAAAATAAACTATCCTTGTCATGTATATATAGAAAACATTACCCTTTTTCAAAACAGACAAATAAAGCACACACAATTTCTTAGAAAGAATGTCTAGAAGCATACCAACAGAATATTAATTATCGTAATTATCAATGAATAAGTCATCAAATACCTGTTCTGGTTCAAGGCCAAAGTATTTTCGACTCTCAAAGGATTTGCGGATTGCATCATGAGTGAATTGGCTTGTCATTATATACCAATGAATGCGAACATGGCGCCCTAAACATTTCAGGTGTCAACTGAAAGAATTAAATTGTCATATTGAAATAATCAACTTTTTTATCTTTTTTTTTTTTGGGTCAATTTACCATCATTAGCAGACTGAGCTGCAAGTCTCTGAACACGAATTATGCGCTCTGCCTGAAGTTGGAAAAGTGATTTGCCAGAAGGTAGCCCAATGCCTGAAATACAAAAGATTAAAACCTATTACAAGTATTATATAAGGACAGGCTTTCTTAAAGTGACACATGCAACTGCAGACAAAACATTAATTTTATGGCAAAGAATAGATTATAAAAAATCTGTAATGCATTAAAATCATGTACTGAGAAATAACACATAACAAATAGAAAACATAAAAATTGAAACTATAAACTTACTGAAGCACCCTTTAGGTTCAGTGGTTCCTAATCTAGTTCCCTGTAACAAACAAAACCAACGACAATCATCGGTAGAGATCACATTATTTATGACCATGTGCTATGTAACCAAAAATGACTGGGTAGAGATTATCACAGCTGACATATGCCTCTGCCTTCAAAATATCAACTCAAATAAAGTGATTTTTTGAAAGTAATCATGCAATTTAAAACTTCCAAGAACATAAATAACTCCATACCTATCTTCACCTGTGGATGATAACAAGCTAATACGTTATATTTGTTAAAGAGTTGACAGGTATTCAGAAACCATGGAGAACATGTACAAGTCAACAGTGCTCTCTCTTATGTACTTTTGACTGATTTGTTTTCCTCTAAAAAAATCATAAAAGGGAAAAATTTGAAACCATTTCTTTGTTTGATTCATATCTGATAATAAATGAATGCCACCAACGTGTCCTAATGGTGTACAACATAATTTAAAACACCCTCTGGATTCTTAAAGACATCGTTACTCTAAAATCTATAATTTTGCAATCCAATTCAGAAAACTATTAATTGTTCAAATTTTTTTATAGCAAATGCCATAAGTTGCAGTCCATTCTCTATGAAATGCTTCATTGATGTCAATGTTACCCATATTAGTGATAGTTATATTTAATCTAGGAAATTAACAGTGTTTTCCATTGCTGCTACTAATTATACACAATTAATTTTAAATTTTTACATTTTAATATACAGAGTCTGAAAGCTTTTCCTGAATTTTCCCTGATTTAAATGCATTGTAATCTGTGAATCCAATTTTTGAAACTGAAACTGAAACTTTTTATACATGTCCAACTGAGACTCCTTGGATCTGTCAAACCAGCTTCAGAATTCCTTTTATGGAATTTTTTAAAATTTATAACTCAGTGCCGCCTAGTAAAAACGAACCTGTGACCTGAGGTTACTAAGCCAAGACTCTTATCACTAAGGTAATACCTCATACCAGCATTTCAAAATAAGACATCAAGAATTGATCAATAAATCAGATGAGAATCTCTACAAACCTTTCTAGTTAAATTAACTATGCAATAATGTACCCTCCTACAGTGATCGTATTCATCAATCAATCAAATTATCTGACGTTCTTGTATATAATGCATTTTTATATCTCATAGATTCAAAGGTTCAAGAAAAGCTCCCATGACTTACCAGCAGCTCGGGAAGTTCTTTGAATCTCAAATGAGAGGTATAAGTTCAACTCTTTACAAAGGGACTAAATCATTGGGAAAAATCAAACAGACTAGCATCTAGCTTTTGTCTTTTAGGTCCTCACCATTCCAAACCCAATTAAAAGGAGAAAGAAGCTTCACAAATTTTAAAACTCAAGATAAAGAAGATAAAATGGACGCATTATAATGACCAAGTGTTTAAACGCACAATGTACAAATGATGCTTTTAGGTACGCATAGGCTCATATTCATTTCATTCTATTTCATTTTATAATGAGAACATATCTAGCAATGAATTACCTGGCCCCCAGACAAAAGCACAACTGCAAGCTTTCCTTCGTTTATAGCCTTCAACCCCATGTTCCACCATTTTTCTCTTTCTTCAACTGTCCTTGCCTCAACAGTTGAAACATTAGATTCCGGAACTGGCTCTATGTGGGGAAGAACACGATCTTTGCAAGAATAAGAGAAGAATGATCACATTCTTTTTCATTACAGAGAAGTTGATTGCTCCAATGCAAAAATTTATAACTTTCAAACATTAAGAAAATGGTAGTTTAGTTTATTTACCACGTGAGCAAAGAGATTTCTTTATGATTCTATCAACTCGGGGAAGATCTAAGCTCTGCATAAGGATAAGGAGATATTAGCTTAGAAAATATAATATATGGCTTCGTCAAAATATCAGTAAGACAAGAATACACGTATGTATGATATATACTGAGTAAGCTAAAAAAATGTACATAACCTAAATAAAAACTTTACTCCTTTATCAAAAAGATGGCCACTAAATTGAAAAACAAATCAAAAGAAACCACGATCCACAAGTTTTTTCAACGGAAAACAAAACAATGTAACAGCAAGGAATCAGCTTACTATAAATCTGAAACTGAAGTTTTACTTACATTCGCTGACCTTCTTACATCTATAGGACCAAGCAGTTTAAGAATTCCTTTTATGGATTTTTTTCAAATCTACAACTCAGTGTGCGGGATTTCCATGCCAAGGCTCTTACAACTAAGCTAACACCTCATTGTAACTTATACTCCAAGACTCATTGAACTACAGTTAATTAAATTTTTTAGTGGTAACCATAAACAAGATAGTTATAATGTATGTAATTAGTTTGCTAAATATAAAGGTATTTGTTCAAGAGTGAAAGTTGTTTTCTTTCATGGTCCAACATAGTAAAGAAATGATTTATGATTCAAAGCTTTTCTAACTGGCTTAATAGATTAACGTATGCTAGTCATCTTCGAAACATATTTAAATTTTAAACAAATCTTTATCTCTTAAAACATCCTTTTTAGGAAATGGATAAGTTCGGAATGTCAAGAGACATTAAGATAAGAAGAATTCAGCAAGGAATTCTCCTTGCCGCAGCACACAACATTAGGATCCACACTAATAGCCGGCACTCTGACAACAACTAGTAGTAACCAAGATTCAAACAACATTTAGACATGATCCAAATACCGGCTTTCCAAATTGCGCAGGTCAATCCGCTGACTTGTAAACTTTCCATAAAGACGCTAGTCAAATATCGGATCAATGAATAACTCAGCGAAGCAGAAATATTAACAGTACTTTTGGCCAAAACGAATCCATTCGCTAACACAGGAAGATAAAAAATCTGAAACTTAAAAGGAAAACCCTACACAAAGGCAATTCATAAGATGAGGTGAAGATCTTGGGATGAATTCATCAAAAGATACGTGTCAAACCTAGCGCAATTGTGTCCTAGCACAAATGCGGATCAGGATGAGATTGAAAAAGCGCGAAAAGCAAAAATATGCTACCTCCACATCCTTAAGCAAGAAGGCGCGCTCATGAGGATTGAGCTCCTTCCAAAATCCTAACAGATGCTCTTGTCCGAAGTCCTTGAGGCGCTCCACCAGAGCCTGCGGCGGGGGCGCACTCAAATCCTCTTCGCTTGCCTCTCCCATTGATGCTGCCGCTGCTTCTGCTTCTTCCTTTTCAATCCAATTCCACGCTCTCCGCTTTTGCCAAGCCCTTCCTCGGTCCGACTCTTCCGAAGCTCAATCTGAGCTCCGCCTGCCGCGACACGGTTTATCTTGCTAATCACGGCTCTTGCTATTGCCGTCCATGGCTGTCCCGAAACAGAGCATGCGTGCGTTCCTGCGTCGACTGTTTTGTGTGCCTCTTATGATGTCTGCGTGTGTGTTTCCAGAAAACCAAAACAGAGGGAGTGAGCTTCACGCTATGATACGCCACGTGGCTGGTCCTTGCTGCTCTTGTGCTGTGCTGTTACTCTGTCGTTTCGGACCCTCCCGACCCCCAACAATAGTGTCTACTTTTCGTTTCCGCAACGTGGGAAATCAAGTCGAGATGCTCAAAAGTGCCCAGACCAAGCAATAATAATAAATTTCTCTTCTTCATTTCTATTTGCCTTTTTGCCGAATTCACATTAATGTTGCACGCTTGTCTGGTGTTACCTAAAAAGGCCTGGAAAGTTTTCTTTTTGATCTACCCATTAAAAGTGTATGTGTAGTAGGTTCGTTCCTTTAGAGTATAATGTAAGGGTCAAGTTGCCTGTGTTATGGCATTATTTTACAAAACCGTATTATTATTACTTGGTTTCATTCTTTTTTTACGAAATGGTAAGACTTTTGATTTTAAAATTTTGAGTTGTGTTTTTTTTTTATGTTGAGTTATAAAGTTGTAATGTACCTATGTTACAATTATTTTGAGGTTCCAAAGCCTTCATTTTTTTCCAAAAATTTAAATTTTTTTATTAACAAGCAATTATTGCTAATGAAATTATTCTTTGAAATTCTACAATTTTTACTAGAAAGTATAATGGCATGTTATGTAGCTTATTAATTACAACAATTTTTCCCAGTTGAATATATTGTGTATTTAATACTTTTAAAGAAAAATGATGATATCTTCTTATTAAAATGTTAGCTATTCCAAGCAAGGATGGTTGTAGGCTTTCAAGTTTGTTCCTATAATTGTAAACTTTCAAGTTTATTCCTAGAAATTTGAAAGAACCAAGGGATCATATCATCACCAACAACTTGAATGCTCATCCCACCAAGCAAGGTCCCAAGAGGGTTAGTGAACAAGCAAATGCCTAACCCTTCAAGCAGATGTGCTTGGATAAACTCTTAACACTTCCTTGGCTAACCATGAGATAGAGAAATTTTGAATCAATGCTAGTATCAATAAAGTTGACTTGCAATTAAGATAAATGAGTGTTGACTATATCTCAAAACAAATTCCTACATGCTAATTCTTGTGCATACAACTTTTAATCTTTAATTGCAAATCATAATGGTGCCTTTATCCAACAACTTAGGTTAGGTATCTACTTATCACCATTGTCTCTACACTGATATTTTTACTATGTTTTAACTAAGGACTTGAAAACCATTGGGCTTTTTTGTTAGTCTCTCTCTTTATACTCAGAATTTTTTTGATATTATCATTTTTTTTTCAAGTCCGACACTTCCTTAACCAAGGATATATTCATGTTCATCTTCTTTTCAATAACAAAAATAATTTGAGTAATAAAAGTAACTTCATCTATTCCATTCCTTAAAATATTGATTTTCATCTCAATAACATGTATAACATGTATATGTATGCCATTTAAAGAGTTACAAATCAATCCATGACTATTCATCCACAGTGCAACAATTCCTACGTAACACAATAATGTCAAATATATAAATGATCTAATGATACTAGGCTTTTAAATTAACTTTTAGCAGAGGTAGGGTAAGATTTTTCTTTTCCCTTCTAACTTGATCATGGCAAGTACAATAACATTCGTAAGTTCATCCAAAGAAGTTCATTTCACAAGGTCCTACCTTCTAAATTTACATGTTGCAAAATGGATAGGCATGGAGCAAGCCAAAATAATCATTAAACGCTGATACAAATGCTACAGTCTGCCGCCATCGCGATAGGGAAAGCTCACCGAACTTCAATATTAGGAGTTACGTCGTATGTCCCAGCCAAAAACTTTATTTATTTGTTTTTGTGAAAACCCCTCGACATGGTGGGTGACAGGAAATATCCACAGATGCTTTGCTTGAAAGCGCCCGTCGGTGACAGCCGACACGCATTTACAACGGAGGAACTTCCAACTGCAAGGTCCAAAGTTCAAAGCCCAAACCGATGACCGACTATTATCTATTTATTTGGCTATTTCCTTTCCTTTCCTTTCCTTTGGTTGGGTTGCAGTAATTAGCAAGCAACAAAAAAACAAACAAACCAGAGAGTTGGATTCTGCCCACAATTGACGATATCAGAGTTCCTGGATATTTAAGCATCTCCTCTTCATCATCATCATCAACGAATCTCCCTGAACGTTCACGAAAAGAGAACCATGTCCATGTCCATGTCGGTTCTCAAAAATCAGGGTTTTGTTGGCACCCAAGGAATGGCAAATTGACGGCTGAAATTCCAGAGTGCATGAATAAACAACACAAGCCTAATAGTCTCTCTTGATTTGGCCGGCAACACACACATATATATATAGATATGCGCTGATCCAGTGGTAAGATTCCCGATCATTGTGTTGCAATTCTATCAAACATCCTTGGCTCCTGACTGACTGGTATTTGGATGTTTCTATCTTGTGCCAACAAGCCAATTGACAGGGACAATTCTAAAATCCGGGCGCAGAGGGGCTTTTATTTCTGATCCTTTCAAAAAATATAATTCCTTATTCCACCACGAGCTGGTGCTACTGTAGCCTAAATTCATTGTGCTGTCTTTAACCACATGAACAAGCCAAGGCTACCCGCATGAACAAACTTTCAGGGATCTTTCCTTGTCCACAGTTGTGCTGAAATACCAGAAATTAGTATTTCTCGTGGATGTATATAAGAGAAAGGAAAATGTCCCATTCCATACGCTAGTTCACTGGAAGGTCTAAACAAGCAATTGACAAGTAGTCCAACAATAACGCAATTGATTTGGCATGCAACAATCTCAGCGGCCACAATTTTTTTTTCTTTTTATGTTTCAAAATTCAAACAACCAGGTACCTTGAAGAATTGCCGGCGCACATAATTCTCGGCAATAGTCGAGGATAGTGCCTTCCCCACAACAAGTTCTCTCTTTCAAGAAATGCGGCTTTAAGCTGAAATTCATATCTTGATCATCCGGTGTCTCATACGCAATGACGTCCTACTGTATTCAATATCTGTCACAGTCCCATGATTTGCTTGTTCGTACATGACGGGATGCCAACGAGCCAACCTGGGAGTGGTTTATTTTTTTAAAACAACGAAAAACGTTTAACTAACTAGCCTAGCTATATATATATAATATATAGTTTGGTTGAGAGGATAAACATTTAAACACAGAGAACAAGATTACTAAATTTAAATATGAGTTTGGAATACACTAATGTTTGAATGATATAGAATTCATGGATGAGGAATAAGAGAATCTATTGCTTCTTCCACCATATCTCCATTTTTAAACGTTTCCTCCCTCAAATTTGTTCGGTAGGGTATATTATAGTGCAAAGAACAAATTCAATTGAGAAAACATTCAGAAATGGAAATAGGGTAGACCAAGCAAGAGCAAATTGAAGTTACTTTGAAAGTAAGATTCTCTTGTTCCTCATCATATGTTCTATATGATTTGAAAATTAGTCTTGTTCTTCCCCTAATGGTTGTGTTTAAATGTAGATCCTTTTAGGCAAACTATAGAGATATATATAATATATATCTAGGCTACTAGTGCTTAATGGCATTTTGTCATAAAAATTTGCGAATTAAAATTAGAATTTGTAATATCTTTTAAAATTAAAATAATACATAAAGCACCATTCAAATAATTGTAGAAACATGAGCATGATTGAGTTGGTTATGTAATTGTTGGTAAAATATATTTAGTATGAGATTGCAAGTTCAATCTCCAATTGTGCATACAATTGGCAATTCAACTAGTAAGCTTATTTAATATCATAAACATATTACATAACACTTTGTAAATAGAATAGATCATGGATTTGAAGTTCCATAAATTAAAAATTGAATAATGTAATAAAGAAAGAGGTCAGATTTAATAAAGATTTCAAAATTCACAATAAACAACTCATATAGAGATCAAAATTCACAATAAAATAGGATGGTAGGTCATGGGTTCGAACTTGTATATGAAAAAAAATTGAACAATACAACAAAGAAAAATAGAGAAATTAATGATATAATTAATGAATCAAGAAGAGAATGAACATTCATTATTCAAAAGAATAACATATTGTTATGTTTTACAATAGAAGAATTCATCCTAATGAAGAAAACCAAAGTTATAGATCATCTATTTTTCTTTTAACTTAACAAAAAGGTTTCTTCTCCCCAAGCCTAGATCAAAGGTCTTTTGCTACTAAAAGTTTTCTATATCATTGCAATGAAAAAGGAAAATAAATATTTAAATAATTAATGGTTCTCACCCTAAATAGCTATATAAAAGTTAGACATGTTATTTCTTTCCATCCTACATCAACAGCTGCCTTAACTAATTTCATTCCTTGTTATTTAAAGACTATTACTGCCAATGCTAATCATAAGGGTAGTTGTTGAGGTTCCCCCTTAATGATTGAACTATGAGACATATGTCTAGGATTATACTTATCAAATGAATAACTAGTGTAGAAATCAAAATTCATACTAACATGGGATGGTAATTCTAGTGAAATTTACCCCAAAGGATATACTATTTTAACCAATGTGCTAAGAGCTCCATTGAAGAAAGCTACATCTATCTATAAATTAACTGTAAGTATTGTTCTTACATTTTTACATAATAGCAACAACCACTCAAAACCTTATCCATCATCTCTAGTAGTCATGAATCCATTCGTTTCTCTATTAGCTAAGCACATAACAATAGGTATCTTTGCATCTTCAATAACATTCTTAAATTATGCATCTGCACTTTATCCTTCATATCATAAAAATGCATATAATCCTCAAAATCATCTAGACCATTTAATGTGAAATGAAGATTCACTCTAAAACTAAGAAATTCATAATCTACATCAAGAGTTTAAACCTTTTTGATGTTCAACCTCTTAAAACATTTGTCATTTTGGATCGTCACCTTTTTTAATGGTAGAATGAATCTTCAATAACATCCTTCTATTATGTGTACTTTGTCCTTTATGTCATAAAAATGCATATAATCCTCAAAACCATCTAGAACATTTGATATGAAAGGAAGAATTAATTTGATACTGATAAATTCATAATCTGTATCAAGAGTTTTAACCTCTTTAATATTCATAAGAACCTCTCAAAACATTTGTTATTTTGGATCATTACCTTTTTTATTGGTAGACTACATCTAGAGTGAAGAAGGTATGAAAATGATGTCTGAAACCATATAATATTCAAATTTCTTGAAGTATATGGTACCATATCTAACACTTGAGGAAGTTCACTAAGATTTCCTAATAATATTACTAATCTACCTCCAAAGATATCACTCTGCTTTTCCTTAATCATGCATAAATGTTGAACAGTAGCCAAACACCAACAAAACTAATCTTGTCTATTATTATATATGGTACATGCTTTATATGATTCTGCATTAACATTTTGTATGATGTAAAGGGCTCTATATATTATTTTACACCAAGCTTGAATTTAGAATTTATGGTCATCACACTAATGTTGTATCTTGTAACTCTTGTAGGCATTAATATGAGCAATGAACTTTGATGAGTGGTGCGTACCCCCTATGCCCAACCATACGAATTACAAGCTTTCACACATGATCTGGTCGAATTCCATGGATGGGACTAGTTGTGGCATCTAGATCATTATGCCTTAATCCTAGTTCATTGTCTTTCCACTTGGGCTAGTGGTAGCTTTGTCATGTATGGTTTAGTCCAAAGTGAGGCATATGATTGTTGATGTTGTTTTGGCCTTATGCTACTCCTAATGATAATAGATAAATTAATTATTTAATCTAATTAACAATAAGAAGATAAAGTCTAAACTAGCCTATGGGCGATGAGTGTCTGTTCCTAGCTTGCCATACACATCTTGAACCCATGTATCCATTACTGGGATTACCAAGCACTATGCTACGAGGGGAACCAAGTAATAACACTTATGGGATTACCATGGAAATACGTGTTTACACTTGAAATTGGTTGTGCTTATTCTGCCAATTCATTAAAGTGCATGGAAATGTAAAAATTAACTAAGTACATGAAAAGTAAACTACATGGAAGGTAAATTTAATCTAAGTCAAAGTGTTGCAATGAATAAGAATAAATCTCGATCTTATTGCCATTCATGGAATGTGTCCAGGTACATTGCCACTCAAATAAGATGTCATACAATTAACTCTTATCCACACTACAAGCTCTCACTAACTATTCTCTAAGATTACAAAATAAAACTGCAAGAGTTCGACTACTCTATTGACCAAAAGATTGCCCAATACATGGCAGAAGCATGTGTATTTATAGGTGAAATGCATCCCACGATATCAAGTATCTGATATTGCCACTTGTGCTCTAATATCAAAGCTTCAATATCAGGGATTTGATATCAAGGCCTATGCCAAATGCAATTCATCATACCCTCATGACTGAATGAAAACTCATCATTGAGTGAACAAAAGGAGGAATAAGTTCTTTACAAAATATTGGAAAAGTATAGGATTATTAACTAACTCTAACTACTAATTAACTTTGAGTGCTGAATTAAAAAATTTTATTCAAGTGGATGCAGACAAAATGACAAAGTAACAAAAAGACTAGATAAACATTAAAGATTACAAAATTTGCAAAAGTCTTCAAAAAGCCACTAAAGATGATTCTTCTTTTTGCTGCTAGCAGTGGCAGACTTCAACCTTGATTATTATATTGATGCTTCTCTGATTATGTAGAATGTTCTTAAAGGATGGATTGAAATTTCTTCTCACTATCCCATGGATCAAGCCATCATGTGCTATTTGAGTCATTATCTTGTATGTGCTACTATTTGTCCATGGACATAGCCTCTGTTGTCCCTCTCTTGGCTTCATTTTCATGCCTGGCAAAAGATCATCTTTCTTAGGTGTCCCTTTTAGCATCACCTCTAGTCATCAAAGGATCAATATTAGTTTTGGTAAATTTTCCTTAATAATTAACCCTTTTTAGATCCCTTAGTTTACTTTTAAACACAAGGTGATGACAGTGTACAATGCCCAAGGCTATGAGGTAACTAAAATTATCAAGCCGTTCACCTTATTTTGATTAATTACTATTAGTTACCATAACGTTCAACAATAGGATGTTGGAAAAATTTCAAAAATTTCAAAGCAGACATTGCTAGCCCCTAGGACTAATAAGCATAACTCTGGAAGTGTGTAAGTTTCAAACAACGAAAACCCAAGGTCTAATGCAGAAGATGGCCAAGAAATTTTTTGGAAGTTGAAGGATATTGAGATAGAGAAGTAGAAAAAATTAATTAAAATTGATGAGAAGTAGTCCCAAAATCATGCATAAATTCATAGAAACCATCATTGATGTTTTGGAATATGTGAAGGTTAGTTCAAAGTCATGATCAACAAAAGTTATGCAAATGGGTCCTCCCCAAAGCAAGCTTATGCCATAATGCTCTTGCATAACTACTTATATAGATGTTTGTGGGCACCCTAGAAGTTAAATGTAGATCATGTCTTTGTTTCAAACAACACACAACTACCGTGGTTGGGATGTTGCACTATACTACACAAAACCAAAAGGCTCATAATCGTATGCAGCAGTGAGGTGAACAAATAGGATGAGAAGGGATTGTAGAGATCATGATGTAAAGTGCTTTACCATGTCTATAATAAGCTCTTATGAAAAATGTGATTAAAATGATCAACATACCTATCCGACCAAGTCCACACCATGAACAATGACCTTGCATTGATGTGTTCCTTCCTACCAATCACCATGAGTCCACAACCACTTTAAAGAATAATCATCACTTCAAAAAGAGAAGAAAAGAGAAGAAGGAAGGAAGAGCCTTAGTTAGAGGGGTACCTTCCGACATGGGCAACATGTCTTTCTAGTCCCATAACTAGTGCTTGTAGCCCATTAGTGTGTCTAAGGGGTGTGCTTTGAATTTTCATTATTGCTTTTTTTGTTTTTTTTTTAAATTTTAAATATTTTTTGGAATGGGAACCATACCATGCAAAGACTTAGCTTCCTATTATTGATCAATGAAGAAGTGATGATACATTTTAAGAGGAGTCATAAAAGAATACAAAGGAAGTTAAGAAGTGATGAGTGGCGAGGTACCCCTACACTCAACCATACGAAATGAGCGTAGCACGCGCGATCTAGTCCTCCACAGACTAAATGCCTAAACGCCGCAAGGAACACTTGGGGTTAATTAATCATTGTCTTCCCAGACTTACTTGTTGTTGTCATGGTGTATGGTTAAGTAAGTCTGAGGTATATGATTTTTTTGGTCTTTTCTGGTTTATCTCCTATGCTAAAGGGTGAAGGGTTGAGAGACTAAAACTAACTCTAACTACAGCACTAAGTCCTAG
>MNCI01003547.1:650762-704515 GCA_015680685.1 Gnetum montanum | reverse complement strand
TAAACCTATCCATGCACTGCAAGGTTTATCCACAAAGCTCATCTTTATTGTCGTACACAACTTGCGTTCAAGTACAAAGCTGCTCGAATAAAGAACCGTTCACTTGGGGGACTCCTACTGTGGGCACATGGAAAATATTCTATCTCTGGGGTGATCAATCCGCCAGAGCTTCGCTACTTCTAGCCTAGGATGTCAAATGAGGGGAGTGTCACCTCTTATTTATAGATTTGGTGGCGGACTGCAATATCGTGTACGCGATATCACAGGGGATGACGCGATATCGCAGGGGATGCGATATCGCAGCGGCCGCGATATCGCGGCTTGTGCATATCGCATCTCATCAAGAAGAAAACCAAATAAGTCCCTTGAGGTCATACCCTTTGCCATTCCCACTTGGTCATTCCCTCTTTCTTTAAGGTACAATGATCATTGATGAATTTTAGTTTCATGAAAGAAGAACCAAATTGCCTTCATGATACAAAACCTTTTTATTTAGAGAATTGGAGGGATGGATGAGGTGGTCTCACTACTTTACACAATTACTTACCCAATCATCTTGATAGCATAACACAAAAACCCAACATATAGCATTGACTTCTACATCATTGCTTGGGAATATTATTAACAAAAACATAAAAGACATTCATACATCATAAACAAAATGACTCAAGAAAAGAGAGAATTATAAAGAAAAAAGAAAAATAACAAGAAATGGAAAACACATTAAGAATTAGAAAATGGTGAAAGAAATGGGAAAATGATAAAAAATTGTAAAAAAAAAAAGTGAAAAGCACTGGTTAGTTATTAAACCATGATGGAGCATCTCCCCCATGACTAATCTTATGACCACACATTCGGGAGATGAAGTACACAATCCCCTAGTTATACATCATCGGTTTCCCATCTATCACTGTTACTGATTTAATTAATTGCATGGTAGCACATCTAACATTAATGATAGTCTCGTTTGGATCATTTTGAGACATATCTTCATCTGGACTTAAAGGTATTTTCATTTTTGGAGGTCAAGATGTGTTTGCTTCTTCTTCTTGATTTTCTGTTTTAATTCCCAAGTCTTCGTGTTTAATATCCTCTTCTAGGGTATAATCCGAGGGTAAGATATTTGTGTCTAAGTCCTATGTTTGGTCTATTTTCTTAAGTTTAGAACTAATAAGTGGATCAATTGCTTCCATGCATCCTTGAAACAGTTTTATATTCTCATTTTCAAGCCACTATGTGTCTTTTGGTTTAGTGACTGCTACGTAGAATAGTTTTTTTGCTCACACACTTGATCCCTCACTTTGTTGTGAGTTGTGTTAATATTTTGAATTTCTAGCCCACAACTACATCCATTATTATTAGCGATGCATGGATTTTTTTGTCTCTCCACAATGATAGGTTTATCTTTTATGTCTTGTGTTGGACTAACGATGGTTGTTGGCTTTTGCATATGATCAAGAGACATCATTTCGAAGAGGAAGGGTGTTGCACCAGATTGGCCTTTTGTGGGTTTCGATGCATTAGTAGATCTACGAGTTTTACGCTCACGTGTGGGAACCATCCTAAAGAAAGAACGTTTCCGAGGTTGTGCTAGAGATTTACTAGCCTTATCATTTTCATGTATGTTCATAGCACAAGCGACATTTTTCCATTGATGTTGTGATGCCAAACCTTTTTATGTTGTTAGCGGTGGCATGTAATAGAGAGAACCACAACATCTTCTAAAAGATCACTCCTTCATGTCTTTCATCCTTTTTTGTATCCTCAATATTCGGGAGAGTGGTAGTAGTGATTTGAGGTCGAGGAAGTAGAACCAATTAGGGAAATAGGTTGTTGAACATAATATCCATATGGGTCTAGCTAGTAGTAAGGGTAATACTGGTTTGATGATGGCCTCCCCCACGACTGTGGGTTTTGCCATTATTGTTGATAGTAGTTTTGAGGCTGATAAGAAGTTCCACTAGGATAGTATGGTTGGTTGTAAGACTATCTATAAGTACCTTGTGAAAAAGGTAACTTCTTAGGCATTTACTTTTGTACGAACTTGGGATTCAAAGAAAAAGCCCAATACTCATTTAGATGTAACATGATTGGGCAATAACCCTTTGAATGATCATATAGGTAAATGTCACATCTATCATCCTCTTTTGTGGTTGAGTCTATAGCCTTCCACAGCAATTTTTCTTTTTGCTGATAAGTGTTTCTAGATGTTTCTTGGTTCTTTTTCCTCTTCTTGTTTTGATCACTTATTTCTTATTGCATTAATCTCTCTTCTATTATTTTCACATAAGTTGCAACTTTGTTGTTCATCAACTCCCACATCTTATCTATCCTTGCTTCAAGCTTATTGATAGACTTTTGTATTGACAAGGTTGTTGTGAAATCACCTAATTGAGAGCTGCCTCTTTTTCCTCATCATGGATATGGACCCTTTTCTTTTGAAGAGTTGGATCCCAGTTATATTCCTTAACATTCACTTGTTTACATAGCTCTCCTTCTTCTTTTTCCACCTGCTTGATTAGCCTTCGTATTTGATGGACTTTTAGTTTGTATTACTGATCTTGGGCATAAATCCAATGGGTCTCCCTAGTTCGATTATGAAGCTCATCTATGATGTGAAAAAGTTACTCTTTTGAGAGAAATCATGGCCTGGACATCTATGTAGTAGTGAATAGTATCTATCCAAGGCCACATCCAAGGGTTCATGATTTTCTTGCTTCCATCCTTGGATTGGTTTTCTCAGGTTGGACACTCTCACATAGGTTTGGTATTTTTTATTAAAGAGTTCTAGCATTGTGGACCTCTGATGGATTAAATATGGTTTCAACAATCTATACCAAATTTCAGCTTAGTCTATTAGTGTCATAGGAAAGAGTTTAAGCTTTTGCCACTTACATTCGATATTTTGCAAGGCATGGGCATCATGGAAGGCTTGTGAATGATATTGTGGATTAGAATTATAGCCTCCCCTAAATTTAGGAATGTTGTCTATATCAAGCCATTTGATATGGCTATCCCTTTGATGCCTTTGGGGTATTTGAACTACCTCCCTAATCTGTGTTAAGCACCTAGTAGCCAACAAGGGTTCATCATCATCAGACATGTCATGGTAATAATTTTTATTTCTAATTATTTGATTATGATGATTTTGTTCAAGCTCATACTGATGATCTTGTCTATTTCTACTTCTATCTTCATCTTGATCCCTATGTTTATACATACGTTCATCTTTGTCAGAACTAGACGTTGAAGAGGAAGAGGAAGATGAGGAATTGGGAGAATCGCCATGGCTCCTATATCGTCCTCCATCATCCCTAAATGTATCTCTTCTAGGATTGGAGGAGGTCTTAAGACTTGAGGCCCTCCTTGTTCTAGGACTTACTTCATCCTCTAGGATTGTCTGCATTAGTTGAATGTAGTCTTTGAATGTAGTAAGGGTCTAAATGAGCATACGAAACTCCTTCTTGGGGGTGTTCACTCCAGTTCTCATTAATATAGATCCTATCATTTCTCCTACGAGATTTTTCATCATACAATGTGTTATTGATCCTATGTGAAGAAGACATGATTTTAATGTGTGCGACTTAAAATTTTAAAATTTTCTAAAAGATAAATTATTAATACCTTTACAATGATCATGTATAGTATAACTAATCTAGATTACTAGCACCATCCTCGACAACAATGACAATGATAAGTGGTAGGTACCTCCTATGTCCAACTATATGAATTACAAGCGTTCACACATGATCTGGTTGAATTCCATGGATGGGACTAGCTGTGGGATCTAGATCATTATGCCTTGATCGTAGTTTGCTATCTTCCCACTTGGACTAGTGATAGCTTTGTCACGTATGGTTTAGTCCAAAGTGAGGCATATGATTATTGATGTTGTTTTGGCCTTATGCTACTCCTAATGATAATAGAGAAATTAATTATTTAATCTAATTAACAATGGAAAGATAAAGTCTAAACTAGTCTATGAGTGATGAGTGTCAGTTCTTAGCTTGCCATGCACATCTTGAACCCATGTATCCACTATTGAAATTACTAAGTGCTATGCTATGGGAGGAACCAAGCAATAACACTACTAGGATTACCAAGAAAATATGTGTTTACACTTGAAACTGGTCATGTTCATTTTGCCAATTTATGAAAGTGCATGAAAATGTAAATATTAACTAAGTAAATGAAAAGTAAATTGCATGGAAGGTAAATCTAATCTAAGTCAAAGTGTTGCAATGAATAATAATCAATCTTGATCTTATTGCTAGTCATGGAATGTGTCCAGGTACATTGCCATTCAAATAAGATGTCATACAACTAACTCAGATCCACACTACAGGCACTCATTGATTGTTCTCTAAGACTACAAAATAAAACTGCAAGAGTTTGGCTACTCTATTGACCAAAAGCTTGTCCAATACATAGTGGAAGCACACGTATTTATAGGCAAAAATGCATCCCATGATATCGGGTATCCAATGTCACCACTTGTGCTCTGATATTAGGGATGCAATATTGGGGCCTAAGTGAAATGCGATTCATCATACTTTGATAAGAATCACAGAGGGGTCTAAAAGCATTGTGAAGGTAGTTAATGAGAAATAATATTCTTATGCCTATTGTTCTTTAACTTATTATTGTTGAAAGAAAAATACCTTCATCTTCATTTTAAGATACTATGAAATGAACCATTATAGTCTTGAAGCACTTACTCTACTTTAAGCCAAGCTTTTTTGAATCAAAGGCATCATAATTATTATTAATAATCATTGCAAATTCATGTGCTCTACAACTGGAACCAAAGACTATTATATACTTAACATAATCTTCTCTAGGATAATTCGTTAGAACAAACATCATTGGTGAATATAGAACATAATGTTTAAAATTATTATATCAAGTACATATTGATATTGATAGATTAATTGTGCATCAATAATAATAGGTGCATAAATAGTATAGATGTTAGATGATTTATATTTATTAATTAAAATTATTTTATATAATTTAAAAAGTTGACCATATTAGGTATTTTAAAAAGTTTATTTTATACCTTGTAAATTATTTTAAATATAATTAAAAATTTTGCAAATTTAGCATGTTATCCTTTTTTAACAAATTTTATTTTTACTTGGTAAAATATTTTAAAGAAAATCAAATATTTGCTTAGCAATATTTTATCATATAAATTCCCGTAGAAAATTAAAGAAGTATTTGTTGGAAGGTTGATTAGATTTCAACAGGTGGATTTGATTTTCTTAAACTTAAGGAAATGTTATTTTAGAAATTTTATCATCTCTTTCTATTCTTCTATGGGTGCCCACCTCACTTATTTAACTTTTGCTTTAAAATAATTGATTTTTAAAATTATGTACTTCACTTATTTTTTTAAAATTTATCATCCTACCACATTTCATCTTATTTATTATTATGCATCTTAATATTGCCTCTTCTTTTTTGGTTTGTTTTAGAAAAATTATTTCTTTGTTAGCATTGAGTTGGTTTTGAAAAATATAAGTTATCTTTAAAAATTTAATAAAATTTTGTTAGAAAACTTATCATTTTTTATTCTTTGGTTGATGTGTTAAGTGCAACAACAAATCTTTCTTTAATTAAGTGGGCTTTATCTTACTTATTATTAAAACACAAAATTATGCAGCCTACGATATCCTAGCTCTACATAACTCATCGTAGATGTGATGTAGTGGGCCATGGTCGTGCCTATAAATACCAACCCACTATGACGTCGAAAAAAAGAACTTTCATCAACACTTAGAAGAATTCTTGTAGTTTGTTTTTGTGAATTAGAGTTAAAGTTAGAGTAAATGCCTACAATGTGGTGAACGATAATTATATAGAATTTTTATTTTAGTAGATTGTTCCTGAATACAATTCATGATCGAGAATAAAGATCAAGATTATTTTTAATCATTGCAGTAATTCACTTAGCTTAATTTTACTTTCCAGCATGTTTACTTTCATCATGTCATTTACATTTTCTAAGTACTTTACTTTTCCAATGTCTCTTAGTAAAGCGGTATAGGTTTGACTAGTTTGAGTCAAACGTGTAACTGTTTGGTAAACTAGTAGTGACTTCACTTAATTCACTCAATAGTGAATTCACTTAGTAATCCTAGTAACAATTACACTAGCCCAAGACATGTAAGGCACACTAGGAAGGCACACTAGGAGTGGATACTTATCGCTATAGGTTAGAATAGATTTATATTTCTATCACACTTAGACTTAGCTTTTATATCCATTTTTATTATGCTTACACTTAGTTTTAATTCGAGCTAAATGATATCATCATATTATACACCTCACTAAGAGTTAAACCATATAACTTACACTTCACTAACTTGAAGTCGGAAGACAACGATTGCAAACAGAACATCAACTACTAGTATAGCTGCATTGTCTATCCATAGATTACAATCAGGTTACATGTGAATACTCATGACTTATATGATTGAGTGTTAGAATATCCAACTACTCATCATTAGCACCATTACCAAGGATGTATCAATGTTTGATAAGTAGTTGCTTTTACAAATTTTGTTGTGTCAAACATCAAAAAGTACATCTTTTATACTTAGAATATTTTTTTCTCAAAAAGTACACACTTAAATGTCAAAACACTTAATATGGCTTCTATAACTAAAGAAAAATCTCTACCTACTACTGAATTTAATAAAAGTCATGAAAAGAATTATATTGAAGAAGAATGGAGTGCATTGATGCAAACCAAAATTTCCTATGCTCATAGTGACCCCTACTATCTTGACATCATATTTGTTTTTTACTAGGATGAACAACGCAAATGAAAAGATTTACAGGGCAACATTGTCTTGCCACTAGAATGCTTAGCACCATCAATGTTTCGTGTAACCTTTATGAGGTTAAACCTTGACCATGAGAAGAGGGGTGCCACATCACGAAACACATGACCAAGCCATACTAATCAACTGAGGCTTAGGAAAGAAGGGATGCCATCATGGAGATGAGACATGAGCATGATAAAGGAAAGAGAATACCTCAAATAGTTTTCTTGGAAGAAAAATAAGATGTTATATTCCAAACTAAGAAATTCTATCAAACTCATGGGTCCCACTCTCAAACACCAATTGTCCACATTGAAGATCACATTAAGATAAAATTGCATTAAGCTCTTGCAAAAACCCCTAGAAGAGATAAGGAAGATTCCAACCTTAGGAGGAACTCAAGGCCTAAGACCTCCACTGAATCTAAGGGTGATGAATCAAGAAGTCATAGGAGGAGAACTACCTAACATTGTTCTCCAACTCCTTCATCTTCTTCCTCACATTCATTTACATATTCTAGCAAGACAGAACAAAGACTAAGGGATTAGGATGAGGAAAGATGAAGGGACCATGAGAGATATTCTTATAGAAGAAGGCATCATGATGAAGAGAAAAATAACCTAGATGAACGAAGAGAAAGGAACAAGCATGAGGAAAGAGAGAATCATGAGCATTGACGAGGTCATCACTACAATAGATTTCACGAACTTGAAGACTACAAAGAACCCTTACTAGCCACTTGAAACATGATCAACATTAAGGAAGCTATGTATATTCTTACCAAGCATGTAAAGGATAGTTGCATTAAGCGACTAGACATGAATAACACTAAAAAATTCAAAGGTAGATATAATGCAGATTTACAACACCATCTTCAAGCCTTCCATGATGCCTGTGTCCTACAAAATATTGAAAATGATTAGCAAAGATTAAAGTTTTTTCCTAGAACACTCATAAAGGAAGTAGAGAGCTAGTACAAATCCTTAGAACTAGAATTAATTTGAAGATGGAGTACCATGCTAGCGATCTTCAATAATAAGTATCAAACTTATTTTAAAGTGTCTAATCTAAGAAAACAAATCCAAGGATGGAAGCAAGGGACACATAAATACCTTGATGTAGCAATGGGTAGGTAGTATTCCTTACTACATAGGTGCTCAGGCCATAGATTTTCTCAAAAGAAATAACTCTAACACATCATTGATGGGCTAAGGAATAAGACTAGAGAAACCGTTAAGGTGTATGCCCAAGGGATATTATCCAAGATGATAGCTCATTGTATTAAAAGACTCATTGACCAAGTGGCAAAATAAGAAGGAGAGCTAAGAAAAAGAGAATCTGCTAAAGAGTACAATAGAAATCCAATGATAAGAAAAAGGGATGTAAGAATACATGAGTCACAAGAAGAGGAAACTTTGGAAGATACAATCCAGTGGAAGACTCTACCAATTTAGAAATCAGTTAATGACATTGCAATCAAGGTAGAAAAAATGTAGAATTCTGTAGATGAAAAATTCACTATAACACTGAAGATAGTAGAAGAAAAAGCTAAAGAAGCCCTAAATAAAATCAAGGACAAGAAGAAAAGAAGAGACAATGGATGAGAAAACTACAAGAATAAAGGAAAATTTGTTGTAGTAGAGAAAATAACAAACTCTAGTTTAGAAAATGACAAAGGATGTAAAGTGTGCAAGTATGAACATCCTAAGGGATGATACCTTGTTATGGCCCACTTACAAGAGTCTAGGGTATATGTACTTATTCCAAAATTTGTTAAGAAAAAAAATGCCTTGATGGTTACCTTATACACAAGGTAACTTCCAACAGCCCTATTAGCAAATGTTCTATTCAAGCGAGGCTTATTTGTAATACTCGCAACAGTGGCAACAACCAAAAATGTGGGGAATGCAATCACTGAGGGAAAAGTATTCATATAGTGAACTAGATCCCTGTGGATACTACATCCAACATCCAATCTCTTTGGGAAATGCTTCTATCCATTGCTTCCTCTTCCTACTATTCACTAGAATAATATAGATCCACTACTTCATGCATGGATTCAAATTCTTCCACATCCCAAGTAATAGTTGGTTTCTCATTCCAAGCTCCCAAAACTTTACCACCAGTACCACCACTAGTCATGCAAGGAGAACTACTAACACAACCTCAGAAGAAAAGTGCTACTAGGGTAGTGAGTATACAAAGAGGGGATTATACTAGCAAAACTAAATGTAAATCTAGAAAACATCATTTCTTAAGAATAAGTCTAGAAAAGGCTAGTAGATTAAAGACTTTATCCAATCAAGTTCCTTTTATGATAAATACTCCTACAAATACAATGCTTCTGATATTAGTAGAAAAGAACTTGACCACTATCATGCTTATAGAGATAATAACACATTGGATAAAAGTAGGAAATCTTCCTAAGAAAAGAATAGAACCTGGAAGTCCTTTGATTTATTTACAAATAGTTAGAAATTCATCATGTATAGCTCTGCTAGACTCTAGTTCTAGAGTTAAGTTGATAGCTCAAGAAACATACAAGGCATGAAACCTATTACCATTAAAGAAGTACAACATAAGACTAGAGCTAGTAGATCAATTAGTCAGTAGTTGATGAGTCATGATAGTCGGGTCGCATCGATGGGATCTCGTTGATGTGGCACATTGTTTTTGCCTATAAATGTGCACCTACTCACGACATTGATGGCAATCTTTCCTTAGTTGTAGTGAAGCTCTTGCATTTTTTCCTTCTAAAAGTTAGAATATTTTTTGAGTGCCCATAGTAGGAGTCAAAGAGTGTATAGATCTTTATTCGAGTACTCATGTCCATGAGCACTTCACTGTAAATTACAATAAAGAAGAGCTTTTCTAATCAAACCTTGTAGCACTTGGAATAGATTAATTGTTTCCTTATGCATTTATCATTCAAGCACTTTACTTTAGTGAATTTTAACTAAGTAATTAATACTAATTAAACAATGAACATAAGTATGAACACTTTGAGCATATGTTTAACTCTTGGTAATCCCAATGATGCTTAACGTTTGGTAACCCAGTGGTGCTATAACGTGTTCAAGATGTGTACAGAAGGTGGAAACAAATGCTTATGTTAGGATCAGTTAAGTATTAGCTAGTTCTTACATTAATTAAACATTTATCACCTTATTTCTAGCACTTAGGTGACTTAAATCATGTACGATAAAATGATAAAAATCATATGCCACATTTACACTTAACCATACATTTGCACTTCACAAGTGGAATTGAGAAGACAATGATTGCAATGGTTAGATTCACGTCCTAGAACTAGTGTACTTAGAAACCTAAAGTCTATGGAATTCAACTGAATCGCTAAGTGAACACTAGTGATTTGTATGGTTAGGCGTAGGGTATACTCGTTGCTCATCATTAGTCCTTTGGGGTAGATAGAATATGTGATGATCACTATCAATGCGTGTTCTTATTTAGTAGATTTTTTGATGATTAATGTGAAGAATAATAATAGTGACTTTCCTATCATTATAGGAAGAGCATGGCTTCGCACAATGGATGCTAAGTAACGAATGAGAGACTTGTCCTTGGAAATTTTCAAGGAAGATGAGCATGAGGCCACACAGGCCTAAAAAATTTCTTGCATTACTGATGAGTGGCAAGGTACCCCTATGCCTAACCATATAAATCACTAAGGTGTTCACGTGTAATCTGGGTGAATTCTATGGACCTATAGTTCTCCAGTGCACTAGTTCCTCTAGGAAGTGAAATGGGCATTGAGAATGTTCGTTGTCTTCCCAACTAAACTTGTGGAGCTCAAGGGTATGGTTTAAGTGTAATTAAGGTACATGATTTTTCTCATTTTATGTTTTATAAGTTTAGTCACCTACAACAAGAATGAAAGGTAGAGTAACTTAAGATCTAATTCATTCACTAGTTAGCTAGCCTAACACAAGTACCCATCCCACTTTTCTGGACACATCTTGAACACATATAGCATTGTTGGGCTACCAAATGTTAAAGATTACTTGGTTACCAAACGCTATATGTATGCTCGAAGTGGTCGTTCTTGTGTTCATTAACAACTAGAAATTAATTGCTTAATTTAAATGCATTAAAGTAAAGTGCATGAAAGTAAAGTGCATTAAAGGAAACCTTAATCTATTCTTAGTGTTGCAAGGATTATCAAAAGGGTTTGTTTTTATTCTCATCACACTGCTACACTCAGGTACATCAGTGTTTGAACAAAGATCCGTACATACTTAGACTCCTATTGTGGCCACTCAGAAAAAATTCTAACTCTGGAGAAAACAAACTACAAGAGCTTCACTACTCTATGTGAAACTATGAAAAACTATCTAAAAATTGTGAGCCCAAGCACTATATTTATAGGTCAGTGTATACCTAATGATATCAAATATTTGACATCATGTCCTAGGTTCCAACATCGGGTATATGATGTTACAACTTTGATATCGAAGTGTGTTAGAATATAACTCATCATACCCTCACAACTGAATGAAAGCTTGTCTTCAAGTGAAGAAGAGGAGGAACAAGTTCCTTACAAAATATTGGGAAGACATGGGATTATTGGTTGACATACAAATTGACTTAGATGGAACAAATAGACTCTAAGTGCCCAACTGTATGGAGTTACAATCTTTTACAAAATTGGGTGTTCATGATAAGAGAAGTGAACACCTTAGGTAGAACTAACACCCACCCTCTTGGAGGCTAAAGAGCAAGAGAGAAGTGCCAATGATTATGAATGGTCCTTGTTGTGTTGTATTGCCACGTTATCCTTGGTGAAAATAGTCCCACTTCCAATCCATGCTTCCCACTGCAATCATAAGAAAATCGTGAATTAGTATGCATTATGTAAGACATAGTTGTTAAATGCCTTGTTTCGTTGGTGGTTACACTTGACTAGGTTGTGATTGTGGTAGATTGATTCCTTTAGGAGTGTTAGCGAGAAGGTTGACAGATAGGGTAAAATAGATAAGGAGTCCATTAAAATTGAAAAAGTTCTACATAAAAAAATATTTGAAAAGGGTGTAAGAATTGACAACAATAAAAAGGAAAGTTCATTGAAAAATGTTGTGAAGATGTGCACAATTGGATGCCATTAATGAGGTAAACAATAGGATTTGATTATAAGATTGTTTAAGGGTAAAGAACTTAACTAATCGAATCAAACGATATGCAAATGGGTCCTTCCCAAAGTAGGCACAAGCCTTTTATGTCCTTACATATCTTCAAACCAAAGAGTTTATGGGCTTCATGGATGATTAATGGTTATGGAAGGTTAAGTAGAAACTACTTAAGAATTTCAACACATCAAACCAAGACATCGAACAAGAACATGAAACTAGCAGTGAGGTGAGACATGGAAAGCATAGATGGATGAGAGAGAGGGAAATGGAGTTTCTGATTAAGGTCACATGAAGTCCCTTGTGAATTTCATGGTTAAATGACTTGAGAAGATTCATCATTAGTCTAGACCAAAACCAACCTTGTTCAGTGACTTTGCATCACTATTCTAAGACCAGTCTATCCCCCTAACACACAAGAGTGCATCCACAGAACAACTACTACTCCTGATAAAAAAAGAAAATAGAAGTAGGAAGTAAGGAAGGGCCTTAGTTAGAGGGGACCTTCAGGCATGGGTAACATGTCTTTCTAGTCCCTTAACCAATGCTTGTAGCCTGTTTATTTCATCTAAGGGATGTGCTTTGAATTCCCATAATGTTTTTTCTAATTTTTTTTTATGAGAACCACACCATGCAAAAACATATTCAACTTTCTTTTATTGGTCAACATGGAATGGTAAGAAATCCATGAATACCCACATGTGCTTAGGCAAACAAAATAGCACAAAGAATACCGAATTCCCTTGAAGTCACACCCTATTCAAACCTTTGAATCCTTTCCAATTCTAGAAACTATCGAAGTCACAAATTTGTTAAGGTTTTATTAATGAAAAAGGGACTACACATTTTCAAAACAAGGAAAATCCTGGAGTTTGTGGATGGGTGGATGTTATGGACTCACTGCCTGTTGCATGAAAAAGAAACCATGTCCTAATCATTTGTAACAAAATTCAAAGCCAAAATCTAGACACCAACAATCAAATAACAAAATAGTACATACCACCATCAAGCAACGCATTACCACTGTACTTGGCACTTATTAACAAAAAGTTAGAAAATTACACCAAAATAAAATAAAAAATATATATAAAAGAAAGTGTAAAATATTCAAGAAATAGAAAATGTACTAACGATGATGTAAAACAAGAATTAGAAAAGATTAATAACATGAAAACAAGAAGATGTAAAATAAAGAATGTGTAAAACAAAAAGATAAAAAATTGAGGAGCCACTTATATGATTAGCATGGATGGCCATCTCCTCCATGACTAAGTTGAAATGAAGAGATTCAAAATATGGAGTGTGGTTATTCATTCGATGAGGTGTTTGTTGTATTTGCTAGCTTATGCTCATGGAAAGGTTTGATTTGTTGGATGTTAACTAGCTATTCCTTGTTTGGGCTCTTAGGTTTGTAAATCATCATGGCCCCATAAGGAAAAGTTTTATAAATGATGTAAGGTCCTTTCCACAATGTTTGGAACTTAGTTTGTTGAGGTACATGTGTGTGATTCCAATAGAGAACCTTATCTCCCAATTGAAATTTGACTTTGTTGATTTTAAGGTCATGGTACTTTTGTTGTAGGCCTTGTGCAACTTGTTAAATGATAAGGCCACCAATCAATTTTCGTCTAGCAGGTTGAGATTCATTAGTCTTTCTTTTTGTGCTAGGCTCAAGTCAAGGTTGAGGTCACAAGGTGTTGGAAGTGTATGGAGCTCATAGTGAATAGGAAGTTTTGGTAATTTTCCATACACAATCTCATAGGGAGAATAGCCTATAAGAAGTTTCCATGTTAAGTGGTAGGCCCAAAGGACATCATTGAGTTTTGTGCTCTAGTCTTTTCTATTTTTGGTAACAGTTCTTGTTATAATTCTTGTGATTTCCCTATTAGTAACCTTAGCTTGACCATTAGCTTGGGGTTGGTAGGGTGTTGTGAGTTTATGTTCAACCCCTAAGTGTTACATGAGTTTTTAAAAAGTTGTGCTTGTAAAGTGAGTTTCATTATCAAAAATTAATGCACATGGCATACCAAACATGTTTACAACATTTTGCTATACAAACTAAGCAGTAGTAGAAGATGTATAGTCGATGATGGCTGCTATTCTGCCCATTTCATATAATAGTCAATAGCAACTATGATGTATGCCTTTTCATTTGACATGGGCATGATGGGACCCATGAAATCAATGCCCTAGATGTTAAAGGGTTCCAGTGGTTCAATTCATTGTTGAGGTTCCTCCATTCGAGTAATCATTCCACCATCTTGTTGGCATCATTCACAAGAGCAGACGTAATGGTGAGCATCCCTAAAGATTATTGGCCAATAGTACCTTGCCATTAGGATTTTAATGGCTGTGCATCTCTCAACATAGTGTCCTTTACAAGGACCTTCATGAGCATCTTGGAGAACGTGTAGTTGATCAACACCACAGACACACCGATGAACCAAGCCATTGACGTACACCTTGTAGAGGTATCCGTTGATCTCCATGAAGTGTTTTACCTAGTGAAGAAACTGCTATTTCTTTCAGTGGTCCAATCCTTGTGGCATCTCTTGGGTAAGAAGATAGGTGAGCATGCCATCATACCATTTAGGCTCATTGGGCAATTGTTCAGTTATAGCCCCAGCAAAGAGGAGTTCATCAGGAAACATATCAGATAGTGGATTTTCTTCCTTTTTGTTGTTCCATTGCAACCAAGACAAATGATCAACAACCACATTCTCAATGTCCTTTCAATCTACCATCATCAAATTGAATTCTTGCAAGATCACCAACCACCATATGACACAAGGGCTCACCGTTGGTTTGTTCATTAGGAAGCAAATGGCATTGTGGTTCGTGTGCACAAACACCTTGTATCCAAACACATAATGCCTAAAATTCTCTAGAGTAAACACCACTACCATCAATTCTTTTTTGTTAGTGGTGTAGCTCAGTTATGCACCCACAATGCTTTGACTAGCACAGTGGATATAGTATGGACATATCTTGTTGTTCATCTATGTAAGCACAACCCCCAAGGCATAATTTGATGCATCTATCATGACATGAAATGATTTGGACTAGTTGGATGCTTGCAGGATTGGAGTTTCTACAAGTTTCTCTTTCAGCTGTTGGAATGCTTTTTCACATTTCGTGGTACAGACAAATAGAGCATCTTTCTTTGTTAGCTTCGCCAACGACCTTGCGATCTTAGAGAAATTCTCTATGAATCACCGGTAGTAGCTAGTATTTCCAAGGAATGATTGAACATTTTTGACAATTTTTGGTTGGCGGGTTATTCCTTGGATGACCCTTATTTTCTTAGGATCTACCTCAATTCCTACTTGTGATATTCTGTGCCCTAATACAATGCATTCCTAGACCAGTAGGTGACCTTTTTGCCAATTGAGCCACAAGTTGGTTCCAACACATCATTTTAGAACTTGCTCAATGCAGTCTAGGGCTTACTCAAATGTAGCTTCATAAGTGGAGAAGTCATCCATGAAGACTTCCACACCACTTCCAATTTTCTATTGAAAAATGCTCAGAACCAGGCATTGGAATGTAGTAGGAGCATTGATAGATCAAATGGCATCTTATGATATGCAAAAGTTCCCCAAGGACTTGTGAATGTTGCCTTCGCTTAGTCCTCCAGTGTAATTTGAATTTGGTTATAGCCACTATATTTATTTAGAAAATTATAGTAGTAATGCCTAGATATTGTGTCTAACACTTGATCAACAAATGGCAACAAAAAATGGTCCTTGAATGTTGCCATATTTAGTAGTCAAAAATTGATGTAGACCTACCACTTGCCACATTTCTTTGGCACAATCATGAGTGGACTAACCCACTCACTATTCGCAATGGAATAAATGAACCCCATCTCGAGGAGTTGTTGGATTTCCTCTTTGACAACTTGCTTTAGTTTGGGGTTCAATCAACTCTGTAGGTATCTCTTTGGCTTCATGGTCAGATTAGTGTAGATATAATGCTAGCATATCCTAGGATCAATCCCTATGAGTTTAATATATAACCAAGCAAAAGTTGCTAACCATTTTTTAACCACATTAAACAACATCTTTTTTTGCTCTAGAGTAAGATTTGCATTAATTATGACTAGCTTCCCATTTTTAAAAAATACATATTCCATTCTGATTGGTAGCATTTTTAGGTCAAGGGGCTATTGCTTGAAATTTTTAGGAATGTCCAAGTCTCTCCAATAAGTATCATCATTTTCATCATTAGAGAGTTGGTAATGAACTTGCTCTAGTTTATCCATGCTTGTGACATATGTGCATGTCAGGCTCTCACTTGGTTCCATGCAAAGTGTGCTACTCTTAGAATTAGTAGTCAGCCATTCGGTGCCCTCCTATTTTATGGTTGCTACATATGGATACCTTTGAATTTATACTTTTGGTGCACACTACTTGCATGTAGAGATAGATGTTTATTTCATGGCCCAGAGTTTCTGCACACAATTATACCATGTATCATTGTATGTGCTACATGGAGCTCACTTCTCTCAATCTTTCTGAATGCAGTTTCTTTGGATATTTCTAGGGAAAGATGTCTAATGTCCATTCTTACATCAATGGTGCTAAGTCGTGCCATTCCCATGATGATTGGAAAGTCCCCTTTGTAGTTCTCCACTTTGATTACTAGGAAATCAGCAAGATAAGACCACCCACAGACAGTGATCAAAATGTCTTTCAATAGTCCCAATGGAATAGTGATGGACTGGTTTTCCAATTCTAATTTTATATTGCTCTTCTTGAGAGGAGGTAGGTTCCATGCAGTGTACATCTCATGAGAAATTAAATTAACACCAGAACCTAAGTCAAGAAGAGCTTTGCACGATTCATTCCCAGCCATCTACAAATAAATAAGAGAACTTCTAAGATTGACTAATTTCTCAGGAAGGTTTCTAGCACAAATCCAATTAGATATAATGTTAGTAAGCATCACGATATGGATCTTATGCAGTGTTTGATTTGAAGGGGACAAGAATTTGATATAGAGGAAGATGGAGGGATAGGGTTGTTAACATCATGTGTATTTGAGGGCTTACATGGATTGTAGTGTCGAAAGAAAGGTCTTTTCTTTGATTGAGTATTTGACCCACTTGATTGATGAACTGGTTGTAGATTAATAACCCTAGTAGCATTGTGTTGTTGCAGTTGAGCTGGTAGTTCACCCTACATAGGTGGAGTAGGTAGTAGCTATGCGGCTAGAGGAAGAACATGTGTAGGGTTAGGAAGGGATAAGGATAAAAGGTGGCATACCTTCTTTCATGCAGAGAATGAGTTTGATAATAATCAAAAGGATGGTAGTGAGATTGAAAAGTAGAAATATAACTGGAAAAGTCACATGGAGATAGGGGTTGCTGAACATAGTACCCATATGGATTAGGTTGTATGTATGGATATTATTGCCTTGGTGGTGCTAGCGCCCATGATTATGGTTGTTGCCAATGTTGATATTGCTCATATGATTTCGATGTGTTGGATAATATTGTTATTGTTGGTGGAACTTCCTAAAATTACCTTGAGGATAAGGTAATCTTCTAGATGTTTGCCTTTGTGTTAGTTGTGGATTCAAAGCATACACCCCAAATTCCTATAAATGTGACACTATGGGGAAACATCCCTTAGGATGTTCATACTAGCAAATGTCACATCCACCATTATCATTTGATTCACTTTTCACAACTTCTTCTATTACAACAATCTTATCCTTGCCTTTTTGATAGTCACGTTCAACTTTCTTATGCCTCCTATGCTTACAATCATTACCTTGTTTTTTGGACTCTTCAGCAATTTTTAGGATAGCTTGAAATCTGCTATCCATGGAGTCCCATAATTGATCAACCTTGGTCATAATTTTAGATTAAAATTTTTGGAGTGGCAATGTTTTCCTATTCACCACCTCATCAGGTATGGATTCTTCCTCACTATCACAAAATCAAACCTCCCTCTTACGAATGGAAGGATCATGGTTATATTCTTTTGCACTTTCTCTTTTTCTTAATTCATCCTCCACTTTAGTTACTTGCTTGATTAGACTTTGTATTTGACGGGCAGTTAATTCTAATAGTCACCACTGGGCATAGACACCAAGGGTTCTCCTCATTTCTAATCGAAGCCTATCTACAATGTGATGAAGTTGATCTAGTTGAGAATAACCATGGCTAGGACATTTGTGCATTAAGGAATAGTATCAGCCAATAGCGGCATCCAAGGCTTTGTGTGTTCGTTGTTTCCACCCTTGGACTTTCCTTCTCAAGTTGGACACTCTAGAGTATGTTTGATATTTATCATTAAATAATTCAAGCATGGTACTCCATTGTCTAAAAGATTTTGGCTCTAAGGACTAGTACTAGTTCTTTGCTTCTTTGATGAGTGTCCTTGGAAATAACTTAAGTTTTTGCGACTCATTCTCTATTTTCTACAAGGCACATGCATCTTGAAAAGCTTAGAGATGATTCTGTGGAGTAGAGTTATATCCCCCTTCAAACCAAGAAATATTGTTCATGTCTAGCCTTTTGATCTAACTATCCTTCATGTGCCTCATTGGAATTCGTATTGCCTCTACGATATTGAGCATACTTTGGGTAGCAAGCAAAGGCTCATTGAGACCATGATTATGGTGCCTACGAGCCCTCTACTACCCCTTTGTTCATGGTGATGTGCCTCTCTTGAATATCTGCACCCTTGATCTTGCCTTGCTCGATAGTCCCTTTGATCATTTTGGTTACCTCCATCATGTTCTTGCCTCCTATAGTTGCGATTAAAGCTAGAAGAAGAAGAGGATGATGATGAAGGTGAAGAGGAAGAAGGACTAGTATCATCATAGTTTCTGCTACCCCCTCTTCAGTGATTGTGACCACAATCATGATCTTATTTCTTGTCTGCATCTCTGCCTTGGCTTGCCTCACTGGATCCTTCTTTGTTATTGGATCCATTCTTACTACAACCAAGATTGTGAATTGTGGATTGCAAGTTCTATTTTTGACCTCCTTCATCATAGTCAAAGAGAGGAATTTCACTGAATGAAAAACCCCTAAAGAAGGGTTCCTCACCATCCTTTTGGTATAGCAGGAATGGGGAATCATTAAAGTCTTCTCCATTTGCAAATTCATAACATTGTTCTAACTGACGATCCTTGAGACATTATGCCTTAGTGGGACAATAATCTCTGGCATTACTATATTGCACAACATACTCAACATGAAGTTCCTGGAGATCCCATCGTATAAGCATTTGTTAGGGCATTGTGAAACACCACAAAAATTTTGGCTAACACTTGTAGACAGAAATTGAGCTAAGTCATGTTGGTCCCCAGCATGACCAAGCTTGAAAGCCTCAAAAACAGCATCTAATTGAACAAGAAAGAGTTCCCCAGGACCCACAGGTGACTACATTAGCATCCAGCATCAGGAATTTTATGTTTTGGGTTCAAAATACTTGGGTTTGACCAAGTATACTCTGTTGACACTGGGTTGTACGCTGGCAAGCGTATAGCAATTTTTGGGTCGCAAAAATGAGCCAAAACATGCCAGAATTGAGCGTATGGACCCTCCAAGACTTTCTCCAAGGTCCCTAGTAGCTCTCAGCCTTCTAAAAATCAAATTTTGGGCCCTAAATGATGCATGTTCATGTGTGTACGCTGGGTACATTTTGGTGTACGCTGACCAGCATACAGCCCAACGTACACCACCAAAAATGGCCCAAAATAGGCACCAAAGAGCAAGATTTTCACCTGAAATCAACTCTCGAAGGTAGGGAAATTGTTGGACATCATCACAGGTACCTGAAAATCAAGTTTTGTGCCCTAAATGATGCATTTACATGTGTGTATGCTGGGTACATTTTGGTGTACGCTGACCAGCGTACAACCCAGCGTACACCACCAAAACGGGCCAAAACAGACATCAAAGAGCAAGATTCTCACCCGAAATTGACTCCTAGAGGTAGGGTAATTGTTGGGCATCATCACAGGCACTTGAAAATCAAGTTTTGACCTTGAAATGGTGCATTTTCATGTGTGTATGCTGGGTACATTTTGGTGTACGCTGAGCCTATACGCTGAGGTTGATGCTGAGCCTGTACACTAAGGTTGATGCTGAGACTGTACGCTGAGGTTGATGCCCAATCTCATACGCTACATGCTGTACAGTTGTAACATATCTTGCACTCGGTCAACGCACCACCTGTCTCCCGATCTGAATTTTTCTCACCTCACAAACACTCATCTCCTTCCAGATCCGAATCTAACGCCCAAGATCTTATAAAAACCCCAATTTTTCACTAGATCAGGGTTGGCAATTTTTACAAATAGACACAAGAAACTAGAATCTATGAGACTTGGAAAAATCTGGGCATCAACCTCTGTACGCTGGGCATTAGACTTGGACGCCGCATTTCCCTGCAATCCAAAACCTGCATCTTCTAGCACCCATCATCACCCATCGGGGATAAACAACTGCCTTGTGATGAATCCACAACTGCGTTCTAATTGGTGCACTCTGTAATCATTTTTTTGAATATAAAACAGTTTACATTCTACCTCGATTTATTATAGTTTTATTCGTTTTCAGTTTACATTTACATTCACGTTATTGTGCCTGTTTACGTTACGGTTTACATTTAATGTGCATCGTTTACATATAACCCAACGCATCGCAAAGTGCGCACGCTGGGGAAGTCCTCGTTTGATCCGCGTGTAGACCATTCAAGGCACTCTACCTTCGTCCATTCCAGCTTGCCCTCAAGCGAAGGTAGGGTCTTCTATATTTCTTCTGAGGATCATCCGGTGTTTGTTTCATTTCAGCCTTACACCGATGATTTCGGATGGTACAGAAAATGGTGCTAGAAGGAGGGCCTGCTCTCACTTAGATCTGCATAGATATGCTTAGATCTACTTCTCTTCATCCTAGATTTACACACCATTGCTGTAGATCTACACCTTGCGACTGCAGATCTGCCCTCTGCGACTACAGATCTGCGCTCAAACATTGCAGATCTGTGTTTTTTTTTCTTTTTTTTCTCTCCCAGATCTACCCTCTGTGACTGTAGATTTGCATCCTATGACTATAGATGTACATCAAGTATAGCATTTTTCTGCTAGATCTACGTCTTGCCATCCCATATCTACGCACCATTACTGTAGATCTGCACCCTGTTCTTCTAGATCTAGGCTCGATTATTTTAGATCTGCATACTGCAACTGCAGATCCAACCTCCGTGATTGCAGATCTATGCTCAGACATTGCAGATCTATGCCCTGCTCCTTCAGATTTGCACCCTGTGATTGCAGATCTATGCTTAGACATTGCAAATCTGCGTCCTGTTCCTTCAGATCTACACCACAGCTAGCACCTATAAGCTGCTCACCAGTCTATATGCTGCAATCTCTGTCTGCACGTTGTAACCCCAGTGTATACGCTGCTACCTATATGTTGTTCCAACACTTAGCCAAATTTTTGCCTGTTTACGCTGTATATGCTGTTCGAACACAGAGAATTTTTTCTCCTATTTACGCTGTATACGCTAACAACACTTAGAAAAATTTTCAGTGTTCACACGCTAGACACTTAGAAAAATTTTCAGTGTTTGCACGCTGGACACTTAGAAAAATTTTCAATGTTCACACGTTGGACACTTAGAAAAATTTTTAGTGTTCACACGCTGGACACTTAGAAAAATTTTTAGTGTTTCCACGCTAGACACTTAGAAGAAAAATTTTTAGTGTTCACACGCTGCACACACTACACACTTAGCCAGAAACACACTTGACACCTGTTAGCTAGCCCGTACACTGCCCCATCACACATCACCATGGAGTCATCTCAAAACTCTAACGCACGCACCTTCGTAATCCTCACACAGGAACAATATAACTTTATCTGTGTGAAGATTTAGGCCAACCTTCCCCTTGACACCACAGAACATGAGGCAAAACAAAAATTCAACCGCATATACATGGGAAGTCATGAATTCGTCCCCTCTGTATATGACATCATCCCCCTTTCTGAGCCTCACCACCGACTCATCTCTCAGCTCCTTTTGGCAAGGAGCCAAAACACACGACGACCCACTAAGGAGCCCCAAAACCAACATGATGTAGATGCCTTCAAGGCACAATCTGAACCTGAGGATTCATACCACACCCTCAGTCCCCATGCCTACGTGAACCCATCATTACACCCTCGCATGGGATAGATGACTACCCACCAAGTGTTAACGAGTACACAAGCACCGATATCCCGATAGAGACTACCCATGTCCATCTCCACTTGGTACATTCTGCCAGTGCAAACACATGGGGCCCCTTTCATCACTTCAACTCCGCACATCCAGGGTGTCACTTCATAGTTTGTGGCTAGGCAAGGAACCATACCCTTTGTTCAACAACCCACTCACTTCAACGTGCCACACCTCGCAACCACAACTCTAAATGTTGCTCCACAGCAACAAATGACAACCCAACAATCTCCCCAACTAACTAATCTACCTACTGCTCAAGAGTGGGCAGAAGAAAAACAATGGATACAAGCGTTAGCTAAAGGGGTAAAGCACCTCAAAATCGCCAACACTGAAGTAGTTAAAGTACTAGACTTCTACCACGATGATCCAATTAACTCGTTAGTGCCACTGTTAGCTTTACCCAAGGGAATCACATTGCCCCAATTAACCAAGTACAATGGGAAGGGAGATCCGAACGCTCATTTAGTCACATTTCAATCAGAAACTCTATTGCTTCAAGCTTGGCCCCACGCAATCTTGCACGTGTTCGCTATGTCCTTAACGGGCGTAGCCTTAGACTGGTACCAAACCCTTCCATGTAACTCTATATCCTCTCTTGAGGATCTGTTATATCAGTTTGTTACCAGGTTTAAGTACAACCTGAAGCCTGAAGCAACACTAGACACTCTGATACAGGTGAAACAAGCACCGCTAGAGCCTGTGCAGAAGTTCATTCAACGATGGAGTGCAACCCTTAATGAACTTCATGAGCCCATCCTTGAAACGTATTTGCTTACGATTTTGAAGGGAGCCGTGAATGTAACGACGGAAAACGTCGGTTGCTGGAAATACCAAACGAAAGTCCACGTACATAGTTCTAACCCCGGATTCGTGCAAGGGCCGTGTTGGAGAAAGATGAATCTGAGGTGCCCTAGATGGTCTTGTCGATCAGACAGGGACTTACTTGATCAGTAAAAATTTTATGATTTGAATGACAGAATAATGATTCTTTACGGTTCTTCTCAAGGAGATTGTAACGTTGTTAATTTTCGGGGATAATTAGGAGAAGACGCAATTGATTGAAATGGTTTGTAGAATTAGTATAAATAGGAGACAATAGATCGGCTTTAGGACGTGATCGAATCCCAAGATTCGGGATTCAATCCACAAAAAAGGATACATTTAGATACAATGATTACAAATGGACTTCGATTTGAGTGAAGTGCATGTTGATAACAAGAAAAGCTAAACAGAGATGAAACAAGCAAAAACTGATTTACCTTGTTCTAGTAGATCTGGATACAGAGAGGCCAAACCCGAAGCAGAATGTTTGTGAATCGGTTGTTTCTGAACAAAGGTTCTCGTCAACTGCCTTCGATATTCTTGCTATCACTGGTCTCTTTCGATTTTTCTTGTCAATCAGTGCTAGAGGTCTTCAATAATTGCCAATGGAGGAACAAATTGCTCGCAGAGAAAATCTGTCAATCTCCCTCTCTTTCTTTTTCTGCCGTCTTGTTGTCTCCCTTTTTTCTCGGTTGGCATATTTATAAGGCTAAAATCAAGAGAAAAATTAGGTTTAGATGATGCGTGTCCTAAACCTACAAAATGCCGTTAACTTGATGTGGTGGTTGCTGAAGCTTATGACGCCACACTGCCTTACGCACTAAAGCGTAATGCGTCGTAAACCAGGAATTTGGCAACAGGGATTATGTAATGACACACTGGAGAGCGTATTGCATCGTACAAACTGTTGCTACTTGTATTAAGCCACCATTGTCCATGCTTGAACCACGCTGCACTGTGCCAGATTACGCTTCACAGCGTAGTCCGTCATAAAATAGCGCATCTGTAAAGAAAAACGAAGTGTTTATTGAAGCCTTGAACATTTGTCATCCCTGATGTTTGCGGCGTACTGTTTTCTGACATTATGTTGCATAATGCGATATTACACTATGTAGCGTAATACAGCGTAATTTGCCAAAAGTTAGGATTTTCGAAACAGATAACTTGCAAAGTTGGAAGTTTTGCTGCCGTGCATCCATCGCTTTGCTCTGTCTTTTGGAATTTGCTTGTGCTATGCCACACAACATGGCTAAATAGACCTTTGACTGAAAAAGAACTTGTTGCACCGTGCCCTGTTGTGATCCTTTGTCTGAATCACCAGCCTTTTGCTGAACTGTCGAGGCCTTGAAATTTTCACGGTGTTTCAATGGCCCCTCTTTATTGACGTTTAGAGGACTTGCTCGAAAGATGTCGACAAAGAATACAAAACACCGGAAAGACAAAAGCGTCGACATCATCTGTCGAAGACTGCTGAAATGTTGTTCTATCAAACTTAGAAGTGCGAGGATGGAGGGTCATAGGGTATAGAAGGGATCTTAGAGGAGTTAGAGATGGTAGGTTCGGGGAAGACTCAAACACATGAACATGAAGCTTCTCCGAACAAGTCATTACGTCCTTTCGCTAATATGTTTATGAAAAGTTACATCGTTATACTGCATATGAAGGGCTTGCAAGGGCGAGTTGTGTTACGCCTGCATGGCCTGGACAAGTTGGTTTACATCCATTTTGCCAAACCCCCCTTTTTTTTGATGAGAAAATGCAGATTGCATGCCACAAGGTGAGCTGTGTTATGCCAGTTTGTGGGCATGATAATGAAAACGGATCAACTTAATGCTCATGTTCTGTACAAGCGGAGAAGAAGGCAGGATAAGGAAAGGGGGAAAAACAAGGTAAGGTACCCGGGAGAGGTAGGGTTTGCACTTCTAAGTGACCAGGCTAGTCTGAGTAGCCACCTCCGAATGCCATGACACCTCACCTTCCAATGAAAGTATTCTCGATCAACGCTGTCATAACAAGTAACCTGCAAAACACAACATAGAATAGAAAGCCAGAAACAAACGTCTTGATCGCTAAGGAGGGAGGTTGTTGAAACAAGCACTGTCCGAAATGACAGGGAGAGTGTAGGCCCTTGAGACTGGGACCGCAGCAAGCAGCAAGAGTGCCAATGTTGATGCCGCGGTTCCTGTAGTTTCCGTCGATAGCCAGATTCATCTTGCTCGAAGGACTATGCAAAGAACATGTTAGATGAATCTACCAAGCCAGAATCTGGTGACAGCGATGGATGGAGGTTGTTGAGACCATGGGTGGTCACGATTTTTTGGGGGCCCTAAGCAGCAAAATTGATGCTAGGAGGTGCAACTATGAAGTGGCTGTCATAGCAACATCTCTGAGGGGTCAGTAGTATACCTTTCGGCATGTCCGAGGAATCGGCAGAATGCCAGTAGGGTAGCGGTGTTGTGTCTGTCCCAACGCCTTACCTGCTCCATTTGGTAGAGATGTAGTGAGAGAATGATCACATTCACTTGCTTCATGGATGGCTTGTTGACAGATTCCAGTTTTAGATCTTGGTTGACCATTGTTGCTGGTTTTAAGTCTCAGTAGACCATGGTCCTGGTTTTAAGTCTGGGTAGGCTGGAATCTACTATTTTTACGTCGTAGCGAACAGTGGAAGGGCTAGTTTATGGTCTTAGTAGACCGTACTATGGGTGTTAGTTTTGTGTCATGACCCAGGGACAAGTCTGTGCTGGTTTAGTGTCTCAGCAGACATGTGCTTACCTTGCCAGTTTCATGTCATGGCGGACGGTCGGAAACTTTGCCAGTTTAGCATATTGGCGGATGCGTGCAAGAGCTACCAGTTTTACATCATAGCAGACGTGTACAGCTTTGCCAGTTTTACATCATAGCAGATGTTTGTTACCTGATTTTGAGTTGAGTCAATGTTCAGATGTAATACCGCTTTACATACAGATGATTCACAGGATTTGGTAATTCGTTGTCGTCCGTGTCTGCCAATTTGAATGCTCCGTTGCCGTATGCGCCGATGACCAAGAAAGGGCCTTCCTAGTTTGCAGAGAACTTGCCTACTGGTTTACGAATGGTCTTGAGAACTAAGTCTCCTTTCTCGATCGGTCGTTGATGTAGGTTGTACCGATGCTTCTATCTCTATTTGTCTTGATATCTCTCGATGGTGTTGAGCGTCTAGATGCGTTTCTCCTCCACTGAATCTAAATCCACGATTCTGGACTCATTGTGCTGAGCTTCATTTATAACCATAGATAGGACCATCCGCAATGAGGGAACTTGTAATTCCAAAGGCAACACTGCTTCGGATTCGTAGACCAAGCTGTAGGGCGTCCTGTCCGTGGCTGTTTTGCACGTCGTACGATATGCCCATATCACATAGAGGATTCTTTTATGTCACCACTTCTTATTACTATTGAGCATCTTCTTGAGTAAATTGATGATCACCTTATTTGTTGACTCTGCTTGATCATTTGCTTGCGGGTAATAAGGTGAAGAAAAAGATTGCCTAATAATAAGATTATTGCAAAAAGATTTGGTTTTTGTGCTACTAAATTATGGTCCGTTGTTAGTCACAATAGTCATAGGGAGTCCAAATCTGGTTACAATATTGTCCAAGATAAAATGGCAAACCTGTCGAGATGTAATCTTTCATAGGGGGATAGCCTCAACCCACTTTGTAAAATACAGAGTGGCGGTGATAATGAAGCCATGACCTGCGGAAGATTTAGGCGAGATGGGACCTATGATGTTCAGTCCCCATCGTTGGAATGGCCAAGTGATTTGGGTAGTGTGTAACTCAGTTGGTGACATGTGTATTAGATTTGCGTAACACTGGCATGTGTCACACGTCTTAACCTTGGCAAGGTAGTCTTTTTCCATGTATGACAAATAGTACCCTAAGTGTCTGATCTTAGCGATCATTGCTTGCGGGGCTACGTGTCCTCCGCATAGCCCTTCATGGACTTCATTAACTATTTGCTGTGCTTGGTCACTATTAATGCAGGTAAGAAATACCCCATCGAAGGAGTGTCTACAGAGAGTACTGTCTCCAAGGATGACGTATTGCCTGGCACATTTGCGCACTGCATCTTTTTGCGCATGTGTTAGCTCGTATGGTGGTTCGCCATGCAGAAGGTAAGTTTTAATGCTATCATACCATTTTGACGTTCCTTCCACGTTTAATGAAGAAATTTGTGCCGCTTGAATGATAGGCTCTGTACATTCTATCATTAAAGTGGGCCAAGTGGAAAACAAATGTGGTGGCACGTTTAGTGCTAGTGTTGCTAGTGCATCGGCGACAACGTTTTCGTTGCGTGACACATGTTGAGCATCGGTTGTCACGAATTGTTTCAGGAGATCTTTAGCCATATTGCAGTAAGGCTATAGGTGTACAGCCTTGCAGGCGTAGACTCCTGTGATTTGATTGATTACCAGCATCGAATCGCCTCGGATTGCCAAGTGTTGAACGTTGAGCTCTCCAGTCGTTAACAATCCTCTGAGGAGCCCCTCATACTCTGCCACATTATTCGTACAAGGGAAGGTCAGGAGATAAGTCGATGGACACACATCCTCAGGAGAAAGCATAATAACGATGGCGGCACTGCTGCCTCTAGTGGTTGAAGCTCTATCGAAATATAATGCTGCTTCAAGGCCTATTGATACAGGGCTTAAACTATGTACATGTTCATCCAGAAATTCTAGCTCTATTGTAGATTGATCGTTAATCGGTGACATTGCTAATTAGTCAACTATGGCCTGGCCTTTGGTGGATGATTGACCAACATAATGTAAATCAAACTTAGCTGTGATAGCTTTCCAACGGGCTATCCTACTACTTTCATACAAATTGTTGGAGATAGCCTGCAGAATGTTACTTTTACAAATTATGTTGACCTGACTACGAAAAAGGGAATGCCTACATTTTTTAAGTGTGAAAACTAATGCCAAACAGTTATGCTCCACTTCGTTGTACCTTGTTTTGTACTCAAAAAGAGCATGACTGAGGTAATAGATAGGTGCTTCTGACCCATCGTTCCTTTTCTGGCAAAGTAACGCAGCTATAGACACGTCTGGGTTAGCTAGATAAATATAGAAAGGCTGATCCCTTTGTGGCAGGAAAACCGTTGGTAAATGTTGCAGGTTTTTTTTTTTAAATTGTCAAATGCACGCTGGCAGTCATTGGTCCATTCAAAATTGACACCCTTCTTCAAAAGATGTTGCATGGGGTGTAATTTATCTATTAACTTTGAAATGAACCGCCTGATGAACTGAAGTCTACCTTGTAACCCATGTAGTTCTTGAGATTTGTCGGTGGCGTTAAATCGACGATGGCTTTAACTTTGTCGGGGTTGACTCGAATGCCAGTCTCTAATACCACAAATCCCAACATGCATCCGGTTTTAACCCCGAATACACATTTCTTTGGGTTGAGCCATAAGTCATGTTGGAGACATCGTTTACGGACTAACTCCAGGTCTTCTGAATGATCTTCTAACTTTATAGACTTGACAACTATGTTATCTACGTAGTCATTCAATCTCCCTAAGAGATAATCACTAAAGATGTATGTCATGGCTCGTTGATACGTTGCTCTGGAGTTTTTTAACCCGAAAGGCATCATGGTGTAGCAGAAGGTCCCCTAGGATGTCATGAATGTTGTCGTCAATTGGTGCTATGGGTTAATACGAATTTGATTATAGCCTGAAAAGCCATCCATAAAGGATAGGAGTGCATGACCGACTGTTGTGTCGATCAGTTGGTCGATACTCGGTAACAGGAAGTTGTCCTTAATTGTAGCTTTGTTCAGATCCCGGAAGTTTATGCAAATGCATATGGCTCCTATTTTCTTAGAGACAACTATAATGTTGGACACCCAATCTGAGTAATCAACCGCACGGATGAAACCAGCATGATATAGCTTGGTGATTTCATCACGCACTGCTAGCGCGATTTCCGGCTTAATCTTTCGTGTCTTCTGTCTAATTGGTTTTATGCATGGGTCTAAGATTATGTTGTGCTATATTAATCTCGGGTTTAAACTCGACATGTCTTCATATGACCATGCGAATACAGTAGTGTTGTTTTGGAGCACTTGGGTTATGTCACTTTACATCTGTTGGTCTAGAAGGGAACTAATCTTAAGAGTTTTATTTTCACCCTTGTGCGTAACCATAGGAACCTCGCTAAGAGGGTCCTTGGTTACATCACCAGCTTCTAGGTCGAGTGTTCGGGCCAGATGTTCTAGTCAGTCTGGGGATGTTTCCAATGTTTCTATGGTTGCGTCATAAAGGGAAAGGTTTGTTCCTACTAGCGTGTGATCGTACTGTCTAATGATCTTCCCATGCGGCCCTGTTGAGGCTAAGGGTGTGGATAAAGCTGTGTCCATTTGCGAGTGGTCCTGCAAAATTGCCAAAAACGGAAGTTGTTACATCATTTTTTCGCCAATCTATTAAATGATAAAATTTTTATTTGTTTTTGTGTCAGAATTACGTGTTAGAGAAGTTTCTAGTTTAAGGTCTTAGTGGACCATTACAAATATGCATAGTTTGTAAAAAGAAATGCCGAGCTAAGCTTCCCAGATGCTAGCGTATGAAATGAGATGAGAGGTGCAACGTGGTGCGTCTAGCGTGTCAAAATGGTTGGATTTGCATTTTGCACAAATCATAGTTAATGCGGTCGAATTACGAGGTGATAAGCATTGTGTTAGTTTAGGGTCATTTCGGATCGTAATTCGCACGATATCTACGACATTAATGCCCAGATCTTCGTGTTTTATGTCAAACTGACACCCACATTTCAGGAAAGTTTTGCGTCGATCGGGTAGAAATAATTAGTTAGTTTCGAGTATTTTGTTTATAAACCAGTGGTTCATGCCCAAAATAGATTACCGATATCACGAATTTGGACCTGGTTATAGCGAGAAGAGAGCGTGAGCAAGGCATGAGCAGACGATTTTTCGAGGACTTTGTTCAATTGCGACCTTTGCAACAATGGCACCCAAGGTTAAAGGAAAGAGCGCTAAGTTGGCCAAGATTGACGAGATGTAGGAGAGTTTGCAGCGGATTTCACAGGCTAGAGTAGAAGCTCTAGAAGTTACTTCGCTTAACTAGTAAGTCTCTGTCCACCCTTTTACGCTATTATCATGTTTGTTGCAGTGTCGTGGTTTGTATATTTTGGGTTCTTATGTTGGTCGGGCGTTAATGTCTATTTGTACGAACTGAAATATTGTTATGGAGGTTTAGGTGATACGGAATAATGTTGTGCGAAGATAATGTATAGCGTGTAGATGTAATGTAATCAGAGTTTTGTAACAGTTATATATTGCGTTGGAGTAATACGCAGTATTTGCTTTTATCGCCGTTGTCAGAGATGGACCTTGAGCTATTACAAGGGTTTAGGCGGTTTTAGCTATGCACCTCCAGTATACGCTGTAATTCTTTAGGAATTGTGAATCCTAGTGTGGCGTAACAAATATTTGTGCCTAGATTTTGTCTAACAGTAGTACATTTGTATCCTATAGTATTATGCTAAAGCCCGTCCTAATCGTTTTGGACATCGTGGGCGTTCTATGCTGTGTTCATGTCCCCGCGGCCAATGTTCCTCCTCCTCATGCTCGTCTAAAGGAGGAGGCGGTATGGTTTCGAAGAGGCGTGCGGGATTTTTTGCATTTTTTGCTTCGTAATTACAGCGTAATCGTCTGGTCGCATCTATTAAGCGATGTAGCTGCTGCTATTTTAGAGATGTTATTGGTCGGTTTGACGCAGAGCATCTTAGCGTTTTTGTTAGACGGCATGATTGAAACTGTGCGAATGGAAGACTGCGAACAGAATGTCAGGGGTTTAAGGCATTTAAGCTAGATCTGGGAAATACCTAGGTTTAACTGTTATCACGCCTATAACACTCTGTTCATGGCCTGTCATCCAACAACCTATTTCCAGGATCCACCTGGTACCGTGCATTACACAAGCGGGTAAGTTTCGTTTCACTTCTCAGTATTGTAATGCTAACTACTGTTTAGATGCATATTGAGTGTAAAGAATTGTTTGTATTCCCTGGCATAGGTTTTTTATCAATGAAAGCGATCTTATGGGCAATAATGATACATTGTCATTGGCCGAGAGGGCTATAAGGGAGTTTACCTCCATCAGAAACGTGTGGGCTACTGTCATGGAACATCTAGCGTTCGAGATCCCATAATACCCTACCCATTATGCCGACTTCTTTTCTAGGTGCAAGAAACTCGGATGGCTGGATAGGGAGTGGACTTTGGACCCTCCCCTTACCGTTGCAGATGTGCGAAGGAAAATCCCTCCATTTCCTTTACCTTTTGGGCTTGGTAAGCTTTGTCGTAATGATGAATTGGATCAATGTTTGTCAATGTGTGATGATGATGTGAAATCGTCTTGGTTTAACTGTGGTTTTGTGTTAATAGTCAAGGAATCATGGGAGATTACGATCATGGCATCCGGTTGCGAGGCCAACAGTCTCTTCTTTCGTTATGGTGATATAAAGGAGGCACAACGTTGGCTCGGCCACAGAGCGGCCCCAATTGTAGTAACCAATAACATTCAGGAAGCTAGACTGATGGACCTTTTCTTGGCCATAACCCCTAATGCTACTGTAGGTGAAATGTTGACCCATAATGTACGCGTAAATTTTGACATTGATGCTCAGTTGTTTACCGATCTCCAAACTCCAGAAAGAGATAGAGGAGTGGCTAAGGGTTTAGAAAGAGGCTAAGGGGATCCCCGGTGATAGGATTGAGTTGGAGGTGGCCCATACCATTTATCCCCTTTTTCGGGCCCAAGCCTTCCCCAAGACACTCTTGCAAGGGAGATTCCTCACCATTGAGTAGGCCCGAATTATGCGAGAGGTTTTAGAGGAGGGGACACGGTTTAATTGGGCAAGCTATTTTGCCGAAGGCTTGCGCGTTGAGATGTTCAGGCTTCGCCGGAAGCTTGAAAACCGTTTCAACATGCATTTTGCCTTCTTCATAGCTTGTTTTCGGCGTTTTGCTGAATTTCTGGTGGCCCAGAGGAATGGGGTTTGGGTGCAACAAGATCGTAGCTAGATTTCCAAACCATGGATCTCCCATATTTTCGGCACTATCCGGTTGCAAGACGCTCCTGAGGGGATCGGGAAGTCGTTGTCGGTAACAACTAGAAGTATGGTGGCACCCTGAACGTGGGGACAAGATAGTGTGGGTGGAGCACCTCCCTCTTACGCCGATGATGTGTCAAGGGGGAAGCACCTGGTTGCTGATATAGTGGATTCATGAATGCCGTGGTAAAGGCCTTGCTTGAATGAGGCATCTGCCGAGCCAGTGGGTGATGTCGGGAAGAAGATGCAAGTGAGATTCTAGTGGAGTATTCTTCCGGGCGGTAAGTGTTAGAATGTATTAACGGTTATGGTTTGCGTAGAGACACTGTTATGTAGCGTGACCTTTGTTGAACAAAAATGAAATCTTATGTTAACTAGCCATGTTGTATAACAGCGAGGGAAAAGGTTGTAGATCGGTTGATCCCTAAAACAGGGGCTATGGTCTTATGGCACGGAGAAGGGGCCTTGGTCTCAGAAGAAGAGGCCCCAGTTAATAAGGCAAGGAGTGCACAGCCTCCTACGCATGAAGAGGAAATAGCTGTGGAGGATGCTGAAGTCCTTTTGGCTGGAACTAACCGAGGTAAGTGGTTTGTTACTTTATAAAATTAATTTTTATTTTTTACGGCGTAGTGGTAGATCCTAGATAACTTCTACTGGTTGTACTGGTTATCGTAATGTCTCAGTCATACCTTTTATTTTGCGTAACAGGTGACCAGAGCATGCCCTTGATAGCGGTGGCGACTCAATCCTGGGACGAATTTCTTGATAAATTCACCTTTATGGAAGGCGTCGTTCAAGATATGATCGATCGCTTAGAGCTAATTGATCCTAAAGCTGGTATGCTATAATCATTACGCAGAGGTTATTTTACTGTGGCATTAAGCTACTTAATTATGCCTAACTATTATTTTCATGTTATTAGGAGCTCACCTTAGATGGGACCTGTCAGAGCCTATCGATTTAGACACCGCCGAGCCCTCATTAGAAACGACTGTTATGCCATACAACATTTACGATGAGATGCGTAAATGTGCTTTACGCTCAACTCGCTCCTTATGGGAATGTTAGAGCTTAAACGAGAACCTCTGGAAGAGCTTGCAAAGGTTTGAGAAGGAGAGATTGGCCCTACGCGACGAGGTCGGGGATCTAAGATCACGGAATGAATTCCTGCAAGCCCAGGAAACGGGAAGTAAGGATTGGAGGATAGCTATAGTTGACTACGCCCGTTACTAGGCTGTCGTTAGGAATAGCATCTAAACTAGCCGTGAACTGGTTGAACAACGTATGCAAATGGACCTCTTTGCTTAGAAGAACCAGGACTGGAAGGACTTTAGCACGAGTATTCAAGAGTGGGGGCAGACACAAAAGGATCACAAACAGGTCTACAAATGAGAAAGCGCTGCCTACCGTCAACATTATAGGGACTCTGCTGTTGAGGTTCAATAACTTTGGCTGTTCCTCGACGTTATCGGTGCTTCTAAGGCATTTGAAAAGTTCTAGGAGCAAGTGACTCTTCCTGGAGGTGAGACTACCGTCCCTTCTTTCTTCCCTGAACCATCCCGATGGACTCCAGTGGAGAAGGGGAAGGTCAAGGCTGGAACTAATCTAGGGGACGAGGTTTGGTTTGAGCTCACCGAGGACGAAATCATGCAACGTCTGTGGATTGGCTTAGAACAAGTCCCCTTTGCTGCTGATGCGGGACCATCACATGTAAGTTGCAGTATTATTACATTTTTTATTATACCTAGCTTTGATGATGATGTTAATCTATGTATCATGTCTGATCGCAGGAACGACCTGAGGAGATTCTTTGACAGGATGAAGCTAACAAAGGTGGTGGTCCTCATGAAGAGGGTTTACAGGAAATAGAGCGTACTGAAGGGCCTCACGAAGAGGACCACTCTTATGAAGGGGTTCCTCATGCAAAGGGTGGCACCTATGAGGACGACCTCCTTAGAGTAGAAGTTGAACTAAGGGATATAGGAGACAGTGGTAGTAAGGGGGATGCGTAATGAATTAGCCTCGAGTTTTATTATGGTGTAACGAGACAAAAGACTATATTTCTTTCTTTTAACGTATTTGAAACAAATTTCAGTATTAATTTTAGTGTTCCTTTTGTTGTTTTTTTTTATGTAAAGCGTATCATAGGTTTTGACGTTATGATAAATTGTGATTAGTTTTAAGAGCGTAGCGTCAATGTAGTTACTAGTTTGAAGCCATTGCAGATTGTTAAATTGTCCAAATGTAAAGCATAAATGACATTGCTAGTTTAAGGCCATTTCGGGCCTTGTATAGTTTAAGGCTGTTTCGGGCCTTGTATAGTTTAAGGCTGTTTCGGGCCTCTATTTTAGTAGTTTAAGGTACCAAGCATAAATGAATTTCTGGTACAGAGCGTAAAAGAAATTCAAGTACAGAGCGTAAATGACATTGCTAGTTTAAGGCCATTTTGGGCCCTAGAAGTTTAAGGATGTTTCGGCCCCCTTTTTAGGGTATGAAGCATAAGCGTAGATTAGATTCATGTATAAAGCGTAAATGAAATTTGCGTTCCAAGAGTAAATGAGATTTAGATACAAAGCGTAAATGAAATTACTAGTTTAAGGTCATTTCGGGCTGATTCATGTGCCACACGTAAATGAAGTCGCTAGTGTAAGGCCATTTTGGGCCTTTGCGTAACTTGGGTGCGAAGTGTAGATAAGGTTACTAGTTTAAGGCCATTTCGGGCCTTTGCGTAACTTGGGTGCGAAGTGTAGATAAGGTTGCTAGTTTAAGGCCATTTTGGGCCTTTGCGTAACTCGAGTGTGAAGTGTAGATAAGGTTGCTAGTTTAAGGCCATTTCGGGTCTTTGCGTAACTCGGGTGCGAAGTGTAGATAAGGTTGCTAGTTTAAGGCCATTTCGGGCCTTGTATAGTAGAAGCAAAGAGAATAGAAACGTAAAACTAAATACAAAGATAATCATGAGCGTAATGAGACTAGCTAGTGGAAAGCGTAAGTACATGCATAAACATAAGAAGTATAAACGGTAAGCGTAAATAGAATGGATGATGAGACCGTATTAGTTAGGCAACATTGTGTACTTGCTAACTCTGTAACTATTTCTTAATTGCTTTAATTTTCAACGACTCATAAGGATAGGGAGATTTATGGCCCTTCTCCTTCGCATCGCAATCTTTCCCTGGGAATAGTAGTTCGGCCCAAGTTAGGTTGTCATCAGCCATTGTTTCGGCTTGCTCAGGTACTTGGACAGGGAGTTGATTCTCAGGCGTTTCGATCTCCAACCCTTGTTCTGTCTCTATGTTATTAATAGCCTAAGGGGTTATTTCATCACCGTGGATAACCGCTTCTCCTCCTGCGTAAGGCAAATGAATTTCCTGATGAATGGGTGATGAAACTGCTCTTAGTTGGGCTAACCAAGACCTCCCAAGGATCAAATTGAATCCAGGCATCTCCTCGATGACAATAAATGTAGCGTCTATGGGGAACTGGTCCCCTGCCACAAAGTTGATATGGACGGTCCCTTTGACCTGCACCCGTGCCTCGTTGAACAAATTTAGACATGATGTCGTTGTAGGACTGATCTGATTGATCAGGCCTAATTTATTCACTATGGGATAAGGGATAACATTAGTGGCCGCCCCATCATCTACATGTACTCTTCTGATTCGGTGTTGGCCAACCCAGATGGTGATGAACATGGGTGTCGTTGTCACTTGACCCTCAGGATTGTCCTTGATGGATTCGTCATGAAAGGTCAACGGGACAGGATCATTTTTTTTAGCGGTGAGGGGAAGCATAATAGAGTGGATTGCTTCTTCTTCTGCTGGTAGGCTTTTGTCCACAGGTATGGATGTTAGCATGCGAACCATAGCCTCACGATGTGTCTGCGACGTCATGAGTAAGTCATAAAGGCTCAATGTTGTATTTTTCTATTTCAGAGCCTGTTTGACTTGTGCCAGGGCATCAAAGACATCTCGCTCACAATCGGGTTGCTTGTCACCCTTTTTCTCTTCCATTTGCCCTAAGAGGCGAATTTCACGAGGAGGAGTGATATTTGGCCGAGGGTTACGCTTCTTTTGGCTTGGGGGAGATAATTGCTTTCGTGTAACCTCTTTGTTTTTGGCAAGTGAGGCTAAAGGTACAGAAGCGAGGGGTTGAGGTTTGGGAAACCCTAACGTAAGAGGGCCCTTGGCTGCATCAACAGTAATAGTAAGAGGGTTTGACTTAGAATACTGTCCCTGCGTAGGAGGGGCGGCGGTTGATAATTTTGGTACCTTGATGACTAAGGGTGTCCTAGATGTGGGTGTGGACTGGGCCAAGGCTTTAATGACTACAAGCTGTCGAGAAGTATTTTGAGACGGAGTTTAGAGGATGACAGGTCACCTTGGGGCACCTCCCATTGGTGCCGATGGAACTATTGTTTGGGGCGATTGAGGATGCATTCGCAACATGAAAGGTTGCCTCGGCTGTGCTTGATTATCACCCTTTGCCCCTACCACGTTGATTGTGTACCCTGCGTTATTTGCATTCAACGAGTCTTGGTACACATGCATGGACTGGTTTTTTGGGCGTGTCGGGCTACTGCTATCTAAGGTCAATTCACCTTGATCTATCAAAAGTTGGATGTCATCCTTCAATGCCCAGTAGTAGTCCATGTCATGGCCGCACAATTGGTGGTAGTCGCAGAATCGGTCTAGCTTAAAGTTCTTGGGCACACGCGGTTCGTTAGGTTGGGCCAAGGAGGGATTCTTGAGTAACTCACAGTGGCGCCTATGGTGTTTTAGAGCCTCTTCGAAGACCGCCTTGTGTCTGATGTGACCGGTTCCCAGTAATTGCTTCAGAAGTTCTGAAGGCTTCACAGGTAGAGTTGCGTAACTTGAGCGATCTTTACGCTCAAATTTCAGCCTTGGTTGTGGAGATGCTTCGGGGGCGGAAGAAGCTTCTTGATTGGTGCCATTTGAGCTAGTTATCGGCTCGGTTGGCTCCGTAGTTATTTTCTTGTTATTGTTATTTTTCTTCTTGGCCCCTTCAACAACTGCCGCCACTGTCGTTGTTCTGGCTTTGCCTTTATCCTTACCCTTGCTATGGGCATTCTTGTAGACCACGTACGCTGGATCTTTAGTGGCCTCTGCCACGTCTTGGATGCTCTTAGTCTGAGCAAAGGCTTGGTTGAGGGAATAGGGGGCGAGGTAATACAGCCTAGACTTGATAAAGTCGTTGACTGCTCCCTTGAAGATTACCAGTAAATGGGTCTCCGCAATGGGTTCACGGATTTCGTTCAAGGTGATGCTCCACCGCTGTATGAACTTTTGGACTGACTTGAGCGGGTCTTGCTTAACTTCCATGAACTGGTCCAGTGTGACTTTTGGCTTCAGGTTGTATTTGAAGCGAGTCACAAACTGGGCTAGCAGCTCTTCCAAAGTTGAAATGGAAGCGCATGGAAGTGCTCGATACCAATCCAAAGCTTTACCCATTAAGGACATAGCAAAGACACATTTTATAGTGTGTGGCCATTGTTGCAACAATAAGGACTCTGATCTGAAAGTAACGAGGTGGGCGTTGGGATCACCTTCCCCATTGTATTTTGTGAAATGGGGAAGGGGCATCTCAGGTGGCAATGACAAGACTGGAATTGCTGAACTAATAGGATCGTCATGGTAGAAATCCATGACTTGTACCACGTTAGAACTAGTAGCCTTGAGGTGCTTAACGTCCTCTGTAAGGGTCTGAATGAGCTTGAAGGCTTGATCCAGACCCGTAGACAATGAGGTCGTTTGTGGAACGGAAGGAGGAGCTGCACTGGGTGGCGGAATGGAGGCAGCGGTTTGGCCGACGGTCGGTGTGATCGAGATAGTCCCTGTAGGTAGTGTTGCTTGCGGCATCCACCATCCAGTAGTTGGTGCAGATGGGGCAACCACCATCGGCTGCACCATTGGGCATGCTGTTTGTGTAACCGGGGGCATGAGCAATGGTATTGCAGTTGGGTTTAGCGTTTGTGGAACTTGACTTTGATGGTGGGGATGGTGGTGCATTTGCACAGGATGGGTAACAAGGGACATGTTGGGGGCCCACCATGCGGTGGCAGTAGGCTCTGTCGTATGAGCTAGGAGAAAAGTCAATGTTGTGGGTAACTGAGACGTAGGTGCCACATGTACATGCGGTGACACAGGCATAGGCACACGATGAGGTGGGTTAGGTAATTGCGCCCATTGAGGAATGATCTGTGAGGGACCTTCGCCCGGAAGTGTAGTCGGAGAAAGAAAGTGTAAACATGGCGAATGCGGGATTCAATTGATATTGGACAACGTCAGAGGCATGGTGACCATGAACAATGGATTTATGTGGGACGTTGTGGAGGGAGGGGCCATGGTGAAATCAGCATGACTGCCTCCTTCAGAGTGAGATTCTAGATCGTCTTGTCCGTCATGAAACGTTTCATCACGGAACAAGGCCTCTAGTTGCTTTGGCGACGTCTTTGTCATCAACATTTGATCTATGATCCACTTTTGTTGATCTGTTAGGGGGATGAAAGTCCTAGGCGTAGGGATGAGTTCCTTCTCGTTGCAGTACATGAACTTGTACTCTCGTTTTTCCTCGACTTCTTGTGGGTACAGAGGTAGGTTTGTCGCTAACTTAGCACAGAGGAAATTGTAGCTTTCCCTACGTTGAGCTTGTCCCTCAGGCTTCTTGTTTTGTAGCCTGAGAGAGTGACGTGGTCGCACTGGACTAGTTGGTTGCTCAACCATAGGAGGCGTAACTTGTAGGGTCCAGGGGTTTTCGAGTTTGGTAGTGTCAATGGTTGTGATTGATGTAATCATTTTTGAAATAATGATGATAAAGGTAAAGATCAGAAAGACAAAGGCAAACTAAGATAATAATCGGGGCTTTTTATCTTGTAGGATTCCAAAGAAATCGTCGAAGCGACTGATCTGCACCACACAATTTCGTAAACAACCTCGGAGGCATTATGTTTACATTGATTGATGATGGGTACAGACAGCTTACAAGACTACCCATAAAATGTGGATCAGCTATGAAGGCCCTCCTTCTAGCATCAGAAAACTGTAATGACAGAAAACATCGGTCGCTGGAAATACCGAACGAAAGTCCGTGTACATAGTTCTAACCCCGGATTCGTGCGAGGGCCGTGCTGGAGAAAGACGAATCCTAGGTGCCCTGAACAGTCTTGTCAATCAGACAGGGACTTACTTGATCAGTAAAAATTTTACAATTTGAGTGACAAAATAATGAGTCTTTACTGTTCTTCTCGAGGAGATTGTAACGTTGTTAATTTTTGGGGATAATTAGGAGAAGACGCAATTGATTGAAATGGTTTGCAGAATTAGTATAAATAGGAGACAATAGATCGGCTTTAGGACGTGATTGAATCCCAAGATTCGGGATTCAATCCACAAAAAAGGATATATTTAGATACAATGATTACAAATGGACTTCGATTTGAGCGAAGTGCATGTTGATAACAAGAAAAGCTAAACAGAGATGAAACAAGCAAAAACTGATTTACCTTGTTCTAGTAGATCTGGATACAGAGAGGCCAAACCCAAAGCAGAATGTCTGTGAATCGGCTGTTTCTGAACAAAGGTTCTCGTCAACTGCCTTCGATATTCTTGCTATCACTGGTCTCTTTTGATTTTTCTTGTCAATCACTGCTAGAGGTCTTCAATAATTGCCAATGGAGGAAAAAATTGCTCGCAGAGAAAATCTGTCAATCTCCCTCTCTTTTTTTTTCTACTGTCTTGTTGTCTCCCTTTTTTTTCGGTTGGCATATTTATAAGGCTAAAATCAAGAGAAAAACGCGGTTTAGATGACGTGTGTCTTGAACCTACAAAATGCCGTTGACTTGATGTGGTGGTTGCTGAAGCTTATGACACCACACTGCCTTACACACTAAAGCGTAATGCATCATAAACCAGGAATTTGGCAACAGGGATTACGCAATGACACGCTGGAGAGCGTATCGCATCGTACAGACTACTACTAGTATTAAGCCACCATTGTCCATGCTTGAACCACACTGCGCTACGCCAGATTACGCTTCATGGCGTAGTCTATTGTAAAATAGCGCATCTGTAAAGAAAAACAAAGTGTTTATTGAAGCCTTGAACATTTGTCATCCCTGATGTTTGCGGCGTACTATTTTCTAACACTACGCTGCATAATGCGATATTACGTTATGTAGCGTAATACAACGTAATTTTCCAAAAGTTAGGATTTTCGAAACAGATAACTTGCAAAGTTGGAAATTTTGCCGTTGTGCATCCATCACTTTGCTCCATCTTCTAGAATTTGCTTGTGCTATGCCACGCAGCGTGGTGGAACAAACCTTTGACTGAAAAGGAACTTGCTGCACCGCGCCCTGTTATGACCCTTTTTTTGAATCACCAGCCTTTTGTTGAACCGCCGAGGCCTCAAAATTTTCACGGTGTTTTAGTAAATGACTTTGTTAAGTCAAAACTGTACTACCTAAGCACTCAAACGTTGAGCCAAGCCTTCACACAGATCAAGAACATAGAATAAGCTGTACAAACGAGCAATGATCCCGCCTATGTGGCTTACAAGAACCAACACGTTGCCAAATAGTAGACAAGAATAGAAATTGTAGCCGCAAGCACAAAAACAACAAACACTAGTACCCACCCGCCTGCAACGACAGGGGCCACCCCAAGGCCTAACTTTCAATGCAAGGATTACTCTAAGTACATGCCGCTACCCACACAACCTTTTGAACTACTAGAGCAACTCCTTAAAACCGGGCAAATCTAATACAAACAAGTAGCGGAAAATGCCCGCCGAAGACATGACAGGTACTGTGAGCTACTACGGAACCCCACCTTAGCAACACCAAACGAGCCCCCGGTTCCACGACATTTCAAGTTAGACCAATTCTGTCACTATAACTAGATGTCTGGTCACAACACCGACACCTTCCGTGCGTTACAGGATGATCTACAAGCAATGATAGAATGGGGCCAACTCAACATCAACACCCTAAATCAACCCAGCACAGACAATGTCTCCTATGTCATAAACTCCATTGGCATAGATAGTAAGCCTAAACTTGTGCAGCAACCTTTTGTGATCCATGTGCCTCCCAGTAAGGCAATAATCCCCTCCGCCTCCATGAGCAAGGGGCCTCCCATCGTCATCAAGGTGCCACCTAGAGCACCAATAACACCTCTCATGGTCAAAGTACCACCACCTCATATGTCTGCTAAGACGTTAAACTGGAAGGAAGCATCATCGTCCACTAAGACATTAAACTGGCACGATGCACCAATGACAACAGCAAAGAAACCTTTTGTTATCAAGGTGCCACAACAAGCTAGTCAAACACCAACGACTCCTCCCAAACTGTCATTTGTCATAAAGGTGCCATCATGTAATGGCCCCTCACCTACCCAGAGCCCAACCATAGGCAATGTCTCAACCTCTTCTCCCTCAAGAGTCAACATTGCCAACAACACGGGTAAGCCTACTAAATGGCAACAGAAGAGGACAAATGAACAATGAATAACATCCATAGCTGAAACAAAAGCCACACCAAGCAAGAAACAATCGAACACTGGGGGCCCTGCCCCTAATTCCAAACAAACCAGGCCCAAGCCCTCGACCCATACAGAGGCAACCAACATAACGGCGAACAACACGGACTTTGTAGCTACATTGGCCCAAGTGAAACAAACGCTTAAACAAAAGAACACAACCATGAGCTTGTACGACATGGTTATGACATCATCGGCTCATCGTGAAGCCTTAGCACAAACGTTAGCATCCATTCCTATTACAGAGGACATCTTTGCTAATATGGAATCCATCCATGCAACGATTTCGCAACACACCACAAGGATTGGGTTCAAACACCTTAGCCTTCGGTGATGATGCAGTTAAATGTAACCTTGAACGAGGGGAGGTCACAACATCTCCATTGTCGATTGGCGTACGTGTTGGGCAATGTACCATTCGTAGAGTGCATGTTGATGATGGCGTGGCAACAAACTTAGTTCTATACTCCATCATTGATAAACTAGGCATGGCAGATGAGATCATGCCAACAGAAACCACGTGTCTAAAATCCTTCAACAGATCATGTGTCACAGTCAAGGGCATGATTAACCTAGCCTTCGTGGCAGGTGAACAATTCCCCAGTAGCATGTAGTTCACTGTCATAGAAGAGATGCCCAGTTTCAACATGATTCTTGGCAGACCTTGGCTAGCGCAACAACAAGCAATTTTCTCACCGATACATCAAGAAATCGGCCTTCCATACAAAGGTGGACAAGTCATTATAGATGACGACAACACTCCCTTTCAAGCCATCCACAACATAGACATGTCACAAGTCTTGAAAGAAGAGTATCTTGATGGAACACCCACAGCAACAAACACAACACCTAGAGCTAAAATGGCCGAATGAGGGGTAAAAATCGAAAGCCTCCCAGAGCAAACCAGGACGCCTCCTAGACCACGTCTGGCTAGGAAAAAACTGCATAATCAAGACTCCCCTGTGGCCAAAAACACGTCGGATCCCCGCCCACTCTTTACCTTTGTTTATTGTGCATACGTCACCTTAGTTTGCATTGTACTAGCTTACGCGTTTACATGTGGCCCGAAAAGGCCTTAAACTAAACCATGGCCCGAAAAGGCCTTAAACTACTACCTTTTCACATTATTTTCTATTTAATTGTGCATTTTAGCTCATGTTTTCTGCAGTTTCTATTTAACATTGTTTTCTCTAGTTGCTTTTGTTTACAGGATGATACGGACGCACACGCATGCATCCACACCAATGGTCCTAGCATTGGTGACACCTAGCAATGGTACCACACTAATACCACAGAACAGTCCTAGCATCATGACTTAAAATTGGTACCACACTTTGTCCTGGCATCATGACAATAAACTAATACCATAGATTCGTCCTGGCATCATGATGGTAAACTGATACCACAAATTTGTCCTGGCATCATGATGGTAAACTGATACCACAGAATGTTCTGGGCTATGACTTAAAAAAACTAGCACCACAGAACGTCCTGGCGTCATGATGGTAAACTGACACCACAAAGCTCTATCTAACATGACACTAAACTGTCACACTCATTCACCAAAGTCCGCTAAGACTATAAACTAGCTTTCCTCTTCATAGTCCGCCACGACTATAAACTAGCATCGCACCATCCACTACGACAATAAACTGGCAACGTCCAATGGGTTATGACGTAAAACTAACCCACGATAGTCCGCTAAGACTATAAACTAGCAAGATCATATCTGGCACATTCATCTGATGCTATAATTCATGACATGTCTTCATCAATGCTTACTGCATCATTCATCACATCGGCTTTGACAACACTATTGCTGCTCATTTTGTTTGCCTTAAGTTTCACATGGTGCCTCCATTTGCATCAGCCACATTTGTGTCTAAAGTGTTTGCTAACTCATTCACTTGCGATTTTCTTGTCTTCTTGGAGTTGTGTTTGTAGGATGACACATAGTGGTACTCGTACACGGATACACTTCATCATGATGACAAGGTGCCACATTGTTTGTGATGCATGCAACTAGGTTAATCAATCTGTTTAAAAGTACATTCCCGGTTCCCAATACATTCTCCATTTCCCCAACACTCTCGTTCCCTTTCCTACCCGGTTACATTTCCCAGATACACCCAGTACACCCCAAAACTTTGAGCACACTATTGCACGCCGTGACACTCTCAAGCAGTTGCAACACACAACATGACACATGAGCATGAGTGCAAAATTGAAAGAAAGCTCTTTCCAAAAATAAAAAAAAAGAAAAAGAAAAAAAAAGAAAAAAGAAAAAGAAAAAGAAAAAGAAAAGATCAAAGATCAAAGAGCAAAATGAACCACAAGACCCTTGGAACTTCCCATACAAGCCCTAGGCAGGAAGGCAGTTGTCTTGGAAAGAAATACTCGTGTCTCAAACCATCATGTTTCACCTCACTGCGTGGTTTTGGCTGTCAGACAATGGGTTTCCTTAGACACTCCACAAGGGTCCTATTTCTCTAAAGAACGCATCACCTCATCGCGTGGCTTTGGTGGTGACAACAAGTTCTCTCAAACATGATACAAGAGTCTCGTTCCTCCAAAGGACATACTCCTCATGCCCTGGTTCTAAGTTTGCCAAATATTGGCCATCGACAAGGAATAACATGACTTGTTTGCACAAGATGAATACTCCTCTCCCACACTAGCACAATCCCTTGATCAATTCCCAATCCCACAGTTGCAAACATATCCTCTAGATATCATCTCAAAACTTCATTTCCCAATCCTAGGTACTTTTGAACACGGTGCGATGACATTTGGCCAAGTGCTAAAGGACAATGCTTGCTACCAGTTTTCTTGTGGTGTTTTGTACTTCTTTGTCAATGCCTCTTGGGTCAGTTCCTCCAAGCTTCAACAAAGAGGGGCCAATGAAACACCACAAAAATTTTGGTTAACACTTGTAGATAGAAATTGAGCTAAGTCATGTTGGTCCCTAGCATGACCAAGCTTGAAAGCCTAAAAAAAAAACATCAAATGGAGCATAATTGAACAAGAAAGAGTTCCTCAAGACCGACAAGTGACTACATCAGCATCCGGCATCAGGAATTTCATGTTTTGGGTTTAAAATACTTGGGTTTGACTAAGTATACTCTGTTCACACTGGGCTGTACGCTAGCCAGGGTACAGGCCAACGTATAGCAATTTTTGGACCCAAAAAATTGAGCCAAAACATGCCAGAATTGAGCATATGGACCCCCCAAGACCTTCCCCAAGGTCCCCAGTAGCTCTCAGCCTCCTAAAAATCAAATTTTGGGCCCTAAATGATGCATTTTCATGTGTGTACGCTGGGTACATTTTGGTGTACGCTAACCAGCATACAGCCCAGCGTACACCACCAAAAATGACCCAAAATAGGCACCAAAGAGAAATATTTTCACCTAAAATTAACTCCCAAAGGTAGGGCAACTATTGGGCATCATCACAGGCACCTAAAAATCAAGTTTTGGGCCCTAAATGATGCATTTTCATGTGTGTACGCTGGGTACATTTTGGTGTATGCTAAGCTTGGACGCTGAGGTTGATGCTGAGCCTATATGCTGAGGTTGATGCCCAATCTCATACGCTACATGCTATACAGTTGTAACATATCCTGCACTCGGTCAACGCACCACTTGTCTCCCAATCCAAATTTTTCTCACCTCACAACCACTCATCTCCTTACAAATCCGAATGTAACGCCCAAGATCTTATAAAAACCCCGATTTTTCACTAGATCAGGGTTGGCAATTTTTACAAACAGACACAAGAAACTGGAATCTGTGAGACTTGGAAAAATATAGGCATCAACCTCTGTATGCTGGGCATCAGACTTGGACGTTGCATTTCCCTGCAATCCAAAACCTGCATCTTCCAGCACCCATCATCACCCATCGGGGCTAAACAGTTGCCTTGTGATCAATCCACAACTGCGTTATGATCGGTGCACTCTGTAATCATTTTTTTGATATAAAAAAGTTTACATTTTGCCTCGATTTATTATAGTTTTATTCGTTTTCAGTTTACATTTACATTCACGTTATCGTGCCTGTTTACGTTACAATTTACGTTTAATGTGCATCGTTTACATATAACCCAACCCATCGCACAATGCGCATGTTGGGGAAGTCCTTGTTTGATCCACGTGCAGACCATTCAAGGCACTCTGCCTTCGTCCATTCCAACTTGCCCTCAAGCGAAGGTAGGGTCTTCTATATTTCTTCCGAGGATCATCTGGTGTTTGTTTCATTCTAGCCTTACATTGACGATTTCGGATGGTACACAATGCAGGAACATATCGATTGGGTAGCAACACGATGTTGCCCTTCATTTCATGCCATCACAGCTGTTCATCCTAATGTAGGATGAAGGTGAAATGGGGTACATACTCATCAGGATGAGCATATACCACTCGATATTGCCGAGGCACTAGTTGATGAACTCCATTAGACTTGGGTGGAGAAACACTCTTATGAGAAGAAGACATTTTCAATTAGATGATAAAAATGTAGTGTGCTTTTAAATTTTGTTGTAGCAATTGTAAACTATGATATGACTCTAAGGTTCATTCCAATGATTTTGAATGATTTTCAGTAAATCCTAGTTAGTGCACAAAACAACCAAAAGGTCCCTAGCAACAACACCAATGATGAGTGGCAAGGTACCCCTACACCTAACCATATGAATCACTAAAGTGTTCATGCATGATTCAGTCGAATTCCATGGACCTGTAGTTCTTTAGTGCACTAGTTCCTCTAGGAAGTGAAATGGACATTGAGAACGTTTATTGTCTTCCCAACTACACTTGTGAAGCTCAAGGGTATGGTTTAAGTGTAATTGAGGTACATGATTTTTCTCATTTTATGTTTTATAATTTTAGTCGCCTACAACAGGAATGAAAGGTAGAGTAATTTAAGATCTAATTTATTTACTACCTAGCTAGCCTAACACAAGTACCCATCCCACTTTCTTGGACACATCCTAAACACATATAGCATTGTTGGGCTACCAAACACTATATGTATGCTTGAAGTGGTTGTGCTTGTGTTCATTAACAATTGGAAATTAATTGCTTAATTTAAATTCATTAAAGTAAAGTGTATTAAAGGAAACATTAATATATTCTCAGTGATGTAAGGATTATCAAAAGGATCTATTTTTATTCTCGTTACATTGCTGCGCTTAGGTACATTAGTGTTCAAACAAAGATCCATACACACTTAGACTTCTGCTGTGGGCACTTATAAAATATTCTAACTTTGGAGAAAACAAACTACAAGAGCTTTGCTACTCTATGCAAAACAATGAAGAACTATCTAAAAAATGTGAGCCCAAGCACTATATTTATAGGCTGGCGTATACCCCGCGATATTGGATATTCAACATCATGTCTTGGGCTCCAACATTGGGTATCTGATGTCATAGTTTTGATATTAGATATCTGATATCAAATCATGTCAAAACATGACTCATCAATTACTTACAATGAAGATGGGTGGAGTTGTGGACTGAAAGTTCAAAATGTTAAAATGATCCTTACACTAGCCCATAAAAAATGTGAAAAACAAGTATGTGTAAAAAAAGAAGCATTGGCACCAAAGCAAAAGACACTAGTGGTTAAGAAATGAGAACATGAAACTATTCAAAACATGCATGAAAGCATTTAATTCAGTTATGAACTCCTACCCCAAGCAAATAACCCAAATCGAGAGTTTACAAAAGGATATCCTAAACCATGATCATACACCAATAATAAATAATAAACATGAAGATTCAAAACTTGAAATTAAGAATGAAGAAGAATAAATCTCTAGGCCATATAAAATAAAAATATCATCTATTCTAAAAATATATATGTCTCATAATGATAAAAACTTTATTATTATCAATGTCACATGGGACAATAAATGAAAAGATAAATCATTAGGGATGCTAAATAAGAAACCTAGAGTGTATGATCTTGGGGACCTAGGGTCCATTTTCTAAACAGGTGCCCATGAATTTAGTTGTTGGGGAAATGTCATATCTTGAATGAAAAATTGATAAGTGCATTTCAAATTTTTTGTTTTGTAATTTTTTGGTTTACAATTTTTTGTTTTGAAATTTTTTTGTTATACTTTTTCACATTTTTCATCAATTTTTCCATTCTTTGATATATTTCTTATTTTTTATAAATTTTTTTATTTCTTAATCATTTTTTATTCTTTAATTTTTTTTAAAATTCTTTTTACATTTTTCTAGTCTTACTAATTTTCCATGATTTTTACTATCTTTCATGTATATACTTTTGTGGATTTTCTAATAAAGTGTGAAGGAATAAAATGAGATATAGTCAAAATAATGAGAATTTCACCCTATGTCATCAATTCATTAAAGGATTGATTATATATTCAGTGAGACCACATCATCCATCCACTCATTTCCAATAATAACAGATTCTTACCATGGACATAATGACATTCCCTTCACAATAAAACTAAAATAAACTTATGATCATTATGCATGGATAAAAGAGTAAAGAACCAAGGGGGAATGAAAAAGGTGTGACATCAAGGGTACCTGTGGATTCTCTAAGGCTACTACTATAAGTCTTATCCTCCTATTAAGTTGTATTATTCACTTGAATTCTAATAAAAAATGAAATTATTTCTAAAATAAGTGTGGCCTTATCATGTGACTAGAAAGATATGTTACCCATGCCTAAATATATTCCTCTAGTAAAGTTGACACATTAATAACCTAATAAACACACAAAAGAAAAATTTCTGGGGGTTCCATTGGAAAGACATGTTACCCATGTTTGAAGGTAGGCAACTTCTCAAAACTTTCAAGGTTTCTTAAATTCACATTAGTTACAAGGCTAGAAAGACATGTTACCCATGTCTAAAGGCATCCTCTGTCTAATGGCCAAGTCTCCTTCAAAATAAAGTGTGGTGTTAATAAACTAATTCCTTGAACTTTATTGCTAGTGTTAATACTCTTTGCAATTGTGCTAGTCTTTTGGTTTTTGGTTTTAAGATGACATAATGTGATGTCACTAGTAAGTCGTATGGGCTTGGTTTGAATCTTGGATGGAAGGGCTAATGATTACTTTAATCATGCATCACATATAGAATTCATTATGCCTATGGTAAGACACCTCATGTCCTATTTTCTGCAATCCCTACTACTCCCATTTCACCTCACAATTATATATAATCATAATTTAATGGTTTTATATAATATAGTGTTATTTTCTTATCAAGAAAATATTAACATGTGTGTTTTTGGAAGACATGTATGTTTTACATTCAACTCCTTGAGTGCTTATGAACACTTTTAGGTGTGATTATACAAAAGCACCAAGGGTTGAAGCTTGGTTTGGGGAGGATCCTCTTGTATAACTCTTATGCTTCATACCTAAGGACCAATTCCACATCATCTTGTGCCTCTGTAACACTTATGTGATCATTGTTATCTTTCCTATAGACTCATCTTTGATCATACATTTGGCAATTTTTACCAACCATCTCCTAGAAAGCTTAATTGACTCACCTTGCCTAAAATCCTTCTTTCATACATCATTAATGATAAATTCTTATACTTTCAACATCACCCATGATTAAGAACCCTTTGGACCATCTATATACCTTCTGGACTATCCATTTTACTTAATTTTTCTATCAAAAATCACTCAAAAGATTCAAAAGTTCAAAGATGACATCATAGATACAATGTATTAGCCCCTACAATATTGTATCCATGATGTCGTATCTACAATGCATCCTCAATAAAAATCTATTTATGTGCATGGGATATTAGCCAACTTTTTTATTTTATTATTCAAAAGCCTACGAAGTTCATGTTGTTTATCTAACCTCTAAACTTTCAAGAGCCATATCTTCTTCACTGTAACTTTGATTAGAGCCATTCCATTTCCTTTTTCTCATGGAGTAACCAACTTAGTTGTGGGCAAGAGTACTACACATAGTTGTGCAATTTGCATAAAATTTTTCTAACACCTAAAAGAACAAAGAAAGGGTAAGAAAAATAAGAAATAATCATATTATAAACTAACAAAGGCTAATAAACTTAACAATTCTTTCTAATTGACCACTCAAATACATGTTAAATAAGAAATAAGCAGTTGTGATAGGTCATAAAGCTTAAAAATTATTTGTAAACCTCAAGAAGTTTTACAATTGAGGGTTTTACAAATTTTTTCTAACTTTTCAATCTCAATAAGAACTACAACGTAATAGTAAGAGTTGATTTTGACTAAAACCAAGAACTTGAGGAAGGATTATGAACTTTTAGAGACTTCTATGAAATACTTAAAAGAATTCTCTATGATTGCACATGCCTCCTAGAAGACCTATAGTAGAAGGATTGTCACAACAAAGGGGAAAGAGACCTAGAAGAAGAGGACAAGTTGGAGAACAAACTGCATTTGCTGAGCAAGAGGTCCAATCCTATAACATCTAGTAGCCAACACCTACGATAGGATAATCTGCTGAAGCAAAAGCTGATATACTACCTACTTGAGAGTAAGGACAGTGTTTGACACTGTTAAACGAATGTCATCAAGCCATTCAAGAAAAGTCTATCATGTCTATAGTTATAATGGAACTAAACTTTTAACCATTCATAGAGTTTTACTTTGCTGATAGTTGTGAATAACTCCAAGCCTCTTCTCTTTGGTCCACAATCTCATGTAATGGAAAATAATACTTGGGAGAAGTGTACTAATTTTGGAAGATTAAGCAAGATGATTCTATAGTCAAGATAGAAGAAATCACAGTGTGGTACCTCATTGAAGCAATAGCTAAGTAACTGTATCTCCGAAATGTTAGAGCCAATACAGCTTAAATCTTTACTTGGTCTAACATAGAGGCAATGAAGTTATGGCTACAAAGGACCTATGGAACATGTGAAAAGGAATATAGTGGATTGTCCATAGCTGGAAAAATCTACTTCAAGATTGGGATCTACCATCTCTTCCTAATCAAAATACTAAATAGAATTTCCACATATGTTGCTTGAGGAAGCATCATTCTTATGGAAAAATTCCAAGCTAACATGGCTCATTTACTATTCTTAGACATCCAAAGAAGATTTGAAGAAAAGAAGGTAGGAAAACTTACTCTAGCATTGCCTTGCCTTATTAGAATACTGTGTTGACAAGTAGGGACTCTGAGTTACACAAATGATGTTCTCTCCAAAGCCGAGAATGCCTCATATGTAGAAATTTCAAAACCAATGCCACCAAAGAAGGATTAATTAGAAAAACTAGTAGGCACTAAAGAAGTAATTGAGTCCACATTGATAGGAAATGTTTTAGCCATAGGAACATAGCAAGCAAGACCTAGTGGATCAACACCAGCCATTGATAGACTAGAACCAGGTGCTCCTTTAGCACAATAAGACTACATACACTTTATTAGCCATTTACAACAAATAGTTGAGACAATCAATTGGGGAAGCAAAGAGGTCTCTAGCATGTACAAAGGGAAAGGTAATCCAAGTAGACCTACTATATCAATAAGACCTGCAAGTGATCAAATCTCATTACAAGTGAAAAAAGATGAAGACTAGGCACAATAAATATCTATGAATGTTGCATCATTCTAGGTAATGTTAGAGACATGTGAAGGAGTCATAGTGGTGGTTATGCAACATTAGGATGTAGTAGGAGTAGCTGAAGTTATCATTGACCATATCAAAGAATCTCTTAATGTTTCCATTGTGCCACTAACTGATATCACTGGAACAAAAGATGTGAAAGACATAGGTAGAACATCCATGGCCCCAAAAAAGCATGAGGAGATCCTAGATTGACTATTGCCAACTAGATAAGTAATGCAAAACCTCTTTGATATTCCAAGTGATAGCACTACAACATAGTCAGAATTGATTTTAACTAAGAGCAAACTAGTCATCAAGAAAACTAGAGTAGATAATGTTGAAATTGAAGTGCAAATGCTACAAGTAGAATTGGTTGCATTAAAAGCAAAAAGGCAAGGCCCTACATAATATATTACACCTGATTAGCTAGAGAAATTTAGAAATGAATAGATGGATCAATTGATGACCAAATATGCCTAGATGGAAATGGAGAGAGAACAGGCAACATGGAATGCCTTAATGAAAGAAGCACAAACATACACCCATGTGAAAGGCTTAATAGCATTGGAAGAATAAAATAAGAAAATTGCTATAGATAATATAAGGTTAACTGACATTGAGAAAAAAAGAATATGTTGGAAGAAATCATTCATTAGCTATGAGATCAATTTTCAAGAGTTAACCTTGACATAAGGAAATTGGCTAGAGAAAATAGAACCTTGTTAATGAAGCAAGTTTGCATAGTATGATAAAATTTAGCCATCAAGATCAACATGTGGCAAAATAAGGGTAAAAAGCATGAATGGCTAAAGGAACACTTCGAAGATCAGTTGAGCATGTATAAATAGATCAAAGCGAAAGAAATCCAAATGGCTAAAGCTAGCATCAACTCTATCACAACACAAACATATAATTGATAGCCTATCTTGGATAGTCTTACCCACATGCATTAGGCTGAGATTAAGAACAAAGACCTACAGATAGAAGATTTTATAGAGTACATGGGATTAGCAAATCTTCAATATGCTAATCTAGCCATGTTAACAATAGGTAGGCCAGAACCAAAACTAGAGTAGTAAGTGGCTATGGTATATGCATTATAAGAGAAGTAGTTTTCAGATAAAAAGGATTCACAACAAAAATTTCATATTGCAAACTCTAAACTCCAAGTGGTCAAAGCTTGCTAATAGGATAAAAAAGGTGTAGTATCAAATCTAGCTAGGAGAATGACTAACTACCAGGAATTAGGAAAGATAGCCACAACATTCAAAGAAGAAAGAAGGTAGTTCGTAGCATGGTGTGTGAAAACCAATAAAATATTTCCACAACTATCATGCCTATGGAAAGTACTGACTCTAGAAAACATTGCTAAATTTTTCTAGATTGTACATGATCTAAGATTTGAAGAGGAGAATCCTTGGGCACTACTGAATAGATATCAATTCCAGAAATCCTATGATAAAGGAAAGAAAGTGATGGAGCAACCACCACCATTTAGAACCTAAAGAATACATAAAGTTTGTTTTGTCTTGTTTTATTTTTGACTTCTTTTTTATCATCTGTGTCAATCATGTGATGCATGATAATTTTGTAAACACCACTTGAACCACAATGCAACATCCATAGTAGAGTCAATCATGTATATAAGTCATCATGTCAAAGTTTGTATATGACCCCATAATCTTGTAAAAAACTCTATTCTCCTCTTATTTAAATTTGAGGACAAATTTTCAGTCAATCATGGGGGTATGATAAAACATATAATTATGTAGCCTATGATATCCTATCATAGTTTCAACATCATACCTTTGCATATGTCATCGTAGATGAGATGTAGTGGACCATGGTCATGCTTATAAATATCAACCCAACATCACATCAAAAACAAATAAACTTTTACAAACACTTAGGGAATTTTTGTAGTTTATTTTCATGAATTAGAACTCTTGTTAGAGTGAATGCCTACATTGTGGTGGACTATAATTGTACAAAATCTTTATTTGAGTGGAATGTTCCTCGACACAATTTATGATCAACAATAAAGATTAAGATTGTTTTTCATCATTGTAGTTGATGAGACGCGACATGCACTGTGCGGTGATATCGCGGCCGCCGCGATATTGCATCCCATGCGATATCGCATACGCGATATCGCGTCTTTCCCTGCGATATCACGTACGCGATATCGCAATCTGCCACCATATCTATAAATAAGAGGCGGCAGTCCCCTTATTTCCCAATCCTGGCTAGAAGTAGCGAAGCTCTGGCAGATTGATCACTCCAGAGTTAGAATTTTTCCCATGTGCCTGTAGTAGGAGTCCTAGAGTGAACAGCTCTTTATTCGAGCAGCTTGTAACCTGAACCCAAGTTGTGTACGGCAATAAAGATGAACTTGATTGGATAAACCTTGCAGCA
>MNCI01003547.1:575491-634867 GCA_015680685.1 Gnetum montanum | reverse complement strand
TAGATGTTGCAAATTCTGAACTCGCGGTGGTAAAAGAAAGCTACCAAGGACAGAAAGATGTGGCAACCGACTTGGCTCGACGGCTAACAGAACTTCATGAATACAAAGACAGAGCCAGAGCCTACGAAGAGGAACGACGGGTGTTCTCAGCATGGTACGTCAAAGCTAATCAGATGTTCCCACAACTACCCTGTCCGTGGGAAGTGCCGACTCCATCAAACATCGGAGCATCAGCATGGATGGCACAAGACCCTCGGACCAAAGAGGAGAAGTTCCAGGCTATTCTTCAGTGTCATCAACCTTCAAAGCTTGGAGCACGTGACAAAGGGAAAGCACCCATGGAGGAGCCACCGCCACCAGGAACTACATGAGTTCCACATTTTTGTAGTTGTAGCATTTTTTCTCTGTGTTGTGTCTTCCCACACTGTGGCATTGTCCATTTCTTTTTCTAGTTAATAATCCCATACCTATCCACTGTGTAATCACTAAAGCTTGTTCTCCTTGTAACTCAAGGACGAGTTTTTATTCAGTCGTGGGGGTATGATGAGATGCGGTTTGCGTCGGCCGCGATATCGCGTACCCGATATAGCAGCCGACGCGATATCGCGTTCTTCCCTACGATATCGCATACGCGATATCGCAGTCCACCACCATGTCTATAAATAAGAGGCGGCTCTCCCTTGTTTAAGGATCCCAGTTTTAGTGTAGCGAAGCTCTGTCAGTTTGATCCCTCCAGAGTTAGAATTTTTTCCCGTGTCTGCCCGTAGTGTGGTGAATGTAATTGTACGGTGTCTTTATTCGAGTGTGCCGTACTTGGACACGCACATGACCGGCAATAAAGATCGAGATTACTTCATCATTGCAGCATTCACTTAGTTTATTTATTTGTTATTTATTTAATGTTATTTATTGCTTTCATAGCGCGGTGTGAGTACGACTTGACTACGAGCATCTACGGGTGTGTACGGCTAGTTAAGGAATCGGTTACTCATCGCGATTAGTCTCTCACCCTTAAACTCCTAGAAGCGGAACGAGTACGACTTGATTACGAGCATTTAAGTGTGACTGCTTGGTAGCCCAGTGGTGTAGCTAGGGGGATCTACGCTTGGTAACCCAGTGGCGTATTTGGGGTCTACGCTTGGTAATCCCAGTGGCGTACCTAGGCCTATGCTTGGTAGTCCCAGTGGTAGTTGTGCACGAAGTCCAAGATGTGTACAGTTGATCAAGGAATTGGTTGCTCGTCACACTTAGGCTAGATTAGATTTCTTACACTTTTCCTCTTAGTTTAGTTTAGTTAACATCATTTTCCACTGCCATCAGGAGTAGCATTAGAATTAGAATACATCATACACCTCATCTAGACTAAACCATATGTGACATATGCAAAACTAGTCTAGATGGGAAGACAGTGAACTGTGACCTAAGACTAACTATCTAGGTGCCACAACTAGTCCATCTGCGGAGTTCGACCGGATTGCACGTGCGACGCTCGTTTCGTATGGTTGAGTGCAGGGGTACCTCACCACTCATCATAGGCATAACCCAGATCCATATCAGCCATACCACAACCTAGCCAATGAACCTCAACCGAAGCAAGGTATGCTTTACTTAATGATTCAATTACCCTTGCTAATATATGATTGTGTTGTGTGTGCAGATGGCAATCATACAACAACAGAATGGATTTGGAGCAAACACTTGGAATGGAGCAGCACTGAAGCAGCTATGCAAGGCGCAGGATCGATAATGCGCTTACGGATGGACAACAGATGGTGCAATCTAGGCGTTGGTAGTAACAAGACTTTTCTCTCTTCTTCTCTTCTATTCTCTCTCCTCTTTTCTCTCAGCTGCCAAATGTGGCCTGATGTCATTGTAATAAGGTGTTCACCCTTGTTGTCATGAACACCAGTTTTGTCAAGTCTTGTAATAAAGACCCGTTCACATGTCATCCCATTAGTTCCATTTCCCTCAATAATCCCATACCTACCAGATATCATTGTAAGGAACTCGAGGACGAGTTTTCATTCAGTCATGGGGGTATGATGAGACGTGACATGCACTGTGCTGCGATATCGCGTCTTTCCCTGCGATATCACGTACGTGATATAGCGGTCCGCCGCCATATCTATAAATAAGAGGCGACACTCCCCTTATTTTCCAATCCTGACTAGAAGTAGCGAAGCTCTGGCAAATTGATCACTCCAGAGTTAGAATTTTTCCCATGTGCCCGTAGTAGGAGTCCTAGAGTGAACGGCTCTTTATTCGAGCAGCTTGTAACCTGAACCCAAGTTGTGTACGGCAATAAAGACGAACTTGATTGGATAAACCTTGCAGCACGTGGTTTCATTTATTACTTTATTTCCTGCTTTCCTAGTGCGTTCAAGTACGACTTGATTACGAGCGTCTACGGACGTGTACGGCTAGTCAAGGAATCGGCTGCTTGACGCAATGCATGAGTACGACTCAATTACGAGCATTGGCTGCTTGGTAACCCAGTAGCGTATTCCAGGATTCTGCGCTTGGTAATCCCAGTAGTAGTCCGATGTGTACGGCTAGTTGAGGAATCGGCTGCTCATTGCTAGGCTAGAACGTGTGATAAGTACGACTTAGTTACGAGCACCCACGGGTGTGTACGGCTAGCTAAGGAATCGGCTGCTTATCACACTTAAGCTAAATAGGTGCCTCAGTACGACCACTTCGAGCACTTGCGTTACGTGTGGCGATCCCAGTAACGATTAGCGTTTGGTAAGCTGCAGTTGCATAGTTCAGGGTGTGTCCGGCAAGTGGGAACGGATGCTGACGCTAGTTAATTTAGACTTAGATCTTAGTTAGAGTTAGTTTAGTTTTCTCAACCCTTTCTCCTGGTAGCATAGAAGATAAGCCGAAAATACCAAAAAAATCACATACCTCAGACTTGCTTAACCATACACCGTGACACTTACAAGCAAGCCTGGGAAGACAACGAACGATTAACCCCAAGTGTTTCTTGTGGTGTTAAGGCATTTAGTCTGTGGAGTTCGACCGGATCGCGCGTACACGCTCGTATTCGTATGGTTGAGTGTAGGGGTACCTCGCCACTCATCAGTAGTAATTCACTTAGTTGATTTTTACTTTTCAACATGTTTACTTTCATCATGTCATTTAGATTCTCTAGGTACTGTATGTTATAACCTAGAAATTTGCATAAATTTAATTATTAATTATTTAAAAAGGCATTTCAATATATTAGATTATTGTTGTTGTTGTTGGTATGGATATTGATGCCTTAGTGGTGGCATTTACCATAACTATGATTATTTTCACTATTGCTTTTATTACTCCTACATTTGATGATAAGCCCCAGTTGGATAATATGATTGTTGATATGACTATTTATAATTATCTTGTGGGTAACATAAATATCTAAGCATCTATTTTTTTTGGACAAACTTCAGATTCTATACATATTCCCAAGACTCTTGTAAGTGGGCCTTGATAGGACAACATCCATTAGGATGTTCATATTGACATACTTAGCATCTAATTTCATCTTTAGAACTTAAGTTTGTAACTTTCTCTATTACAACAAAATATTTTTATAAATTTCACATCCATTGTATTTTTTCTTCTTCCTATTCTTATTTCTATTAAAGTCTTGTTTGGTCTTCTCTTGTACTATCTTCAGTGCTATGACAAATATCTCATCTATAAAGTCTCACATTTTTCTTATCTTTGTTGAAATATCATGGACTAATTTTTAAATAGGTAGAATCTTTCATTGGATCTCATCTTTTAAGGTCTCTTCTTCTTGTATTTCACATATTCTTACATCTCTTTTTCTAATGGTTGAATCTCTATTATACTATTTAGTGGATTTCCTTTTCCATAGATCTTCTTCTTCTTTTCCTACTTTTGTAACCTTTAAATTCAGTGAGCTATCATCTCCGATAATCTACCTTGCACATATACTCCAAGTGTCTCTCTGGTCTTGTTCCTTAGCCCATCGATGGTGTGTCATAGTTGTTCCCTTTGAGAAAATCCATGACCTAGGCATCCATGTAATAGTGAATAGTATCCTTCCATTGCTACATCAAGGGATTCATGTGTTCTTTGCTTCCATCCTTGGATTTGTTTTCTTAAGTTCAACACTCAAAGTCTAAAGTCTACCTCATCTCTTCCTATAATTTCTATAAGGGTTGAACATAACTTTATCTTTATAGGATCTTTGATGCATCTGACTGATGTTTGAGAACTAGATGAATAAGTCTAATTAGAGTTGTCAACTTTGTATGATTCTTCTTCTCTTTTCTTAATAATGATAATCACTTATGGTGCTTTCTTTCCTTTGTCCTACTCATATCTTATTACCATGATAGCATTTCTTCTTACTTAAGCTTCTATTAGCATATATCGTCTGGTCATATTCTTGGTAACTTAGTATCCTTCTTATATGTGGCTAAGATTTGATCTCATGAGGGTTGCTTGAAACATTAATGGTGCTAAGCATTCTGATGACAACACAATATTGCCTTATAAGTCTCTTCATTTAAATTGTTCATCCTAGTGGAAAATAAATGTGAAATCAAGATAATAAGGATTAGTAAAATCATTTAAGATTCTTATTTGCATCAGTGCACTTTAATCTTCTTCATTATAATCCTTGTTACTTTTCTTAAGATCAATACCAGGTTGAGATTTTAGTTTGGATATGGAAGCCATTTTAATTTGGTTGATGCTTAGGTATTTGTGTATTTTGAAAATTTATTTTCAAATTATTTTAGGTATGAAAGATAGAATTGATGTTTCTTGATACAAGAAACTCTATAAAATCAACTAACTAGAAAACATTAGCACATCCTTTGCAACCACACCAATGATGAGTGGTTAGAGAATTTTAACACTCAATCATACATGTCACAAGTGTTCACATGTGACTAGATCATAATCCAAGAATGGATAGTATAAGTATACTGGTAATTTGATAGTATGTTTCTGATCATTATCTTTCCACTTAGAAAGAATACCCCATCAAAGTCATAGATAGAAAAGAAAGAGAATTATAAAAGAAAGTAATTCCTATGATAAAAATTGTTTGGAAACAACATGGGAATCAAGAGGAAACTTGGGAAACTAAGGTAGATATGAGAACAAAATATCCTCACATTTTCTAGGAGGAAAATTCTTGAAGGAGAGGAGTATGTTACAACCTAAGAATTTGCAACATTTAGTTATTTAATCTAATGCATATGATTAATTCTTTAATACTATCAGACACATTTCAATGAATTAACTTTAATATTCTTAGTTAAATCATAGGATTATACTACTATTATTATTGTTATTGTTATTTCTAGTTTCCTACATAAGTAAATGCAATATGCTTGCTATGATATTTTGTTAAAATTTTGTATCCTTTATCTTACTACTATTGGAGCTTAGTCATAATCTACTTTATATTTTATGACTAAATGTTAACATCAAATTATCCTAAGAAGCTTTTTTTTTCATTAATTATCATGCCTTTACAAGTATTTGGCTATGCATATTTATTTCTTTATGCACATTTTGTTATACATATACAATCTTTAGTATGCAAATTTAGTTATGCACATTTATGCTTAATCGTGCACTTCTAGTTATGCATTTTAATTTTCATTATGCACATGTGATTATATAATACTTTATTTATAGACTGATGAGTGGTAAGGTATCCCTACACTCAACCATATGAATACAAGCGTTACACGTGTGATTCGGTCGAACTCCACAGACGGACTAGTTGTGGGACCTAGATAGTTAGCCTTAGGTCACAGTTCGCTGTCTTCCCACCTGGACTAATATTAGCTTTGTCACGTATGGTTTAGTCTAGAGTGAGGTGTATGATATGGTTTCTAACCTAATGCTACTCCTAAAGGCAATAGAAAGTAATATTAACTACTCTAGGGAAGAGAGGGTAAGAGAATCTAATCTAGCCTAAGTACGATGAGCATCCGTTCCTTGATTATCCATACACATCTTAGACTTCATGCACGAATACCACTAGGATTACCAAGTGCAGATCCTAGGTACGCTACTGGGTTACCAAGTAGTCACACTTAAATGCTCGTAATCAAGTCGTACTCATTCTGCGTTTTAACATGAGTTTAAGGGTGAGAGAGACTAATTAGGATAGTAGTAAATAAAAATAAAAAATAAAAATAAAAAAAGTGAATGTTGCAATGATGAAGTAATCTCGATCTTTATTACCAGTCATGTGCGTGTCCAAGTACGTCATACTCAAATAAAGGATACTGTACAATTACATTCATCACACTGCGGGCAGCCACTAGAAAATTATTCTATCTCTGGAGAGGAAAAACTGCCAGAGCTTGGTTATGGTCTAATATAAAATTGTCAAATAAGGAAGAGCTACCTGTTATTTTTAGAACTAGTGGTGGGCTGCGATATCACGTATGCGATATCGCGACGAGCATGCGATATCACGGTCGCCCAAAACACGACTCATCATACCCCCACGACTAAATGAAAACTCGTCCTTGAGTTACAGTGATTACATAGTGGATAGGTATGGGATTATTGGATGGAAGAATGGGATGATGCTGTAGTGTGAGAAGAAAAAAAATAAAGACACAACACATAGAGTATGCTGCAACTACAAAAATTTGGAACTCATGTAGTTCCTGGTGGCGGTGGCTCCTCCATTGGTGCCTTCCTTTTGTTGTGTGCTCCAGGTTTTGAGGCTTGATGATGCTGAAGTATGGCCTGGAGCTTCTCCTCTTTGGTCTGAGGGTCCTGTGCCATCCATGCTAATGTTCCAACGTTTGACGGAGTCGGCACTTCCCATGGACAGGGTAGTTGTGGAAACATTTAGTTGGCTTTGACGTACCAAGCCACGAACACCCGTCGTTCCTGCTCATAGGCTCTGGCTTTATCATGGTACTCATGAAAGTTTGCTAGCCATCGAGCCAAGTTGGTTGCAAAATCTTTCTGTCCCTGGTAGCTGTCTTTCACCACCCCAAGTTCAGAATTTGCAACATCTAGTTTCTCCACCAGCTTCTTGCGCTTTGCAAATTATGCTTCGTATTTTTTGTGGGTGGTTGCTACCTGCTGCTTGAGCTCTGACCTCGGGCACCCTGATGTTAACATGGCAAGATTGGCATATCTTAGGTTTTCCAACTCCATGTACTCTGTCAAGTTTTGAATCTGCAAGACCTAGTTCTTAACTTTCGCTTGGTGGACGAGGGCATAGGTGTCCAATATGGCCTGCTAGTTAGTGTGTTAAGCACTGATAGTGTTAATTTGGGTCTTGGCCATATGGATCTCCTTTTCAAGGATCTATTTATACATCCCCACTTGATTGCAGAAATGCTCCTTCAGCTTCTCTTATCGTTTAGCCTCATTTTTCCATGTGCTTATCTTAATCACTAAATTTTGATGAGTACCTCCTCCATTGAGAGGGTTCAATTTTCTCTGGCTAAACGGCTTACGTCTCGGTTGACCTGGATGAATTGTTCTCATAATTGATGAAAGTATTCATCGAGAACATTCTTTTTCTTTTCTATAGTGGTCAACCAAAGGTTGTTAGCAACCAGTTGCTTATTTTCTTCCTGCAAGGCCTTGAGTGCCTTAAGATGCACATGAGTTTGTGCCTGTGCTATAGAGGCATCCCAAACAACCTTCTCTTTCTCATTGGCCACCCTTTTATTCTTTGCGATTAACTTGTTAGTTGGTTAGTTTTAAAGTTATCTAGTTGGTCTACGGGAACAAATTACAGAGGATCCCGCTGTGCTGCGGGAACAAATTGTAGAGGATCCCGTTGTGCTACTTGTAAGGCCACGAGCTACTCTTGTAGTTTCTACACTTTGGCTTTAGCATGCTCTACCCTTACTTCTGGTAAGACTAGCTTCCCCTTTATGGAAATGAGGTCTGATTGAATTGCTGTAACATCCTGAGGGATGTCAAACAAGGACGTCATTACTTGCCCTGTTTGAAGCAATCTATCAAGCGTATCCTCATGTTCTGTAGGAGTCATTGAGGTTTCAGCCAAAGTTTGAGCATCCTGTGCTCTTGAGAGATCTACTGGTGGCACAATAGGTACATTGAAGGATTCTTTGATGTGGTCTATGACCACTTCTATTACTCTCGTAGCATTCTAGTGTTGCATGACCACCACGGTGGCCCCTTCACCAGTCTCTAACTGCACCTGGAAAGATGCTGCGTTTCCTGAGATCTGTTGTGACCATCTACTTTCCCCTCCTCCTGTGTGAATCAAGAATTCAACCCTTGTATGATCCAATGAAACTGTAGGCTGAATGACATCACTGATGATGCAGAAGAGGTTTGCGTCATCACGACTTCCCCAATTGACCGTCTCAACGATGGCCCTAAGATAGCTCATTGACAGTCTGTAGTCTTGCGGCAGTGGTGGTTGATCCTGGCCTATGCTAGGCCCTGCTTCTTATTGTTGGCTGGGACCCATGGCTCGAGGTTGGCTGGGTCTTGCAAGTTGAGTTGCAGTTGGCTCAGCCATCTATTTTTCTTTTTGTTATGGTCCCAGCTCTTCACTAGTGCTTTTCCTTGGAGCTGGTGCCTTTAGCAATTCAACATATGAAGCAGTCTGGGCTTTTGGAGGACATTGTTGGTGTACCCCTGAATACCAACATGTTGGCATAGCTTCCTGATAAGACAAGGGAAAGGCAACGCCATTTTCCCTGTCTTTTGTTCCTCGAACCGCCTTAGGATCTCCGTTAAATATAGATGGGGTAGGTTAGTGTTAACCTTTTCCATCAACACTGCACATCCTCTAGCCGCATATGTTGATATTCTTTTCAAGTGCTTTGTGGGGAAGTAGTGATATGTTCCAATTTTGAAGTAAATCCTCTCTTCCATCATCAATTCACCAAATGCTTTATCTCTGCCATAAGCCTTCTCCAACCAATCCTTTCACACATCGGGGTTTGAACGGGTGGATAATCGAGCAACCTTGGGCCTTGTATTTGGAAGGTTTAATACTTCCAAAATGGCCTACATAGAGAAGTTAACTATCACACCACAAATATTAACAGTGGTGCCTTGCTCCTTATTGTGCCAAAATTGGTACGTCTCTCCTAGGTACTAGGCACAGCTTTGAGAGAGGATAGGCTAGAAGGGTGACCCTGGGAGGTGATCCCCAATAGCCTCAGGAGCAAACTCTACGAAAGATTCAAAGTTCAATTCCACAATCACCGCAGCAAACGTGTACTTCTCATGGATGGCCTGAACACAATCTTGGGGCAACGTGAGCTATTATCCCAGTTCAGGCACTGCAGCAACTCCTCCTTCTACCTACCCGGACCATCTGATAGGAGGTTCGTCTTGATGACTACTAAATGATTACTCCTCCTATTCTTCATGTTGTCTAGTAGGACCTTATCTTCCACCTCTTCAAGTTCATTTTCTTCCACCTTGAGCAGGACCTTCCTACTGTCCACGTTTCGGGGCCATCTGTAATCACACAGGGTCAAGCGTTAGTAAGGTTGTTTTAGAATTGAAGTTATACCTTACTACTTACCTTAATTAATGATCTTTTGTTATCACGTGTGATAGTGCTCGAAATTTTGTAATAATGAGTCTTGTGGCTTAGGTGGTTTCCATTTTAGTTTCCCGGTATACCTAGGGATTAAATGATTTTTAGGCACAACTATCCTAAGTGTTATAGTTAATTACCCTAGCTGATGTCCTTTGGGCAATGATAAATTTCAAAAAAGTTAGGCACTTTTTGGCAAGTGTCCCTTCCCCACGACTAAGCCGGACACTCCGGGTTCAAGTAGGTTCAAACAGAATTAAAATCGGAGTACCAGCGAGCGAAATATAGTGAAAAAAGCAAGGTTGCTCAATCACAAGTTATAGAGAAAAATTTCAAAAACTCCCCCCATGTGAATGACAAAATGATACTAAGTGTTGCGTGGGGGGGGGGGTTCGGGCAGCAGGGATAACCTACAGTGACATGATATCGCGTACGATACATCTCGTCCCTAGTGATGTGAGGCACAACAACAAAACGATCAAATTTTTGAAATATTTTCTTGAAATCAATGGTGTAACTTTGGGCTATTGTTAAGGAGTTCTTGGGTAATTAGATGATTTTGAAGGCATGAATAATGATGATGGCATGGATTTTATCAATGAAACCTTGGGTGGTAAGAAAAATTTTATGTGATGGTACATAGAAATGTTGAAGTGCAGAGGGATAATAGTAATGTTATGAAAAATAAGCTGAGGGTGAGAAATGGTGTGTGTGAACTATGTCATAAGTGAAAATTACAAAAGATTACACAAGTGGGTCCTCCCCAAAGCAGGTTCCAACCTATAATGCCCTTGTGTAACCACACTTAAAGTGTTCGTGGGCACTAGAAGGGTTAAATGTAATCCGCACTAACTCAACAAAACACACACATGTAAATATCACCAGAATGAGATGAAAATTCTATGCTACATGGGACACGAGCTTCAATTACATGAACAATGAGATGAGATGAACTAAAGAAAGGGATCATAGAGATTGGGACATGAGGTAACTGACCCAGGGCATTATGAATCCTGCGTGCAAAGCATGATTAACGTGTCATTAACCCATCATTCCAAGATTAGGACCAAGTCCATTTCTCTAATCAGTGACATCGCATTGTTTCATCCCATTATGAGCAACTACGAGAGTACCATGACAACAAGGCGTATGATCACTTGGTGTTGTATTCAAGGGAGGAGTGATTTTTGTTTTGTGGCACTTCCTTTTTCTTTTTCTTTTCTTCTTTTTTTCTTTTTTGAATACTGAATCCAGAGAAGCCACCAACCTTCAGGCATGGGTGCATGTCTTTCCAGTGGGACCCCCTAGAACAGAATTTGATTTTTGAGTGCCCGTTTGATTAGTCTTACTCCCATTTTTTATTAGATCTACAAGGATCTTAGTACAACCATGTTGCATGATAACATCCATAGTCATCACCAAAGAGAATCCGCAAGTCCCCTTGATGACACACCCTAATCATTCCCTCTTGGTCTATCCTTCTTTATTCTAGGTACAATGAACACAAAATTAATTTTAAGTTTTAAGAATTTCAAGAATATCACTGTACCCTCGAACAGAACCACTTATTTGTAGAGTGGATGAGTGGGTGTAATGGGCTCACTATCCAAATAGTTGACCACTCAAGACTCGATAACATAGAACACACCTCAACCAATGATCCACATGAGTGTATTGGCAAAGAGGATGTTTCCACCTTGAGATTGGTTGATTTCTCCTTTTTATGATCATGGACCTTTGTTAAGTTGAAATTTTGGTCTCGTTGATGTTTTTCAACACTCTCCCATCTAGATAATTCTCCTTCTTCTTTTGCTACCCGCATAATGAGCTCTTGGACTTGATGGGTTCGTAGTTCATATAGTTGACCTTGGGCATACATTCCTAAGGTCTCTCTTGTTGCATCACGAAGCCCATCAATGATATGGTACATTAGCCTTTCCTCGGAAAACCCATGGCCTAGACAGTTGTTTAACAGTGCATGATATCTTTCTAAGGCCATGTCCAAGGGTTCATGTTGTGCTTGTTTCCACTCTTGGATTTGTTTCCTCAAGGCTGATACTCTTGCGTAGGTTTGATATTTTTGTTAAACACCTCTACCATTGTTGACCAACGTCGTATTAAATTTTGTTTTAACGATCTATACCATACTTTTTCTTGGTCAACGAGTGTCATGGGAAAGAGCTTAAGTTTTTGCCACCCGTTATCAATGTTATTCCATGTGTAGGCTTCATAAAAGGCTTGTAAATATTGATGCAGATCTAAGTCATAGCCTCCTGAAAAAGTAGGGAAGTTGTTGAAATCGAGCTTGGGTAGACGGTTCTCTTTACGATGCCTACGTGAGATTCGAATAGCCTCTTGTATTTGCATTAAGCTTGTAGTGGCTAGTAGGGGTTCATCGTTATCATGTAAGTTATGCTTTTGGGCATTGGAATGATGTTGTTTTCTTTAATGTTTATAAGAAACCCCCACTTCAGGTTGTGTACTCCAACCTTCATCGTCATATAGTTCGTTGGTTCTCCAATGAACTTCCTCACTAAGTGTGGCATTATCGTAATCTTGTAGGAGAGGCATTGTTGTAAAGTTGTGTGTGAATTTATGTGTGACTTTTTATAATTATTTCTTCTTCCTAAGAGATATATCGTTAAGTCCTATACAGTGACCTTGTATGATATAACTAATCTAGATAACTAGCACCGTCCCTAGCAACGACGCCAATGATGAGTGGTAACGTACCCCTACACTCAACCATACGAATACAAGTGTTACATGTGCGATCCAGTTGAACTCCGCAGACAAACTAGTTGTGGCACCTAGATAGTTAGCCTTAGGTCACAGTTCACTATCTTCCTACCTGGACTAGTATTAGCTTTGTCACGTATGGTTTAGTCCAGAGTGAGGTGTATGATATGGTTTCTAACCTAATGCTACTCCTGAAGGCAATAGAAACTAATATTAACTACTTTAGGGGAGAGAGGGTAAGAGAATCTAATCTAGCCAAAGTGCGATGAGCATCCATTCCTTGATTATCTATACACATCTTGGACTTCATGCATGACTACCACTGGGATTACCAAGCGCGGATCCTAGGTACACTACTGGGTTACCAAGTAGTCACACTTAAATTTTTGTAATCAAGTCGTACTCATTCCACATTTTAACATGAGTTTAAGGGTGAGAGAGACTAATTAGGAAAGCAATAAATAACAATTAAACAAATAAATAAATAAAGTGAATGCTACAATGATGAAGTAATCTTGATCTTTATTGTTGGTCGTGTGTGTGTCCAAGTACATCACACTCGAATAAAGGATGCCGTACAATTACATTCACCACACTGCGGGCAGACACTGGAAAATTATTCTATCTTTGGAGAGGAAAATTTGCTAGAGCTTGGCTACGGTCTAATCTAAAACTGTCAAACAGGGAAGAGCTGCCTCTTATTTATAGAACTGGTGACGGGCTACGATATCGCATCCGCGATATCACGATGAGCATGCGATATCATGTATGCGAGATCGCGATTGCGATATCGTGTACACAATATCGCGGTCATTCAAAACATGACTCATCATAGACCAATGGTGGATCCAAACCCTAGCCAAAACATATTCCTTGTTACTTTTGTTTTTAAACTAGGATTTGAAGTCCATTTTTAATTATAACTAAACATTGCATAGATTAACTTTGTTAAGGATGTAGCTTAGAATGATGTTCTACCTAGAATATGGGTTTATCGATATGTCCAAGACTTTCAAAAATGTAGATTTTAATCCTTGGTTCACTAAAATTGAAGTTACAATTTTCAAGATATCACATATTCTATTTTGCTAAGATACAATAAAAGTTTCATCATTTGGACTAGGTGACCCTAATAAATAATTCCTAGGTACAATTTCAACATACGATTTGGTAGAGCACTTGATAAGAAACCTGTAGGTTCAAATGAAATTTGATTTAGAGTCCCAATATGTGTGTTATAGGTGTTTAAACATTGAGGTATTAAAAAATGATGAACTTATAAAAATGTTGATTTTACAAAAATATTGAAAAAATCAAATTTTCTTAAAAAAAGAGGAAAAGAAAAAAAGTCAAATGTCATTACAAATAGCACGTTCTTCCTTTTGCCTATGCATCAGGGTTTCTTCCACTACCACTCCACCTTTTTCTTTTCTGCTTGTTTTTTTTCATCACATATTTTTTTGTCATTGTTTTGTAAAATCATGTTTGGTTGCGTTTTTCCAAAAAAATGTTTTGTATCGTTTCTTCTTCATTTTGAAGCCAATTTAAGCATGATTTCTTTTACTTTTTCTCTTACAAATAGGTTGAAGCCTAAGTTACATCTCATCATGATTTTGAAAAAGGGTTTCAGGTGTGACATGCTAAGTAAAGAAAAAACCAATTGAGAGAATTAGGCAGGAAAGGAAAACACAAGAAAATTCTAGAAGCCTTGCCAAAAAAAGTAAGGAAGTTTATTTTATTTTTCTTTCACATGGTTGCCTTGTATTGCTATGGATCTTCTATCTCTCCTCTCTAGTTCCTAGTTTTTTGTTATTCTTCTATAATTTTAATTAATACACCAAGATTCCACTAGATTTTTGTAATTTTGGGCTTTCTTCATGAACAATAATATTTTAATCTTATTCATACCATTTCCATATTTTGGTAAATTTTAGAAATTGCAAAAAGTATGCCCCTAGATATTTTTTGAATATTTTGAACCTTCTCATGAGAAAAAATGATTTTACCAAATTTTTTTGGAATTTTGGCTATCATGAATTTTTGGTGAGAATTTTGTGGAATTTGAGCTTTTATAGATTTTTGGCCAATATGGATACCTTTTGGATTTATGCAATAAAATAATAATATTTGTATGACTAATTTTTCTTAGTTGGTAGTAGAAGCTGTGAATCTTTTAGATGCCCCCATGTGTAAACCCACCTCATGGGAGCAAGGGTTGTTGGATGGATTTCCTACCTTTGATTTTAATTTATAAGTTCATGTGAGGCTATAGATTTAGCTGAGACTATAGTGTTGACCAATTGAGTTTAGTGGTGTGTGGTGAGGCATAGTCAAGAGGATAATCTAATGATAGTCAAGAGGTTAATCCAAGATTTGTCTATATATTTCTTTGGCAGTGAGGGTAACTAAGATCTAGCCTTCAAAGATGCTTGAATAAAATATACATTTTTTGGATTTCGCGATTTCCTTGAATATTTGGATTTTCTTTGAATTTTTGGAAAATTTGTGGCATTTTTGGACTGGAAAACATTTTTGAATATTTTATTGGAAACCTTTGTCTAGCTTGTAACCTAAGACTTCCAGCCCATAAACTTTCTTATTTGAGGAGTTCTAACTTATCTTGCACTTCAATGCGGAGAGGTGAGAGTAGCCAAGGAAACATTAGAAGAGGGACATAGGACATAGGACAAAAGCTGGATCAATTCTATACAAGATGGTCACTCTCAACTTGGAAAATAATTTTAAATATTTTCTATTTTTGGAAACTAAAACCTTATACACTTTTTAGATATTGAGACATGTACTTATTTTTATGAATAAATAATAAAGTATAATTTTTGCCGAGAGNTCATAGGATAGGGGGGGAGGGGGGAGTGGATTTGTTGTCCTCCAAGTAATGCCCTCCACATCATGTGCCACGTAAGATCCCACGAAATGGGAAAAAACATGAATTGAAGAGCCACACATTTTCGTATTCCTGTTGTCAAAAAGGTGAACCAAAGAGTCATAGCTTTTCATATTCCCACTACACATATAAAAAGGCCAAACGTAACCAAATGTAGAATGGGAATGGAAATGGGAATGAAAATTTCATTTCCATTCTATCTCTGTCTCCATCTACAATTACTGCTGTAGGTCGTGTAGCCCAACCGAACCAGCTTCGATGATGCTAGCTTTGGAGCTCCGCTGGAGTGTTGGAAGGGCACTTACGATGGTGGCCCATGCTTCAACTGCAATAACAAGATCATTGACATGTGCTTCTTCAACCAAGGTAGTAATAAGGTAGTAGGCTAGTCGACCTTGCTGCATCCTCACTCAACACTGAGGGCCACGACATGCACACGTCATCAACAATCGTTAGCAACGCCGTGGTTGACGTTAGCGTGCTTGGCTATGCCAACGACACTACTGGCAACATGGCCTAGCTTGCATGGATCACCATTTATAAGGTTTGGTGGGACTGTGGCTGCTTTAGCTCTGACATCCTTGCAGCCATGGATGCCACTCTATCCAATGACATTGACATGCTTTCACTCTTGCTTGGTTACAACTCGTAGCCGTACTACACCAATAGCATCACCATTGGTGCCTTCACTGCTGTAGTTCACTGCCACGTCTTTGTTGCTTACTTGACCATAAACTCCAAACACAATGATGACATCTCCTTAAATCTCATGCCCTAGATCATGACCATCATTGCTAGCACCCTTGACCATGACTTCCCAGCTATCATGGTGCTCGCTGATGGTAGCAAGTATGCTAGAACCTCACTCTACTTTGGGGAACTACTACTGGAAGATCCAAATCTCACATTCATCTATGCTGGAAACACTAACCTCGATGGCAACGAAAATGCGAACTTCTACACCTATGGTAGCTTGGACCCCTAAGGTAGAGGAGGTGTGAATTATAATACAATTTTTGTTCTAATAGCTAAAAGATCCCTTCATTTAGATTTTTTCTTTGTGGATAAAATTTATATATGAATTAGGCCAATATGTTTCTTAAGTAGCTTTGTTTGAATGTATGTTTTAAGCATAAAATTTTGCAGGTAGGTGCATGATGAGGGGTAGAGCCAGAGGCATTCGAGAAAAGATGGTAATGGCTACAGTTGAAGCTGCAGCTTGAGGGGGTCTTCTGAAGTTTTTGTGTCAACAATAGCCTTTGGTTATTGGAGTCTCTTTCTAAAAACAAACTTTCTGCCAGTCTTTTTATGTGTGTTTTTGTTAATTTTTTATAGTGAATTGTAACATGTTGAACATTACATTTTGATGATTTTGTGCAACTTTCATAGTTTCACTTCAAGTTGAGCTCTTCTGTCATTAGTACTTAGCATGCCTTCCTATACATTTACATTCCCAATGCAAAAACATTCCAATGTTTGATTCTGTTCTTTTTTCAATGCTTTCTGGAGTGGTAGGGAATTCTGAAATTGTAATTTTCTACTATTATCTTGAGTAATCTTCTTTTGCTACACCCTTTTTCAATGTAAAGGAACATTTTTAAGTTCATTTTCTCTTTATCTCATTATATATTTTGTGTATTTTTTATCATTTCTATGGCTGTGCTTTGAAATTCAGTAGTTACCATGGAGTAGATGCATGCAGTTGTTACAATTGTGATTACTTTCATTTGCAATATGCATTTTAATAAAATGCAAAAGCATTAGCATTTTTGGTAGCACATGAAAATTATTAGCCAATTTGAGATGTCGACCTCACTTTGGTCATAATTTTAACAGTTTTCCTACTCATTGGGAGGACTTAAAGAGTTCAAATTTGAAGATTTCTTTTTACCTTCTTGCATGTAGTGAGGCCTTTTCTTTATGTACATATTCTTTGATTGATGGAATCTAATGGATGATATGGTTGTTAACCTGGTAAATTTTAAAAATAAGAACTTCTGCATCTCTGGCAGCCTAGACCCTGGGAAGATCTTCGGTAAGATCATGTTTTGATGATCCTAGCTAATGCCGAGGAAAATGGCGATGAGCTCTTTACTAACACACATGTCTTGCGATAATCATAAATAACCAATTATTTATAAATATTCCCTAGCCAAAGAGTCACTGCAGGGGAGCCAATGATTATATTTACCTTGGTTATTCATAATCTCGATTATATATAATGATATATTTATAATTATAAACATAAATGATTATATATAATGATTATAAAAATTTCATCATAAATAAAGTTGGTTATTTATAATCATTTCATTATATATATCTTATGGATAATGCTAACCCATAAACCGAGATATAATCATTATGGGTTAGCATTATGAATGAATAAATAATATCTCTAAAATTATAGATTATGAGTAATATTTCATCATATCTTGGCTTTATTTATTATGAAATGTTTACCGTTCAAATGAATCTTATAATCCATAATATCTCAAATTATAATTATGGATTATTTCTCTAATTATAATAATCTCATAACATTTATTAGATTCCACAATAATTATAATATAATAATTATGAATGAGGTGTTAGCATCATTCATATCTTGTCCATCGTAACAATAATGTCAATATACAAAAGCCCATGATATAATAATAACATTATTTATGCATTTGTATCATGATTTTTTATATCTCCATGAACGAATATGCATTACAAATATATGTTGTAGTGCCAATTTAGTTTGATCTCTTCGTATTCCCTCACCTGCATGTGCCACATGCATGGGAGCTAAAGAATCAGTGCAAGGGAGTTGAATCTCTACTCGATTAATGCCCCCTAACCCCTAAGCTTCCCATTCATCTCTTTGTATTCTCTCACATGCATGCACCACATGCAAGGGAGCCAAAGAGTCACTATAGGGGAGCTGAATCTCTATTCAATTGATGCCCCTTGACCCTTGGGTTCCCCATTCATCTCTTCGTATTCCCTCACGTGTAGAGCTCGACGTGGGTAATAATGAATATTTATTATTATTATAAATGGTGATGGTTATGATTATAGTAATAATGAATATTTATTATTATTATAAACGATGACGATTATGGTTATAGTGATGGTTATGATCATGGCAACGGTTAAGGTGATGACATTTATGGTGTGATGCATGATTTAAAGATATTGAACTTAGGCATTGTGTTACAAGATTAAGAGGTGCAATATTGAAATTCATGCATTTTTAGAAACATGGACTCTGTTGCTATTAGTCCTAATAGAGAAGGTGAAGAACACTTTCTTTAAGATCAGTAACAACAACCATCTATTGCAACAAGTAGTGCAACAACTATCTACTGCAACAAGTAATGCAATCTCTGCTTATATGTGAAGGTGCAAGGGTAATTCTTACAGTTAACCTTTGGCCTGAAGAAGGATTGTTGAATGGTACATTTGGCATGATTCACAGAATTATGTATCCTTAAGGTAAATAGCCACCTGCATTACCATTATACGTTATTGTTGATTTTGACTCCTACATCGGATGTGCCTTTGATAATGGTAATCCTCATCATGTGCCAATTGTACCTATGGTCCAAGGAGCATCTCGTCAGTCACCATTACGGTTGGCATGGGCCATGACTATTCATAAATCTCAAGGAATGACACTAGATAAGGCTACTATCCACATTGGTTTAAGAGAAGTTATGGGTCTAATGTTTGTTGCATTATCTAGAGTCAATACCATTGATTCTTTAAAGATTCATCCTTCCTTTCATTTGCAAAAATACAGAAAGGTTTCAGACGCTAAACATCTCCAAAGTAGAATTGCACAGGAAGTTTGTTTTGCTTAATTGGAGGATTAGGCATATTGAGTTCACACTTATTATAGTATTTTGCCTTTTGCTCAATCCTATTATACAGCTTTGTAATGTTTGTTGCAATAATTGTGCAATGTATTCCTTCATCAACATATATGAAATATATAAAATTTTATTTTAACCAATTTATGTTTACCAGTATATATTATTTGGAATGCAAATAGTGATGATAACTTAAAAAATAAAAAAAAATTAAATTCTACTCATAGCCCACGAAATCGCTACACAAGAGAACTTACGGGTCTAACGTTTGTTGCATTATCTAAAGTCAAGACCATTGATTCTTTAAAGATTCATCCTCCTTTTCATGTGCAAAAATACAGAAAGATTTCAGATGCTAAACATCAGCAAAGTAGAATTGCACAGGAAGTTTGTTTTGCTCAATTGGAAGATTAGGCATATTGAGTTCACACTTATTATAGTATTTTGCCTTTTTCTCAATTCTATTATATAGCTCTATAATGTTTGTTGTAATAATTGTGCAATGTATTCCTTCATCAACATATACAAAATATATAAACTTTTATTTTAACCAATTTATGTTTACCAGTATATATTATTTGGAGTGCAAATAGTGATGATAACTTAAAAATAAAAAAAACCAATTAAATTCTACTCATAGCCCGCGAAATCGCTACACAAGAGAACTTACGGGCATTGATTCTTTAAAGATTCATCCCCCTTTCTATGTGCAAAGATACGGAAAGATTTCAGATGCTAAACATCTCCACATTAGAATTTTACAGGAAGTTCATTTTGCTCAATTGGAGGATTAGACATATTAAGTTCACACTTATCATTGTATTTTTCCTTTTTCTCAATCCTATTATATAGCTCTGTAATGTTTGTTGCAATAATTGTGTAATGTATTCCTTCATCAACATATACGAAATATATAAACTTTTATTTTAACCAATTTATGTTTACCAGTATATATTATTTGGAATGCAACTAGTGTTGATCACTTAAAAAATAAAAAAAATAATTAAATTCTACTCATAGCCCATGAAACCATTCCACTAGCTTACACACACACAAATAAACACACACACACACACACATATCTAGGCTAGTAGATATGACTTTTTTTTCTGCACGATTGGGACCATGAGATTGCAAGGAATATTTTTCATTTCAGCATATGTTATATGTTCAAGAAAATTTAAATATTATTTATTATATGTCAATATTTTATTAGTTAATTTAGTAAATCTAAAATGTGAATAACTTTATTTCTAGATATTCGATTGAGGTGAAACATGTCATTGAGATTGTTATTTTACATACTATTTTATGATGAAACTAGTGGAATTTTTATACAAAATCCTATTTGTGGTTGCACAAATCTCAAGTTTTTATGAATAAATAACAAAGTATGATAGATATGAATTTTCTATCTGTGCCTTAGGGACTATGAGATTGCAAGGAATACTTTTCATTTTGATGCATGCTATATGTTTGAGAAAATTTAATATTATTTATTATATATTAATATTTTATTGGTTAATTTAGAAAATATAAAATGTGAATAGCTTTATTTCTAGATGTTTGATTAAGGTGAAACATATGTCATTGATATAATTATTTTACACACTATTTTATGATGCAACTAATGAAATTTTTAGACAACATGCTTTTTGTGGTTTTGCAAATCTCAAGTTTTCTCTAAATAAATTTTATTTAATTACAGATATGAGTAGTATAAAATTTTATTGTGGCAGTATTTATGTGCCTAATTAATAATTTTTATCTATTTTACCACTTCCTTTTGAGTTATTAAATCAAAGTTAAATCTAGATCCTTGGGATTTTGTAGCATCTCAATTAGTTATTTATAGGATATATTATAAATAATAAATAAGGTGTTACATTAGTGCTTCAAGAAATTTCCCAACAAGAAAGCATATTCATTGGAAAGGATTTTAATAGTCATGTTGGATCTATGAAAATGAGATATAATAGGATTCATGAAGGACATTGATGGGACGCGATATCGCATGGGCCGTGATATCGCATGGGCTGTGATATCGCGTATGTGATATCACAGTCCGCCGCAATGTCTATAAATAAGAAGCGGCTCTCCCTTTTTTCATAATTAGGAGTTAGATTGTAGCAAAGCTCTGGTAGTTTGATCCCTCTAGAGATAGATTATTTTCCAGTGTCTGCCCGCAGTGTGGTGAATGTAATTGTACATCCTTTATTTGAGTGTGACGTACTTGGACATGCACATGACAGGCAATAAAGATCAAGATTACTTCATCATTGCAGCATTCACTTTGTTATTTATTTATTTAATTAATTGTTATTTACTACTTTCTTAATTAGTCTCTCACCCTTATCTCCTAGTAACGTGGAATGAGTACGACTTGATTACGAGCATTTAAGTGTGACTACTTGGTAACCCAGTGGTGTACCTAGGATCTGCGCTTGGTAATCCCAGTGGTAGTTGTGCACGAAGTCCAAGATGTGTACAGATGATCAAGGAACAGATGCTCATCGCACTTAGGCTAGATTAGATTTTCTTACCCTTTCTTCTAGATTAGTTAATATTACATTACTTTCCATTGCCTTCGGGAGTAGCATTAGATTAGGAACCACATCATACACCTCACTCTAGACTAAACCATACGTGAAAATATAATACTAGTCTAGGTGGGAAGACAACGAACTGCGACCTAAGGATAACTATTTAGGTTCCACAACTAGTCTGTGTGCGGAGTTCGACCAGATTGCGTGTGAGAACGCTCGTATTTGTATGGTTGAGTGTAGGGGCATTTCGGCACTCATCATTGGCACTGTTGCCAGGGATGGTGCTAGCTATCTAGATTATTTATATCATACAAGGCTGCTGTATAAGGACTTAACGATATATCTCTTAGAAAGAAGTAATTATAAAAAGTCACATAAATTCACACACAACAATGCCTCTCCTACAAGAACATGATAATGCCACACTTAGTGAGGAAGTTCATTGGAGAACCAATGAGTTATATGACAATGAAGATTGGAGTATACAACCTGAAGTGGGAGTTTCGTATAAACATGAATGAAAACAACGTCATCCCAATGCACGAAAGCCTAACTTACTTGGTGACAATGATCCCCCACTGGCCACTACAAGCTTAACGCAAATACAAGAGGCCATTCGAATCTCATGTAGGCATCATAAAGAGAGCCGTCTACCCAGGCTCGATTTAAACAACTTTCCTAAATTTTCAGAAGGCTATGACTTAGATTTGCATCAACATTTACAAGCCTTCTACGATACGTGCACATGGAATAACATTGATAATGGGTGGCAAAAAATTAAGCTCTTTCCTATGACACTCGTTGACCAAGAAAAAGTATGGTATAGATCATTAAAACCAAATTCAATACGACGCTGGTCAACAATGGTAGAAGTCTTTAATGAAAAATATCAAACCTACACAAGAGTGTCAGCCTTGAGGAAACAAATCGAAGGATGGAAATAAGCAAAACATGAACCCTTGGACATGGCCTTAGAAAGATATTATGCACTATTAAACAACTGTCTAGGCCATGGGGTTTCCGAGGAAAGGCTAATGTACCATATCATCGATGGGCTTTGTGATGCAACCAGAGAAACCCTTGGGATGTATGCCCAAGGTCAACTATATGAACTACGAACCCATCAAGTCCAAGAGCTTATTAAGTGGGTAGCAAAAGAAGAAGGATAATTGGCTAGATGGGAGAGTGTTGAAAACCATCAACGGGATCAAAATCTTAATTTAACAAAGGTCCATGATCATACAAAGTAGAAATCAACCAATCACAAGGTGGAAACACCATATTTGCCAATACAACAAATATTAGAAGAAGCTGAGGCAAAGATCAATAAGATGTTGGAATGGACGTATCAAAAGTGTCGAGAATTTATCAACAATATTGGAGATAGAGTTTTGACAATCCAAGAAGCAGGACAAAATAGTAGACAATCGGAAAGAAGGAATAAGGAGAAGAAGAGCTCAACTACCAATCATACGTACGAATGTAACATATGCTTGTACGATCACCCCAAGGGTCAATGCCCAATATTGTTACATTTACATGAGCATTGGAGAAACACGTTACATCCAGAGTTCGTATAGAGATACTGTGTTTGATCACAGTGGCAACAACCCCAGTCGTGGGGGAGATCACCACTAAACTGGAGACACCCTTCATATTATCCTAATCCAAATGCTTATCAAGTTCAACATCCTATTTCTCCAATTGTGCCACCATACTCTATTGCACCACATTACTATTCTCCTCAATACTATCAACCCATGCCTCCAACACAACCACCACCTTGTGCACCTTATACTCCTGCTAACTTTCAACATTCTCATCCTTTCCCTCCTTATACATCGTTACCAACTATTCCTAAGGTGTCTACACCACCGCAACAACCCATGAACGACACTTGTGCTACTACTACTAATAGCAGTGAAAAGCCTCCTCAACATCAAAAGCGTCCTTTCTTTAAACACGGCCGTAAGAAGGGACAACATAATTCCAAGGCCACTGTATCTTCCAACCCGGCACAAGTCCCACACTGTGGTGCATCCTTACGTTCGAACCTAGCACCTCATGTAACTTCATTAGGGCCACCAACTAACACTCCAACAACCATATGGCCCAATGAACACAACCATGAGAGGCATCAACCCAATCCTTGCATACCATTTAACAGTCACAAATATCATAGTGGGTCAACTTGTTATTTGAGAACTACATCGTATAAAGTGCCCCACTATGCTTACTATAATCAAGTGTGTGAACCCCAAGGGGATAAGTATGACCAGGCACCAATACTTCCAACATGCAAGGATCCTTCATTTATTAATCCTTACCATACTCAATCGTTTAGTTATGGGGGATTCCCCTCATTCTAAATAACACATAGGGTTAATAAATATTTTTCAATTTTCTTTAATTTTACAACTTTTTGTTTTTCAGTTTTTCATTTTTCAACTTTTTGTTTTATCTTTTTATCTTTTTGTGTTTTTGTCTTTTTACATTTTTGTAAGTAATCTCTTCTATGAATAAAACACTCGTGTGGATCGTTGGTTGAGGTGTGTTCTATGTTATTAAGTCATCAGTGATCAATGATTTGGAATAGTGAGCCCATTACACCCACTCATCCACTCTACAAATAAGAGGTTCTGTTCGAGGGTACAATGATATTCTTGACATTTTTTTTTTAAAAAGTTAAAATTAATTTTGTGTTCATTGTACCCAGAATGAAGAAGGATGGACCAAGAGGGAATGATTAGGGTGTGACATCAAGGGGACTTGCGGATTCTCTTTGGTGATGTCTATGGGAGTTATCGTGCAATGTGGTCATACTAAAATCCTTGTAGATCTAATGAAAATGGGAGTAAGAGTAATCAAAAGGGCAGAAAAAATCAAAAGCTGTTCTAGGGGGTCCCACTGGAAAGACATGCACTCATGCCTGAAGGTTGGCGGCTTCTTTGGATTCAGTAAAGTGAAAAAAAGAAAAAAAAAGAAAAAAGAAAAAAACAAAGTGCCATAAAACAAAAATCACTTCTCCCTTGCACAAAATGCCAAGTGATTGTACGCATTTTTGTTATGGTACTCTCATAGTTGCTCACCATGAGATGAAACAATGCGATGTCACTAATTAGAAGGATGGACTTGGTCCTGATCTTGGAATGATGGTTTAAGGACATATTAATCATGCTTTACACGTAGGATTCATTGTGCCCTAGGTCAATTACCTCATGTCCCAATCTCTACAATCCCTTTCTATAGTTCATCTCATCTCATTGTTCGTGTAATTGTAGCTCGTGTCCCATGTAGCATAGAATTTTCATCTCATTCTGGTGATATTTACATGTGTGTGTTTTGTGGAGTTAGTGCAGATTACATTTAACCCTTCTAGTGCCCACGGACACTCTAAGTGTGGTTACACAAGGGCATTCTAGGTTGGAACCTGCTTTGGGGAGGACCCACTTGTGTAATTTTTTGTAATCTTCACTTATGACATAACTCACACACAATTTCTTACCCTTAGCATAATTTTTCATAACAATATTTCCCTACTATTATCCCTCTAAATTTCAACGTTCCAATGTACCATTACATACCCTTTTTCTTACCACCCAAGGTTTTATTGATAAAATCCACACCATTATCATTAATTGTGCCTTTTGAATTACGAGAATTACCCTAGAACATCTTGATCATAGTCAATGTCCTTAATTTCCAATGTTAATTTCAAAAAAAAAATCATTTAAAAAGTTGGTATTTTCATGGTGTCTCACATCACCAAGGATGAGATATCGCGTACGCGATATCGTGTCCCCATTTGCCTATAAATAGGTGACCCCCCTGCAACAGTTAGCATCATTTTGTCATTCACACGGGGGGAGTTTTTGAAATTTTTCTCTGTGACTTGCGATTGCATGACCCTTGCTTTTCTCACTATATCTCGCTCGCTGGTACTCCGACTTTAATTCCATTTGAATCTATTTGAACTCAGAGTGTTCAGCTTAGTCATGGGGGAGAGACACTTGCCAAAAAGTGCCTAAAGTGCTTAACATTTTTGAAATTTACCATCACCCAAAGGACATCAATTGGGGTAATTAACTTTAACACTTAGAATAATTGTGCCTAAAGATCATATAACCCTTAGGTATACCGGGAAATTAAACATGGAAACCACCTAAGTCACAGGACCCATTATTACAAACTTTCGAGTACTATCACACGTGATAACATAAGATCTTTAATTAAGGCAAGTAGTAAGGTATAACTTAACTCTAAAAACAACCTTACTAATGCTTGGCCTGTGTGATTGCAAATGGCCTTGAAACGTGGACAACAGGAGGGTCTTGTCCAAGGTGGAAGCAAACGAGCTCGGAGAGGTGGAAGACAAAGACCTGCTAGAAAACATACAGAATAGGAGGATCAATCATTTAGCATCCATCAAGATGAACCTCCTACTGGATGGTCCGGGTAGGTAGAAGGAGGAGTTGCTGCTACGCCTAAACCGGGACAACAACTCACATTGCCCCAAGAGTGTGTTCAGGCTATCCATGAGAAGTCCACATTCGCTATGGTGATTGTGGAGTTAAACTTTGAATCTTTTATAGAGTTCACTCCTGAGGTTGTCAGGGATCACCTCAAGGGGTCTCCCTTATGACCTATCCTCTCCGAAAGCAGTGCTTGGTACCTAGGAGAAACATACCAATTTTGGCACAATAGGGAGCAAGGCACCACTGTTAACATTTATGGTGTGATAGTTGACTTCTCTGTGCAGGCTATTTTGGAAGTGTTAAACCTTTCGAATACAGGGCTCCAGGTTGCTCAGTTATCTACCCGTTCAGACCCTGATGTGCGAAAGAATTGGTTAGAGAAGGCTTATGGCAGAGACAAAGCATTTGGTGAATTGATGACAAAAGAGAGAGTTTATTTCAAAAGCGGAACATCTCACCTCTTCCCCACAAAGGGCCTAAAGAGAATATTGACGTATGCGGCTAGAGGATGTGTAGTGTTGATGGGAAAGGTTAACACTAACCTACCCCATCTATATTTGATGAAGATCAAGAGGCAGTTCGAAGAATGAAAGATAGGAAAGATGGCATTTCCTTTCCCCTATCTTATCAAAAAGCTTTGCCAACGTGCTGGTATTCGAGGATACACCAATGACATCTTCCAGAAAGCTCAAATTGCTTCATATGCTGCACTGCTAAAGGCGCTAGCTTCAAAAAAAAGCATTGGCGAAGAGCTGAGACCAGAACAAGAAGAATAAGAAGAAGAACATGTGGTTGGAACTAGTCAACCTCCAGCCACAAGTCCCAGCCAACAACAAGAAGCAGGGCCCAGCACAGGCCAGGATTACTCGCCACCACCGCAAGACTACAGACCATCGATGAGCCATTTGAGGGCCATCGTTGAGACGGTCAGTTGGGGAAGTCGTGATGACGCAAACCTCTTCCACGTCATCGATGATGCCAAATAGCCTACTATTTCATTGGATTGCACAAGGGGAGAAATATCCATTCAAACAAGAGGAGGGAAAAGTAGATGATCACAATAGATCTTAGGAAACACAACATCTTTCTAGGTGCAGTTAGAGACTGGTGAAGGGGCCACTGTGGTGGTCATGCAACACCAGAATGCCATGGGAGTTGCAGAAGTGGTCGTAGACCACATCAAAGAATCTTTCAATGTACCTGTTGTGCCACCGGCAGATCTCTCAAGAGCACAGGAGGCTCAAACTCTGGTCGGAACCTCAATGACTCCTACGGAACATGAGGGTGTACTTGACAAATTGCTTCAAACAGGGCAAGTAATGACATCCTTTAGGATGTCACAAAAATTAAATCAGACCTCATTTCCACAAAGGGGAAGCTAGTCATATCCAAAGTAAGGGCCGAGCATGCTGAAGTTGAAGTGCAGAAACTACAAGAGTAGCTTGTGGCCTTACAAGCAGCACAGTGGGACTCTCTGCAATTTGTTCCCGCAGACCAGCTAGAAAAATTTAGAACTAAGTAGCTAACAAAATTAATAGTAGAGAATAAGAAGGTGGTGGAAGAAAAGGAGATGGCTATTTGGGATGCCTCCACATCACAGGCACAAACCCATGCACAGCTTAAGGCACTCAAGGCCTTAGAAGAAGAAAACAAGTAGTTGGTTGCAGACAATCTTTGGTTAACCACTGTAGAGAAGCAAAAGGACGTTCTCGATGAACACTTTCATTAATTATGAGAATAATTCATCCAGGTCAAACGAGATGTGAGCCGTTCAGCCAGAGAAAATCAAACCCTCTCAATGGAGGAGGTACGCACAATTTGTAAAAAATCAGCCATTGAAATAAGCGCGTGGCAGAACGAGGCTAAACAACATGAGAAGCTGAAGGAGCACTTCCATGATTAGGTGGGGAGGTACAAAAAAATCCTAGAGAATAAGATCCATATGGCCAAGGCTCAAATCAACAATATCAGTGCTCAACACACTGATTGGTGGGCCATATTGGACACATATGCCTTCGCCCACCAAGCGGAAGTTAAGAACTGGGACCTGTAGATTCAAGACTTGACAGAATACATGGAGTTGGTAAACCTTAGATATGCCAACCTTGCCATGTTAACAGCAGGGCACCCAAGATGAGAGCTTGAGTAGTAGGTAGCTTCCACCCACATCAAATATGAAGTAGAATTTTCAGAGTGCAAGAAGCTGGTTGAGAAACTAGATGTTGCAAATTCTGAACTTGAGGTGGTAAAAGCAAGCTACCAAGGGTAGAAAGACATTGCAACTGACTTGGATCAATGGCTAATGGACCTTCATAAATATAAGAACAAAGCTACAGCCTATGAGGAGGAACGACGGGTGTTCGTGGTGTGGTATGTCAAAGCCAACAAGATGTTCCCGCAACTACCCTGTCCGTGGGAGGTGCTGACTCCATCAAACATTGGAACACTAGCATGGATGGCACAAGATCCTCAAATTGAAGAGGAGGAGCTCCAAGCCATACTTCAATGCCATCAAACTTCAAAGCCTGGAGCACATGACAAAGGAAAAGTGCCCATGGAGGAGCCATTGCCACCAGGAACTACATGAGTTCAAAATTTTTGTAGTTGTAGCATTTTTCTGTGTTGTGTCTTCCCACACTGCGGTATCGTTCCATTTATTTTTCCATCAACAATCCCATACCTATTCACTATGTAATCACTGTAACTCGAGGATGAGTTTTTATTCAATCGTGGGGGTATGATGGGAGGTGATATCGCATGGGCCACGATATTGTGTCTGCCTCAATATCGCGTCTTCCCCTACAATATTGGGTACGGGATATCACAGTCCACTACAATGTCTATAAATAAGAAGTGACTCTCCCTTGTTTCATAATTAGGAGTTAGATTGTAGCGAAGCTCTAGCAGTTTGATCCCTCCAGAGATAGATTATTTTCCAGTGTTTGCCCACAGTGTGGTGAATGTAATTGTACAACATCCTTTATTCAAGTGTGACGTACTTGGACACCCACATGACTGGCAATAAAGATCGAGATTACTTCATCATTGCAACATTCACTTTGTTATTTATTTATTTATTTAATTGTTATTTACTACTTTCTTAATTAGTCTCTCACCCTTATCTCCTAGTAACGTGGAATGAGTACGACTTGATTACAAGCATTTAAGTGTGACTACTTGGTAACCCAATGGCATACCTAGGATCTGCGCTTGGTAATGCCAGTGGTAGTCATGCATGAAGTCCAAGATGTGTATGGATGATCAAGGAACAGATGCTCATTGCACTTAGGCTAGATTAGATTTTCTTACCCTTTCTTCTAGATTAGTTAATATTACATTACTTTCCATTGCCTTTAGGAGTAGCATTAGATTAGGAACCACATCATACACCTCACTTTGGACTAAATCATACGTGACAATATAATACTAGTCTAGGTGGGAAGATAGCGAACTGCGACCTAAGGATAACTGTTTAGGTGCCACAACTAATTCGTCTGTGGAGTTTGACTAGATCACACGTGAGAACGCTCGTATTCGTATGGTTGAGTGTAGGGGTATCTTGCCACTCATCAGACATGGATTTGGAGAACATAGTGACATGAGAGATTCATTATTGTAATTTGTAAGTCCCTATGACCTTGTCATTACAACTACCTATTTCCAAAAGAGGCTAAAACATTTAATTACATATAAGAGTAGTATGGATAAAATATAAATTCAATAGTTCTTGCTATGCAAAAGAGATTAGACCATATGAAAAGATTGATAGGTTAAACTTGAAGAGTGCCTTGCAACTTAGCATTGACTAATGATCATGAACTTAGTTATATAGAGCTTCATAGGTAGCATTAGAAAAGAGAGTAAATGCATAAAATGGTAGAATTTGAAGTAAGATAACATCACCTTATTCAAAGAATAATTACTTCAAGAAGACATATGGAATTGAGATTACTTTAAAAATTTAATCCACGGTCAAATGGAAAGTTCCATTTCGAAAATTGAAAAGAATATTTTGGGTAAAAAAAAAAACATCCCAAAGGAGACATGATGGTGGAGTGATGAAGTGCAACATGTAATCCAAAATGAGATCAAATGCCTTAAGGAATGCCAACAAAGTGGGTTTCAGGAAAATAAGTTGTTATGTAAAATGACAAAAAAGAAGGCAACAGTAGTAGTATCCAGAAACCACACATAAGGCCTTGGATAGATTTTACAAGAAACTAAGAACAAGTGAAGATGAAAAATCTATTTAAAAATTGGCAAAAATCAAAAACAAGAAATGTAAGTACATTGATTATGTCGAATGCATTAAGGAGGCATATGGAAGAATTTTGGTAAAAGACAATGAAATTTTAACTAGTTGGAAGATTATTTTTAAAAATTATTAAATGAATAATTTCTAAAAGAATAACCAAATTTTGGTATGGTTAATAAACTATCCTTCTTTAAGGTGAAGACAACCTTATCAAAGATGAAAAATGAAAAAACTATTGGACCAAATAACATTCCTATAAAAGCTTGAAAAGCACCGGGATATATAAGAGATTCTTGGCTAACATAACTATTTAAAAAAATCTTGAATGATGGAGAAATACCTAATTATTAGAGAAAAAGCATTTTTGTTCTTATCTACAAAAAAAAGGTGCAAAGTTATGCAAATTATAAAGTCATCAAGCTAGTGAGTCATACTATGAAGCTTTGAGAGAGAGTCATAGTGCAGTATCCTAATCTTAAATTAGTTTGAATTATGCTAAGGAGATCTACAGTAGAGGTTATCTTCTTGATAAGATTATTGATGGCATAATTCAAAAAACATACAAAAAATATACATATGTTGTTCATTGATGATGAGTGGTGAGTAGACCCTACGTCCAACCATACTAATCACTAAGCATTCACATGTGATCTGATTGAATTCCATGGACTTATAGCCTTCTAAGTATACTAGTCTCTAGGAAGTGAAACTAATCATTGAAGTCATTATCTTCCCAATTACACTTGTGAAATGCAAAGGTATGGTTAGGTGCAAGTAAGGCATATGATTTTTATCATTTTTATGTTTTATGTTTTAAGTCACCTAAGAGTAAAGAATAATGTATAAAAGAGAATAATTAAATTGCTAATTTAATCTAACTAGCTACACCTAACTAATCCTAACATAAGCATCTATTCCCACTTGTCATACATGTTCTAAATATGTTTAATGCTACTAGGTTACCAAACGTTAAGCGTTACTGGGATTACCAAGCACTAAGCATATGCTCGAAGTGGTCGTACTTATGTGCTTAATTAATTACTATTTAATGTAGCTTAATTTAGCTTAATTTAGCTTAATTTATTACTTAATTATTGCATTATGCAACTCCTAGTAGTCACTCATTTTCTTGGCTAGGTTCTTAGTTGTAGACCATTGATTAGTGAAGCATTGCCTGAGAACATCGAGTTCTACATTTGCCACCTCAAGCTTCTGCTTAGTGTCTTTGTGATGCTTGAACTTAGATCCGTACAACAAGTATGAACTAGCCACTTATTTCTTCAATTCAAATCATGGCCATCCAGTAGTCAGCATTACCAGATTTGCATAATGGAGATTTGCAAGCTCCATGTACTTTTTCATCTCCTCAATTTGTAGCTCCTTCATGTGGATCTCCACCTTGTTGTAGTCATTGAGCCCATCAAAGATAGGTTGCCAGACATCACCTTCTTCCTTGAGTTGTTGGAGGGCCTAATTAACTTTTGCCTTCACCATCTGAATATGTTTTTCATTAATTTATTTTTATTGACCAATCTGATCTTTATAGTGATTTTTAACTCTCTCAAATTTAAGAGCCTCAATTTTTCAAGTGGCTACCTCTATTGTAGATTTCTAGTAAAGGGCTTAGAATTCCTCCATGGAGAGATTTCTATTTTTGGCTACCAATCTCCTCAGTTCGGTGTTTACTCTAGCTAGTTGCTCCTACTGTTGATGGATGAAATCTTGCATTTGCTACTTCTACATGCTAAAATTTAGTAGCCTATGATTTTATGTGGTCAAAGTGACATTCTCCTAGCGAGTCTAATCCAAGGCTTTTTGGATATTATGCATGGTGACATTGGCCAAGGATTGATCAAATATTGCCATGTCCTTTGCATCCTAAGCCCTCTTGAGCTTTTCCTGAAGCTATTGAAAAGCTTCATAATAGGTTAGTGTAGGACTAAGAAGCATAGGATTAGCAAGACAAGTACTTAATTTAGCAACCTCTGTAGCTAGGTGTTTGTTTTAAGTCTAGGCTATTTTGAGTTACCCTTCCATGATAATGCATTTGCCCCTTACTTCCAATAGTTTTGACTGGGTTGCAATGATTATATTCAGAAGATCATAGACATCTAGAATTGGTTGCCTGGTTCCCACCAATCTATCTAGCAACTCTTCATGCTGGGCTATGTTTAATCTACTACTAATTGTTCTTGTAGACATTTGTACATCTCTGAGTGCAGAAACATCTAGTATAGACACCATAGGTGCATTCAATGTCTTAGAAATTCTATTAACAACCATCTCTGGTACTGCCTCTTGTTCATGGTGTTGCATCACTAAGATAGCTATCCTCTCACCTTCCTTTAGATGCACCAAGAAAATAGTAGCATTCCCAGAGATTTCTAAGAATTGCTACTGTTGTGAGGGAGAGACTGTTACCTCTTGAGCACTAGGATTTAATCTCATGGGTAGCTACATTCCTTGGGCTAAAAAGATTTACCCACCTCCCTCCATCTGGTTGATGGTTTGAGCCACTTTGTTGAGGTGACTCATTACTAGGCGATACATAGATGGATCACCATCACTCATTCCTGCTAGCTACTCCCTCTCATGCAAGAGTTGTTCTTGGATCTTATGCAATTGTTTAAGGGCAATGCAGGACTTTGGCATGGTTTCGTGAGTGGGCGGTGGAAGTGGTGGTTGCTGCTCCTCTTCCTTGGTTATGGAAAAGGTCTTAACTTTCATCATTTTTTCCCAAGAGGTAGAAGGAGTATGCTTGATTATATCATTGGTGTAGCAAACTATTCTTGCCATTTTGCATAGGTTTTTAATGAGGTAGAGAAATCACAAAGCCTTCCTTCCATGTTCATTTTCCTTAAATCACTTCTCTATCTTTAGATAGATCAACTGTGGAAGGTTCATAGGGAATTTTTTACTTAGAGCACCATATGCATGAGTGGAAGAGGTAGTTACCTTACTAGGCCTTACCATCAGATTAACATGATAGGCTATTATCTTGAAATATACATGCTCCGTCGGTGTCAGTGCACCATATTGCTTGTAGTCTACTCCATAACATCATTGGATCCACTCCTTATTTACCTCTAGGTCTTCTTGTGTAGAGATCTCTATCAAATTTACTCCAATATTAGGCAACCTAAGGGCCTAGGCAATGGCCTCCATTGAGTAGGACACTTGAATGTCCTTGATCTTCATAATGGCTCCCATTCTCTTATCATTCTAGAAGAGATATATCTCTTGCATGTATGACTCCCCACTAGAAGTGATGATTGGCCACATAGGAGAGTTCTGCAATTGCATCTTGAATTTTGGTGGAGCATGTTCTAAGAATGGTTCAAAGTTCAATTCTTAGAGAACTGAACATTGGATGTCATGAGGCTTAATCTAATCAAGGTAGGCTTGAGTCAATATGATCTTAAGTCTTGGCATCCATCTTGGTGCCTCATCTCCATCGGATTGTTCAGTTATGGTTGCCTCCTTGGGAATCCGTTGGACATATTACACTTTAGGCTACTCCTAAAGAGGTCTCATCACATGAGTTTCTACTACTTGTTCTTGGGCTTGTTCTTACTACTCCCTATCAACTCTAGGTTGTTTGTTCCCTGGTTGAGATGCTCCTCCTTCTTGTGAACATTTTAGTCTAGGTGCCATCTATGATTACAACATGACCAAAAATTAGCACTTAATGTGTAATTTTGAAATATTTAGAATACCTCATCTCTTTGGGTAGTTACACTTGGCTAAGTTGCGATCATGGCTGGTTTGATTATTTTAATATTATTTGATTAAATAGGTTACTAGAGTGTGTTGGAAGGGTTTCACTCTCATAGGTTGATGATTTAATATTATTTTATTCATTAAACCCATAGGGGAGTTAGAAAAATTTTCTATAAAAAACCTAAGGTTTGTCATCCCCATAATGTAAAGTATACCTTTGAAAGTTGCAAGGCTAAAGAACGGAGTGAATCAAGTAAATGATTTGAAAGTTATAGGCTCTGAAAGGTTTTGAGTTCTAAAAAATTGCAAAAACTCCCCTTACATTTGAAGCAAATGCCAAAAAATTCTTAAGTGCTGGGTGCTATATATATAATTTTTCCCATGCATCAATTGGGCCTCGTTGACGAGGCCTAGTTAACACGATCAGCTATGTCATCTGGGCTTAGTCGACATGGCTATTGATCACCATTGGCCAATTCAAAATTCTTAAAATACAGGGAGTTTTTGAATGATATTGAAGTCAAATGGAAGTCCAAAAAGTTAAGAACATAATGAAATACATGAAGAGGGCTTGAGATTTCACAAAAGATGGAGAATGACTAGAGAAATGCCTTAAGAAGCACACAATTGAATTTAATCGATGGGGAATGCAACATATTTGATTGCCAAAATGCCCAAGGATAAGGGACTTAACTAGTCCAACTAAGAGGTATGTAAGTGGATTCTCTTCATAGTAGGCTTATGCCCTTTTTCCCCTTACACAACCTCAACTAAGGAGTCAGTGGGTCCCATAGTTAATTAATGGTTACAAAAAGTTAAGGACTAAAACCAAAAGAATCTACCTAAGAATTTCAACATGGAAAACTAAGACACTGAACAAAAACATGAAAACCAATAGTGAAGTGAGTTATGGAAGCATGAATGGATGAGATAGAGAGTGGAATGGGTTTCCCAATTAAAACCAGCCACTCTCAGTGACTTTGCATTACCACTTTAGGACCAGTACACCCCCTTGAGACACAAGAATACTTTCATAGAAAACCACTATTTCTTATTTGAAAAGAAAAGAGAAGCAGGAAGTGAGAAAGGGCCTTAGTTAGAGGGGACCTTTAGGCATGGATAACATGTCTTTCTAGTCCCATAACTAGTGCTTGTAGCTTATTTATTTTGTCTAAGGGATGTGCTTGAAATTTCCATCATGTTTTTTTGGGGCATTTTAAGTTTTTATGAATTTTCAAATGGAAACCATACCATGCAAAGACTTATTCAACTTCTTACTATTGGTCAACATGGAACGGTAAGAAATTCATGAAAACACATAGGCACTCAAGCAAGTAGAGAGGCACAAAGAGTATTAAATACCTTGAAGTCACACCCTTTTCAAACTTTTGAATCTTTCCCAAGTTTGGAAACTACCAAGGTCACAAGTTTGTTAAATTTTTATTAATGAAAAAGGGACCTCATACTTCCAAAATTAGGAACACCATAGAGTTGGTGGATGGGTGGATGACATGGACTCACTGCCTATTCCATGAAAAAGAAACCTGTCTTAGTTATTAGTCATCAAAATTCAAAAATAGAAACTAGACATTAGCACTTGAAAACATTAGGTACAAACCACCATTAGTAAATAACTATAGCATCATTGATTCATGTTGGAAATAAAGCACTTTTATTAGAAGACAAGAAAAATTCATACTAAAATAAAGAAAAATATATAAAAGAAATTGTAAAATATTCAATAAAAATAAAACATACTAAAGATGTTGTATAACAAAAATTAGAAAAATAATGAAGTGTAAAACAAAAAAGTAGAGAAATTGAGAAGCCACTTAATAGATTAGCATGGATGGCCATCTCCCCCATGACTAAGTTAGAAGGAGGAGATATGAAATATTGAGTGAGGTTATCCATCCGATGAGGTGTTGATGGCATTGGCTTGCTTAGGCTCATAAAAAGATTTTAGTTATTTCATGTTTACAAGCTATTTCTTGTTTGGACTTTAAATTTTGTAAATTAACATGGCCCCCAAAAGAAAGGTTTCATAAATAATATAAGGCCCTTCCCATAATGTTTGGAACTTAGTTCATTAAGGTACGTGTGTGGGGTTCTAGTAGAGGACCTTGTCTCTAGGTTGAAATTTCACTTTTCTTATCCTAAGGCCGTGACGTTGTTTATCAAATTCTTTATGCACTTCATTCAAGGATATGGCCACTAATCAATTCTCACCTAGTAGGTTAAGGTTGATCAATCTCTATTTTTATGGTAAGCTTTGGTCAAGTTCAAGGTCACAAGCTATTGAAAGTGTATTGAGCTCAGACTGGATTGCAAGAGTTGGTAATTTTCCATACACCAACTCATAGGGAGAGTAGCCTATAGGGAGTTTCCATGTTGAGCAATATGCCCATAGGGCATCATTAAGTTTAATGATTGAGTGTCTTCTATATTTGCTAATTGTTTTTTATAAGATTTTCATGATCTCTCTATTGGTAACCTCTACTTGACTCTTGACTTGGAGGTGGTAGGGTGTTGTTAATTTATGTTTAACCCCTAGGCATTACATGAGCTTGTGAAAAGTAGCATCTGTAAAATGAGTGCCATTGTTAGAAATTAGTGCATGTGGCACTCCAACCTTTTTTACAACATTTTTTGTACAAATCATGTAGCAGTGGAAGATGTACAGTCAGTGATAGTTATTGCTTCTGTCCATTTCATATAATAGTTAACAACGACTATTAGGTACACCTTTCCATTTGACATGGATATGATGGAACTCATGAAGTATATGCCCTAGATGTCAAAGGGTTCTAGTGGTTGGATCCACTGTTGAGGTCCCCCCCATTCGAGAAGTCATCCCACCATTTCATTGATAGCATTTACAAGAGTGGATGAATTGGAGGGAATTCCTAAAGATTAATGGCCAATAGTAGAATGCCATCAGGATTTTAATGATCATGCAGTGGCCCCCATAAGGACCCTCATGAACATCTTAGAGAACATGTGGTTGGCCAACATTAGGAACACGCCAACGAATTAGGCCATCAGCACACACCTTGTAAAGGTGTTCATTAATCTCCATGAAGCATTTGGCCTAATGAAGAAACTATTGTTTCTTCTAGTGATCTAACTCTTATGACAATCTCTTAAGTAAGAAGATAAGTGAGGATGCCATCATACCATTTTGGTTCAACAGGTACTTATTCATTTATTGCACCAGAAAATAGTAGTTCATCAGAAAATTGATTAGAGAGTGGACACTCATCCTCTTTTCTATCCCATCTGATCGAGACAAGTGATCAATGACCACATTCTCAGTCCCCTTTTGATCTACCACTGTAAAATAAAAGTCCTACAAGATGACCAACCACTGTATGACATGATGGCTCACCATTGGTTTCTTTATTAGGAAGTAAATGGCACTGTGATCAGTGTGTACAAACACCTTGTATCCAAGCACATAGTTCCTAAACTTCGCCAATGCATACATCACTATCATCAGCTCTTTTTTCATTGTGGTGAAATTTAGCTTTGCATCAATAATGCTTTAGCTTACGTAGTGGATGTAATATGGACATTTTTGATAATCCAATTATGTAAGCACAACTTCCAAGGAATAGTTTGATTCATCTGTCAAATGTAAAATGGTCAGGACCAATTAGGTGCTCATTAAATTGGAGTCTCTACAAACCTTTCCTTAAGTTGCTGGAATGCCTTTTCACATTTCTTGGTCCATATGAATAGAGCATCTTTGTTTGTGAGACTAACCAACAGTTTTGTGATCTTAGAGAAATTCTCTATGAATTATCAGTAGTAGCCAGTGTGTGTCCATGGAATGACTAGACATATTTAATGGTTTCTAGTTAGTGGGTTATTCCATGAATGATCCAAATATTTTTAGGATCTATCTGAATCTCTGCTTGAGAAATTCTATGCCCTAACACAATGCCCTCTTGGACCATGAGATGGCTCTTTTTCTAATTAAGTCAAAGATTAGTCTCCATGCATGTTTTAAGCACTTACTCAAGGAAATCTATGGCTTGCTCGAATGTAGTGCCATAGGTGGAGAAGTCATCCATGAAGACTTCCACCCCACTACCAATTTGATGTTGAAAAATGCTCATGACCAAGCATTGAAAAGTTGCAAGAATATTGCATAGAAGAAAGTGTAAATCATCTTCAATTTTTCCCATGTCTTTTGTGATCTTCCTTTTAGTGTCTTTCCTAGAACAATGATTGGACAGTCATTTTTAATAGGCTCATTATTTGATCTTCTCTGCACATGCCCAAACTATATAAGAAACTATTCTGGTAGCTTATCTAAAATAGAAGCAACTCCAAATATTTCTCCAGTATTTGATCTATATTGTATATTGTATTTATATAAACATTCACATTTTTACCATAGTAATTTGTTCTTTATGCCTCTTTTGTATTGATCAATGTTGAACACCATATATGATAGTAGACTAGATAGTTTTCCTACAAAATTTTTCCTTTAGTTTTATAAGGATTCTTTGATTGCATAGAATGTCACTAACTTATCTCCATTTTGACCATCCTACTTTAATTCTAGTTTTTATGTGTATCAGTTTTACCATATGATTGGAACATTGATCCTAAGTAGTGGAACTCTTTGGAGTGAAGGACTTTTGGCTTTGAATTGTTACTTCTAATTCATCACTTTTTATGTTGTTATTTAAATTTAATTCCATATATTCAATCTTGATTCTATTAATTTTTAAGCCATTGGATTCTAGAGCATATCATCACTTTTCCATTTTAGAAGCAATATTTTCTTAAAATATATCCCCTACGATAATATCATCTACAAATAGCATACATTAAGAGATTATTAATGATTTAATATTTTTTTCAAGCTTAATATTTTAGTTATCTACATCATATTCATTGTGAACATAAAGTTATCATTAGCATGGTGATGTTGCTATCACAGTGGAAAATAATATTTATGATTAGTTAGTGATGAGTGGTGGAGTAATCCAACACCCAAACATACAAGTCACAGGTGTTCACACGTGACTAGATTGTAATCTGTGGATGAGACAATGTGATTATGCTAGTAATTGGGTAAATTTCGAGACCATTGTCTTCCCACATGAGCTAGTAAAATCTATGGGTATGGTTTAACTCAAAGTGAGGTATATGATAACTAATGTTATGAAGGCCATCTTACTCGTAGCAAACATGATGAAAGGGTAATATTTTCTAAGTCTAAGTAAACAATAAACAAATCTATTCTATCCTAAGCGATGGATATCCATTCTTGATTTTCCATACATGTCCTAGGTTTATGTAATTGTTACTGGAATTACCAAGTACTTTGCTACTGGGTGAACCAAGTGATAATATTACTGGGTTACCAAAAGATCACACTTTACGTTTGAAATCAATCGCATCCATTCCACATGCTAATCAATAGTAAAAGTAAAGTACATGGAAAAGTAACCATTAACTAAGAAAGTGGTAATCAGTAGTCTAAGTGAAAATAGTAAACATTTTTCTAAGTAAAGCAATAAACTAGGAGATTGTTGCAAAAGTATGAAATAACTTTATCTTTATTGCCAGTCATACTTGTACTCAAGTACAAGATTCTTAAATAAAGACTCTATAGACTACGTCACACTACATTGTAGGCATTCACACTTCTAAGCACTTAAGACTAACTCACAAAAACAAACTGAAAGAGTTTCAGTAAGGATGGATGATATTGTGCGTTGGACCGTGCACCTAAGTCTCATATTTATAAGTAGACATATGTCTCATGATATTGGATATTTGATGTCGTAGCTTGGGCTCCGATATTGTATACGCAATATCATGACTCCAATATCATAGCTATTAAAAAATTCATCTTATCATACCCCCACGACTAATTGGAAACTTATCCTTGAGCTCAAACAAAATGAGAATAGAGTTTCTTATAAAATTGGGAGGTAGATTTACATGACTCTTTATGCCATAGTGGTGTGTTACAAAAATGACATAGGACATGACATGACAAACTTTAACAAAAAAAAATTGGATGAAGCTTGATGTAGCCTTATGTAATGCTTGGTGGTGGTGGCTCTTCATTGGTTGGTTCCCCTTGTCGTTAAGCTTCTAGAATTTGTATCGGTTCAGGAGTGCTTGAAGCTTTTCCTCCTTCGTTCTTGGGTCATTACTATCCATGCTTGTTATGCAATATGTAATGGAGTTAGTACATTCCATGGACATAATAAATACAGAAACATCTAATTAGCTTTAACATACCATGCCATAAATTATCTCTTTTCTTCTTTAAAAGCTATGACCTTTGCTTGTAGTTCATGATAATTTGACAATCTTCTAGCCAGGTTCAATGCTATGTCTTTCTATCCCTAGTAGCCAACCTTTATTATTTCTAACTCAAAGTTTGTCACTTGAAGTTTCTGTAAGGCATCCTTGCGATCTACAAACTCCTTCTTGTACAGTGCGTACATGAATACTACTTGTTTTTCTAGTTCATTTCTGGGCCTACCTATTGTTAACATGGCTAAGTTAGAATAATGAAGTTTAGCTAACTCCATGTATTCTCTTAGATCTTCAATCTGCAGGTATTTTTTCTTAACTTTCGTCTGGTGGACATGGGTGTAATTGTCCAAGATGGGTTGCCAGTCTAGATTTTGTGTTGATATGGAATTAATTTTGGCCTTTGCCATATGCATCTCCTTTTCATTGATTTGCTTATTCATCCTCACCTAGTCATGGAAGTGTTCCTTGAGCCTTTCACGATTCTTTGTCTCATGCTACCATGCTCTTATTTCAATGGTTGATTTTTGGCAAATAACGTGTACCTCCTCTATTGAGTGGATTTTTTTTCTTGTGTGAGGTGGCTCATGTCTTGGTTGACCCTCACCATTTGTTCTCTTAACTAGTGGATGCTTTCCTATAGGATGTTCTTTTGTTTCTCAATAGTGATCAACTACATATTATCTGTAGCAAGTTGCTTGTTCTCTTCTTCTACTACGGTGAATGCTTTAGTGTGTGCATATCTTTGGGCTTCAACTACTGAGGCATTCCACATCATTTTCTCCTTATCATTCTCTATTTACTTGTTCTACTCAATTAGGTGGATGATCTACTCTGTTCTAAATTTTTCTAACTGGTTACACGCAATGAATTGAGTTGGATCTTTGTGCTCTACCTTTAGGGTTGCGAGCTCTTCTTGTAGTCTTGGAATTTCAACTTCTACATGCTCCACCCTGGTGTTTTCTAGGATTAATTTACCTTTGGTTTCTATCAGCTCTAACTACATTGTAGTGACATAACTTGGAATGTCAAAAAGTATTGTCATTGCTTGTCTAGTTTGCAGTATCTTCATTGAGGGTCTAGCTAGCATCTGAGCGTTCTTAGTTCTAGTTAAATCTGCTAGTGGTACAATAGGTACATTAAAGGATTTTTTAATGTGATCTCTGATCACCTTTGTAGCTTCTGCTACATCTTGGTGCTGCATAACCACTGGTGAGTGGTGAGGTATCCCTATGCTCAACCATACAAATATGAGCATCCATGCATGATCTGGTCGAATTCCAAGGACTAAGTGCCTATGCGCCTTTGTGAAACAAGAATGGGTTGATTAATCGTTGTCTTCCCAAGCTTACTTGTATGTCACGATTGTATGGTTAAGTAAACTTGAGGCATATGATTTTTATACTTTTTATGTGTTTTTATGTCCTGCTACTAATAAGGCAAGAGAGAGATAACTAAGTAACTAATTTAATTTGACTACTTATTAACTAGGCTCTAATTGATCATAACAGCAGTATCCATTCTCACTTGTCGTACACATCCTGAACCAGTGCAACACTACTAGGATTAGCAAACACTAATCGTTACTGGGTTACCAAGTGTTACACGCATGCTCGAAGTGATCATACTGTGTGTGCTTACTTAGGAGAGTTGTAGGGTGAGAGAGAATCATTAATTAACTAAGGAAAGCATTGAGTAATAGTAATTAATATTAATTAATCTATTATGAATGCTGCAAGGTTTATCACAAAGTTTGTCTTTATTGCCGTTCACAAGGTATGCTCAGGTACACAATGCTCGAATAAAGATCCGTTCAGTTTATGACGCAGAAATAATTCTAACTCTGAGAGGGAGAAAAGGCAAGAGTTTGGGTAAGGGACTAAGACTAACTATTGTAAACCAAGTGCACCCGCCTCTTATTTATAGGCAATGAGGTAGGCTACGATATCACGTACACGATATTGCATGGGAGGCCACGATATCGCGTACGCGATATCGTGGGTGCGATATCACAACTTATCATACCCCCACGACTGAATGAAAACTTGTCCTCGAGTTCCTTACAAAATATTAGGAAGGTATGGGATTATTTATTGAATGAAAACTGATAGTGGTAGAGAATAATAGACTCAAAGTGCCCAGTGAACGGATCAATAAATATATTACAACATTGGTGTTCACATCCTTTATGGTGAACACTATACATGGATGACATCCATACCTTTACTTGATAGCTTCAAGAGAAAAAGAGGGAGAAAAGAAAATGAGGTGTGTTGTTGCTAATGCCGAGATTACACCCTTCATTGTTTATCCATAGCCACATGACCAAACTTGTTCCTGGCATAAACGTTTTAGCTCCAGTCCATCCTGAGTGCTTCCTCCTATTCCAGTCCATAGTTCATGTAATCACCATCTACACACACAACACAATCATGAATGAGCAAGGATAAATAAACCATAATGCAGTTGATACCTTGCCTTGATATAAAGTGCATTGGCTAGGTTGTGGTTATGGAAAAAAATGGGTTAGAGGCTTATTATTGATAACTACCCAAGATGTAGGGGTTAGGCAAGTAGTAGAATGGAGAAATTGAAATCTTTTTGCTAGGGCCCCCACAACTAAGAGCGAACCTCCAGTAGGAATAAGATGGAAAAATATAGGAACAAGAAAGATGGGAAAAATAAGAACGGCAATGCCAATAAAGTGGATGTCAAAGATGGGGATGAAACGAGAAATGGTTGATTGCAGATAATGTTTAAGGAAAAGAACTTAACAATTTCATCAAAAAGGAATGCTAGTGGGTCCTCCCTAAAGCAAGCTCATGTCCTTTATGCCCTGACAAACCAACAAACCAAAGAGTCCATAGGCTCTAGGAATGTCATTTGGAATAACTCTTAAAACCTTACCCACAAGAATTTACCAAGAAAAAACAATGCATCAACCAAGATATGGACTAATCATAAAATCGGCAATGAGGTGGAAAATGGAAAGAAAGATGGAGAGTAGAAATGGAATGGAATCCCAAGAGCAAGATTGTGTAAAGTCCCTTGTGTATGTCATGGTTAATGTGACTGAGTAGAACTCATTCCAAATCCAGACTCAAACCAACCATATTCAATGACCTCCCATCAATACACTTGGCTAATCCATCCCCCTGAAGTAACAAGAATGCTTTCCCAAAGAGTCACCACCATTCCAAGGAGAGCGAGATGGAAAAGTAGGAAGCGAGAAAGGGCCTTAGTAAGAGGGAACATTCAAGCATGGGTAATATGTCTTTCCAGTTCCATAACCAATGCTTGTAGCCCATACTACTTTATTATGTCTAAGGGATGTGCTTTGAATTTCAAGTTTTTTTTTTTGCGTGAGAACCATACCATGCAAAGACTTATTTTTATTCACTTAGCTTCCTAATATTTGATCGATGGAAAAATGGCGAAAAACCCAAGAAAAAGCATCCAAGCACCTAAAAAAATAGCCAGAACACGTGCATCGAATTCCCTTGAAGTCACACCCTTTTCATCCATTGAGTCCTTCCTCAGTTTGAAGAATACCAAGCCACCAACTCTTAATTTGTTTAATTAGAAAAAGGGATCGTACAACTCCAAAACCAAGGGAGATCATAGAGTGGAATGGGTGAATGGACAACGTGGACTCATTGCCTGTTTTATCAAAAGCACCATATCTTAATATCAACATTGAGAATAAAGATAAAAATCAAACATTAACATTCAACACTATATAATACAATCCACCATCATGAGCACTTATTATAAGATGAATAAAAGTAAATCAAACAAATAAAGAAATAGTAAAAATGGTAATGATGGTATAAGAAAAAAATAAGTAAATTTGAAAAAAATGTGCAAAATGAAAACGTGTAAAACAAACAAAAAAATGTAAAGAGTTGATGGCTTGGAATGGTTAGCATTGGTGGCCATCTCCCCGATGACTGATTTGGAAGGAGGAGATTCGAAATAGTGAGCAAGGTTGTCCACCAACAGAGGTAGTATGAGTACTGGCTAACCTAAGCTCATGGAAAGGTTTGGTTTGTTGGACATTGATCAAAAGTTTCTTATTTGGGCTCTCAAGTTTGTATATCATCATGGCCCCTGAAGGAAAAGTTGCATGAATGACATAAGGTCCTTCCCATAGTGTTTGAAATTTGGTATGTTGTGGCACATGTGTTGGATTCCAATAGAGAACCTTATCTCCCGGTTGATATTTAACTTTCCTAATCCTTAGGTTATGAAGTTGTTTATTAAAGGCCTTATGCAATTCGTTAGATGATAGGGCAGCCAATCGGTTCTCATCTAGTAGGTCAAGGGCCATCAACTGTTGTTTTTGTGCTAGATTAAGGTCAAGGTTGAGGTTACATGCTGTGGAGAGTGTACGGAGCTTAGTTTGAATGGGAAGTATTGGTAATTTACCGTACACTAACTCATAGGGAGAGTAGCCTATAGGGAGTTTCCATGTGGAGCGGTATGCCCAAAGAGCATCATTCAGTTTAGTGCTCCAATCTCACCTAAACTTGCTAATGGTTCTTGTCAATATCTTTGTAATCTCCCTATTGGTGACTTCAGCTTGACCGTTCGCTTGGGGGTGATATGGTGTAGTCAGTTTGTGCTTAACCCCTAAGCATTGCATTAATTTTCAAAAAGTTTCACCTGTGAAGTGTGTACCATTGTCTAAAATAAGTGCACGAGGCACACCAAACCTATTTACGATTTGTTGTTGAAAAAATCGTGCAGCTGTGGATGATGTACAATCCTTAACAATAGCTGCTTCTACCAATTTTGTAAGATAATCAATGGTAATAATAGTATAAGCTTTTCCATTGGACATTAGTGTAATTGGCCCCATTAAATTAATTCCCTAAATGTTGAAGAGTTTTAAAGGTTATATCCATTATTGTGGACCCTCCATTCTAGTATCCATCCCCCCATCATGTTGACAATGCTCACAAGATTGGATGAAATGATGGGCATCCCAAAAAAATGTAGGCCAATAATATCTTGCAAGCAAGATCTTAATGGCCGTTTGTCTCCTAGCGTAATGACCCCCACAAGGACCCTCATGAGCATCTTAGAGAACTCATAGTTGATCTACATCAAGAACACACCATTAGACTAAGCCATTAGGACATAGTTTGTAAAGTTGCCCATTGATTTCCATAAAATACTTGGCTCGGTGAAGAAATTGTTGTTTCTTTTTGGAGTCAAACCCTTGTGGTGTTTGTTGTGTAAGGAGATAGGTGAGAATGCTACTATACCAGTTTGTCTCCGTGGTTAATTGATTATTCACTACACCTGCAAAGAGGAGTTCATCTGGGAAATAATTAAAAATTGGATACTTATCCTCTTTGTTGTCCCATCGCAATTGAGATAAATGATCAGCAACTTTGTTCTCGGTGACTTTATGATCGATCATTGTAAGATCGAACTCTTGTAAGATTACGAATCATGATATGATGTGAGGGCTTACCATTGGCTTATTAATTAGGAACCTTATTGCACTTTGATCCATGTGTACAAATACCTTATAGTCCAAGACATAGTGCCTAAATTTTTCTAGTGCAAGCACTATACCCATTAATTCTTTTTCTGTTGTAGTGTAGTTAAGTTGTGCACCAGCGATACTTCTACTTGCATAGTGGATGTAGTAAGGACATTTTTGATCATCTAACTGTGTAAGTATGGCTCCTAAAGCATAGTTGGACACATCAATCATTATGTGGAATGGTCTAGACGAGTTAGGAGCTTGTAGAATGGGTGTTTATACGAGCTTTTGTTTTAATGTTTGGAAAGCTAGTTCACATTCTTTGGTCCATTTGAAAGGTATGTCCTTTTTCATTAATTCAACTAATGGTTTTGCAACCTTTAAAAAGTTCTCAATAAACCTTCTATAGTAGCTAGTGTGTCCAAGGAATGACTAGATATCTTTTACAGTTTCTGGTTGAAGAGTAATTCCTTGAATAACTTTGATCTTTTTAGGGTCTACCTCTATCCCTGTTCATGAAATTTTATGTCGTAGTACGACACCTTCTTGGACTATCAAATGGCTTTTTTGCCAATTGAGCCTTAAATTAGTTTCTACACATCATTTTAGTACTTGCTCCAACCAGTCCATGGCTTGATCAAAGTTTGCTTCGTAGGTGGAGAAGCCATCCATGAAGACCTTCACACCGTTTCCTATCTACTACTGGAATATGCTTAGAACTAATCGTTGAAATGTTGCAGGGGCATTGCACAAGCCAAACGACATTTGTCTTTATGCATATGTTCCCCAAGGACTAGTGAACATAGTCTTGGCTTGGTCTTCTGGGGCTATTTGTATTTGGTTGTATCCAATACACCCATCTAGAAAACTATAGTAGTGATGCCCTATAATGGTGTCTAAGACCTGGTCTAAGAATGGCAATAGAAAGTGGTTCTTGAATGTTTCCATGTTTAATAGCTTGAAATCTATGCACACCCTCCATTTACCTCCCTTTTGGGCACTATAACTAAGGGGCTAAACCATTTGCTATTAGCAATGGGGTATATGAACTTAGCTTTTAGAAGCTATTCAATTTCTTTCTTAACTACTTACTTCAGCTTTAGGTTCAACTACCTCTGCAGTTGTCTTTGAGGCTTCATGGAGGGGTCAATATAAATTCTATGTTGGCATATCCTAGGATCTATTCTAGTTAATTCAGGATATGACCAAGTAAAGGCTTTAGACCATTTTTTTATTACCTTCAGCAGTCTCTCTTTTTGTTGCAGAGATAACTTAGCGTTAATAATTACTAGTTTTCCATTTTTAAGAAATGTGTATTCCATACCGGTGGGCAATGGTTTTAGCTCAATGGGCTCTTACTTAAACTTATCAGGGATTTTCAACTTTTCCCAGTTGATATTTTCAAGGTTAAGACTTGGAAGTTGGCAATGGACTTGCTCTAATGTGTCTATGCTATCAATGTAAGCACAAATCAAACCCTTAGTTGGTTCCATGCATATAGTTGAACTATTCTCTTGATTAGCTGTCAGCCACTGGGTGCCTTCTTGTTTTATGGTTGTTGCATATAGGCATCTTTGTATATTAGTCACGTGTGCATATTGATTGCATGCAGGCAATGTTAAACATTACACGAACCATGACTTCTGCATGCAATTACACCCTGAGTCACTGTATGCGATGCATGGAACTTTCTTCTTCTCAATCTTTTCAAATGTATTTTCCTTTGATATTTCTAGGGAAAGATCGTAGATTCCTAGGAACAAGTCAACTATGCTTAGCCATGCTCTTTCCATTATGATTGGGAAGTCCCCCTTACCATTGTTTACTTGAATCACTAGGAAGTTAGCTAGATATGATCACCCATAAACAGTGATGAAAATGTCCTTCACTAGTTCCAACAGGATAGTGATGGACTAGTTGGCCAACTCTAAACAAATGTTACTCTTTTTTGGCAGAGGAAGGTTCCAGGCCTTGTACATTTCTTGAGAAATCAGGTTGATACTAGAACTTGAATACAAAAGAGCTTTGCATAGCTCATTTTCAGTGATTTGTAGATATATCAAAGGACTCCCAGGATCAAAGAATTTCCTAGGAAGATGGCCAGCTTTTATCCAATCGATGATAGCATGAGTTAACATGACCATATGCATTAAGCATGGTTTTTGGGTTGAAGGCAGCTCCGAAGCTTCAAGTGATAGTGAGGTGGTTGAAGAATTAGCTGCTTGTGATTGCAAGGGCTTAGTTAGACTATTGGTTCTAAAGAAAGGTCTTTCCTTCATGTGGTTATCAAAACCAACAGTAGGTTGAGGTTTAACAGCCCTTGTGGCGCTACGTTGTTGTGGCTGGGTAGGGATTTCACCTTGCATAGCTGGAGCAAGTGGTAATGGAGTTAAGGATGGAAGAGGTGCAATCGGATGAGAAGGATGATATGTTTTTGGAACATCGCCCCTAGGAGAAGGAGTCCTATAATACTCATGAGCTTGGTAGTGAGGTTGAGGAGTAACATAACCAGTAGAGTCTGGCTACTACACGTAATATCCATATGGGTTAAGTTGCCAGTAAGGATACTATTGCCTTGGTGGTGGCATTCCCCATGATTGTGGGTACTACCATTGTTGATACTACTCAATCGGTTGTGGTGGAGTTCCCCCTGGATAATATGTTAAGGGTTGGTGGAATTTTCTTGAGTTACCTTGAGGATAAGGTAACCTTCGAGGTGTTTGCCTTTTATTTAATTGTGGGTTGAGTGCATACACCCCAGACTCCTGCAAATGTGAGATTATAGGGCAAGATCCCTTAAGATGGTCATATTGGCATATCTTGCATCCACTATCATTGTTTTTATCAAAATCCACAACCTCTTCAATGATGGAAACTTTGCCCTTACCCTTGTTATGTGCATGTTCAGTTTCTCTTTTTTTTCTTTTTTCGCGATCACTACCTTGCTCTCTAGACTCTTCTACTACTTTGAGAATGGTTTGAAATCTATTATCTAGGGAGTCTGACATTTGGTCTACCTTTGCCAATACTTCCGATGCAAGTTTTTGAATGGGAAAAGTTTTTCTATTCACTATCTCTTCGAGTGGTGATTCTTCTTCATCCTCACAAAATCTTACTCCCTTCTTTCGGAGGGAAGGATCTTTGTTATATTCCTCTACACTATCTCTTTTTCTTAGATCACCTTCTTCTTTAGCAACTTGCTCCAATAATCCTTGAACTTGATGGGTCCTAAGCTCAGATAGCCTTCCTTGGGCATACATCCCAATGGTTTTTTGCATTTCATGCCTAAGCCCATCTATGAGATGGCATAGCTGATCCCTCTGTGAATAACCATGGCCAGGACAATGATGTAATAGTGCATAATATCGGCCCATGGCAGCATCGAAGGGTTTATGTCCTCCTTGTTTCCATCCTTGGATTTGCTTTCGTAGGTTGGACACTCGAGAGTATGTTTGGTACTTATTGTTGAACAATTCTAACATGGTACTCCACCTACGAATGGATTTTGGTTCTAAGGACTAGTACAAGCTCTTTGCTCCTTTGACTAGTGTCTGCGGGAATAACTTAAGTTTTTGCCATTCGCTTTCTATGTTTTGTAAGGCACATGCATCATGAAATTCTTGTAGATGATTTTGAGGATCAGCGTTGTACCCCCCTTCAAATTGTGGAATATTGTTCATGTCTAATCTCTTGATACTACTATCCTTTTGGTGCCTTGTTGGGATCCTAATAGCCTCAATTATCTCTAGCATACTTCGAATAGCAAGTAGGGGTTCATTGTGATCATCCTGTCTGTGGCATCTATGATGCCTATGTTGTTCCCTACTCTCCCTTCTTTCACAGTGTATTTCTCTAGAGTGTCCTCATCCACTTTCTCGACTATTTTGTCTATGACTCTCATTTTGCTTACCCTTATCCTCATGGTATTTTTCTTTGTGACTGCATTTAGATCCTGAAGGAGATGATGAAGGTGAAGAAGAAGAAGGACTATCACCATGTTGATGCCTACTTCCTTCTCTCTGGTGGTTGTGGCTTTGATCGCAATTACGATCAAAACGTCCATCCTTGTCATGTGTTAGTATTCCTTTTTCAGACCCTTTGTGTCTATCGGTACCAAAATTCAGGTTATGGATAGTTGAGTAAAGATTCTGATACACAACCCCTTGATCGAAGTCAACAGGAGCAACATCATTGTGTGGGCAACAACCTAAGGTAGGTTCACCAACCTCATTTTCGCTTAGGACATGTGGGATGTTCTACGACAACTTTCTCTTCATACATTCATGATGTCTCTCCTGTTGTAAGTCCCTTTGACCTTGTGCCTCCATGGGTCGATACTCTCTCGAGTCATGATCATGCACAACGTACTCTACCTGTAAGTGCTACATGCCAATTCGTGTGAGATCACAAAGAAGGATGCCCAAGACAGAGCGATCAGGAGATAACACTATGTTACCTTCTAAATCTCACCAATGCAGTTGTTCATCTTGGTGGAGGATAAAGGTAAAGTTCAGTACATATTCATTGAGATGACCATATACCACATGAAACTGTTGAGGGACTGGTGGATTATCATGTGTACTATGCCTTCGATTGTTTCTTGTATCAGACCTAGGTGGTGAAAAACTTTCGTATGAAGAAGGAGAAATGATTGTCTATTTAGTGTGTAATGTATTATTCTTTATTATTTTTCTTTAACTAACCCCAAGGGTTTGTTCCAATGATGTGACAGATTTCCTATGTTCTGGTTAGTGCACAAACAACAAAGTCCTCGGCAATGGCCCTAATGATGAGTGATGAGGTATCCCTATGCTCAACCATATGAATACGAGCATCCACACATGATTCGGTCGAATTCCAAGGACTAAGTGCCTATGCGCCTTTGTGGAACAAGAATGGGTTGATTAATCATTATCTTCCCAAGCTTACTTGTATGTCATGATTGTATGGTTAAGTAAACTTGAGGCATATGATTTTTATACTTTTTATGTGTTTTTATGTCCTACTACTAATAAGGGAGGAGAGAGATAACTAAGTAACTAATTTAATTTGACTACTTATTAACTAGGCTCTAACTGATCCTAACACCAGTATCCATTCTCACTTGCCGTACACATCCTGAACCAGTGCAACACTACTAGGATTAGCAAACACTAATCGTTACTGGGTTACCAAGTGTTACACGCATGCTCAAAGTGATCATACTGTGTGTGCTTACTTAGGAGAGTTGTAGGGTGAGAGAGAATCATTAATTAACTAAGGAAAGCATTGAGTAATAGTAATTAACATTAATTAATCTATTATGAATGCTGCAAGGTTTATCACAAAGTTCATCTTTATTGTCGTACACAAGGTGTGCTCAGGTACACAATGCTCGAATAAAGATCTGTTCACTTTATGACTCCTACTGTGGGCACGCAGAAATAATTCTAACTTTGAGAGGGAGAAAAGGCAAGTGTTTGGGTAAGGGACTAAGACTAACTATTGCAAACTAAGTGCACCCGCCTCTTATTTATAGGCAATGAGGTAGGCTACAATATTATGTACACAATATTGCATGGGAGGCCACAATATTGCGTACGCGACATCGTAGGTGCAATATTGCAGCTCATCAACCACAATTGTGGCTCCTTCTCTAGTCTCAAGCATCACTTGGAATGATGCAACATTCTCAGAGGTCCACTGTGACCATTAGGACTCTCATCCTGACTACAATGAGATTTGTGCACTTACTAGATTTGTAGAAATTGTGGACTTGATGGCACTATTGATGACTCTATAGAGATTAGCCTCCTCATTTGTTCCCTAGTTGATAGTCTCTGCAATTTGTTATAGATGATTCATTGATTTCCTATAGTCTTGCAACAATGGTGGTGGAACTTGTTGTTGCTATTGTTGCTCTTGATATTGTTGTTGCTCTTGCTACTGATCATTGGGTCCGACTTGTTATTGTTGTTTAGTGGTTTGTGTGGTTTCCCTAGCATTGGTTTGCTCCTCACCCTGCTCTTTTTTAGATGGTGCTGGCTTGAGCAGTTCAACATGCAAGGAATTCTAGGCCTTCCTAGCAACATCATTGGTGTATCCCATGATTCCAACTTGTTTGCACAGCTTCCTAATAAGGCAAGGAAATGGAAGTGTTGGCTTTCCCAACTTCTTTTCTTTGAACCATCTCTGGATCTCCATAAAGTAGAGTTATGCAAGATTGGAGTTGCATTTTTCCATCAGGGTTGCACTTCCTCTAGCTGCATAGGTGGATAATCTATTTAATCCTTTTTTTGGGAATAAGTTATATGTGCCAATTTTGAAATAAATTCTTTCCTCTAGAGTTAACTCATTGTATTCCTTGTCCTCTTTGCCATATTTTAGCCATAGCTTCCTAGTTTTAGTATATGATCTAGTGGATAGATGTGCTATTTTTGCCCCCTTCATTAGCTATGTTGAGAGCTTCAACTATTGCCTTGACTAAGTATGAAACGAAGACTCCTTCGATGTTGACAGTGGTGCCTTCCTTCTTTTTTATTATTGAAAAATTGATAAGTTTTTCCAAGGTACCATTTTTTATTATTTCCGACTATTTGAAAGTGTGGGCCATAGCAGTGACTCTTGGAGTTGCATCCTTACCAATTCCAAAGAAAATTCTATGAATGGGCCAAAGTTCATCTCCATAATTACTGTGGTTAGGATTAACGTTTCTTGGATAGCTTAGAAGTAGACTTGTGAAAACATGAGGCATTGTATTTGTACTTATGGTTCCTCTACCTCTCCTTGGGTTAACTATCTAATAGTAGGAGTTTCTTGATGAATGTTGAAGGATTGGGCATCTTACTTTGCATGTTCTAGGTCTTGTTCTTCTATGTAGCCTCTAGCTTAGCCTCTTGGTCTTTTAGTTGTAGGGTGTGAGGGTCCACCTTGTGCTCCTCTCTTTGGTACCATCTACAATCATTAAATAATTAGGGATTATTAGAATGTATTCTCTAATGTTTATAACTTCCTTTCTTCCTCCTACTTTTAGTTAGATCAAGTTCCTAGTTTATTAGGATTGCAGAGTTAGAAATTTTCAAAAAGTAACCATGTCACTTCTTACAAATCTAAAAAAAAATGTAACACATACCTTTTTAGGAAAACACACATGTTAGTAACATAGCATAATGTTCTATGTTATTTACAAAGGAAATGAAAACAAAGTATGAAAAAGATAGTAAGAATTGGAAAAAATGTAAAGAATAAAAGATGTCAAAGAATGAAAAGTCATTAAAGAATTAAAAAATGTGGAAGAATATTAAAAATTGAAGAAATGAAAAAATATAAAATAATGAAAAAGTATTAAAGAATATGTAAAATAAAAAGAAAATATAAAATTTAGTAAAGTACCTATGATTATAGATTGACACTCCCATGACTATTAGTAGGACTAGTTAGACAAAAGATAGAATAGGTAGAGGCCTATTGGGTAGGCTGAGTAGATTCCTTAGAATATTCATAATAAAGTTTGACTTGTTGGATGTTGACAAGAATAAGCTTATGTGGACAAGATGGCTAGTAGATATGTAAGGCACCAAATGGATAAGTGGCTTGAAAAATGTATGTTCCCTTCCAAAGTATCTGAAATTTGGCTTTTGGGATAAATGATTAGGATTATAGTAAAGGACCTTATCACCTGGCTATATAGTCACATGCATTATCCATCTATCATGCCTAATTTTGGCGTAATGTTTATGAACTTCATCACTCATAAGTGCTACAAGCCTATTCTCATCTAAAAGATTTAAGTTCATGAAATGTTCTCATTGGTCCAAGATCAAGTCAAGATTAAGTTCACTGGCAGTAGCTAGAGTGTGAAGCTTTCCCTAGATTGGAAGTGTTGGGACCTTGCTGTAAACTAACTCATATGATGAGTACCCTATAGGTAATTTCTAAGATGTCCTATAGGTCCATAGAGTGTCATTTAGTTTAGAGCTCTAGTCCTTTCTAAATCTACTAACTATTCTAGTAAGTATTCTAGCAATTTCGTAGTTAATCACTTGGGGATGATATGGTATTGTTAACTTATGGTTAACCCTAAGTTTTTGCATGAGTTTTTTGAATATAGCACCAATGAAGTGAGTTTTGTTGTCTGATATAAGCATCCTTGGTACTCCAAATCTATTCACCACATGTTGTTGGAAAAATTTGGCAACTATCTTTGTTGTACAATCTTTTACTACTACTTCCTACACCCACTTCATACAGCAATCCATAGTCACAATTATGTATCCTTTTCCATTTGACATCGGTGTTATGGATCCCATGAAATCAATTCCACATATGTCAAAAGGTTCAAGTGGTTATATCCAATGTTGTGGCCCTTCGTATCTGGCCATAACTCCTCCATCTCTTTAGCATTGTTTACAAGATTGTGCAAAAGTGTGGACATCTCTGAACAAGGTAGGCCAAAAGTAGCTTGCCATCATCAGCTTGAGTGCCATTTTGCACCTAGCGTAGTGGCCACCACATGAACCTTCATGGGCATCTTATAAAACTCTCTATTGATCACATTTTGGCACACACCATTTGATGAGCCCATCTATACAAATCTTGTATAGATTTCCATTGATTTCCATATACTCTTTTACTCTGTGAAGGAATTGCTCAAGTTTTTTTCTACTCCATTCAATAGGGAGCTTCTATGTTGATAGATAAGTCAAATATTCTTTAGTCCATGGCTTCCATGTTCCACTTATAGCCTATACTATTTTGATAAACATATCCTCTTTGGGAATTGATCTAATAAAGGTTCTAGCTAATCTTTGAAATCCCATTTCAACCTTGATAGATGATTGACTACCACATTTTCTATTCCCTTTTGATAGATAATTGACTACCACATTTTTTTTTCCCTTTTGATCAATCATTGTAATGTTGAACTCTTGCAAAATTGCAAGCCATCTTATCACTTTGGAACTAACCACTAGTTTGTTCATAAGAAATCAGATGGCACTATGATCAGTGCAGTCATAGATCTGGTATCCAATCACATAATGTTTGAATTTTTCAAGTGCATACACCATGATCATCAACTCCTTTTCTATTGTGGAATAATTTAATTATGCTTTGGTGATGCTTTTGCTAGCACAGTGTATGTAGTATGATCTCTTCTAATCATCTAAGTGTGTTAGTACTACACTAAGCGCATAGTTGGAAGCATCGATTATGATATGAAAAAGTCTTAACCAATCTAGAGCTTGGAGCATTGGTGTTTGTACTAGTTTCTGCTTCAAAGCTTTGAATGCCTTTTCACATGATTCTATCCATTTAAAGGGTACATCCTTCTTCGTGAGTTTCACAAGTAGTTTGGCTATCCCTGAAAAATTCTCTATGAATCTTCTATAATATCCTCTATGGCCTAAGAAATATCTTACATCTTTTATTTTTTGTGGCCTTTGAGCGATATTTTGGATGACTCTAATCTTTTTAGGATCCACTTCAATACCCTTTTGGGAGATTTTATGTCTTAGCACTATACTTGCCTGGACCATGAGATGGCTCATCTGCTAGTTGAGCTTAAGATTGGTATCAATACATCTCTTGAGTAGTTGCTTCAACTAGTCTAGTGCTTGTTTGAAATCCAACCCATAGGTCAAAAAATCATACATAAACACTTCTATGTTATTCCTAGTTTGCTCTTAGAAGATGTTGAGCACTAGTCTTTGAAAGGTAGCTAGTGCATTGCAAATATTGAAGGAAACATGCTTGTAGGCAAATGTTCCCCATGGATTGGTGAATGTTTTCTTTTTTTGGTCTTTGGGTATAATGTGGATATGGTTATATGCACTATATCCATCCAAAAAACTGTAATATTCATGTCTTACAATGGTTTCCAGGACCTAATCAACAAATGATAAAGGGAAGTGATCCTTGAAAGTAGTAGCATTCAACATTCGGAAGTTAATGCAAACTTGCCATTTGGCATTCTTCTTTGGAGTAATCATTAAAGGGCTGATCCATTCACTATCCGCAATAGGATAAATGAATCTTACCTTTAGCAATTTTTCTAACTCTTGCTTGACTACTCCTTTGAGCTTAGTATTGAGCCTTCATTAGGATTGGCATCTTGGTTTGACCATAGGGTTAGTGTATATCTAGTGTTGGCAAATTCACAAATCAATTCTTGTGATCTCATCATAAGACCATGTAAAGGCTATGGACCATTTATTTATCACTTCTAATAGCTTCCTTTTCTGTTCTTCTATTAAGGTGGCATTGATGATTATTGACTTATTATTGTTCAAAAGTGCATATTCCAATGTGGCCGATACGACCTTTAGTTCCAATGGTTTTGGTTCCATTACGTCTGGGATCTCCAAGTGTCCCCAATCTATCTCCTCTTCTTGATTTATTCATGGGTGGAAGTGTCTTTCCTTTAACTACTTTAATTTATTAGGCTCTTTAATGTAGCCATTAATAATTTATTCTTCTAGTTCAATGTATTTATTTAATTCAATCCCTTCATTGGTAATTAGCCATTGGGTACCTTCTTGTTGTGTGGCTACTGCATACAAAAATTTTTGCATATAGATTTTCTCTATAGATTTGTTGCATGCTTTAGTATCCTCTTGTTTGATAGCCCATATTCTTTGCATGCAATTACACCTATTATTGTTGTATGCAATACATGGAACTCTCCATCTTTGTATAATCTCAGCTTCATCCTTCTTGAAAATTTCCAAGGATAATTCACAAATTCCAAGCTTACTATCAATAGTTGTAAGCCAAGCTTTTTCCATAATAATTGGAAATTTTCCTTTATTTTTTTCCACATGGATAATTAGGAAATCCATAGGTTAGGATCAACCATTGATGGTTGTAATCATTCACTTGTCCAAGTGGAATAATGATTGACTAGTTAACAAGCTCTAATTGGATGTTACTCTTCTTTAGTAGCTGTAGATTCCATGCTTGGTACATATCTTGAGAGATCATGTTCACTCCTAACTCAAAATCAAGTAGATCTTTGCTTGGTTTTTATCTTGCTATTTGGAGATAAATTAAGTGGCTTCTTGGATTAGTTCTTTTTTTTTTTTGAAAAGGCCCTTACCTTAATCTAGTGTGTGATTGTCTAAGTAAGAATGACAGTTGTGACATTTGAGTTTGACAAAGATGGAAGCTCATTGTGTTGAGGAGGATTGGACATAGATGGGGTGGAAGTAGATGTTCCCCCCCTCTATCAAATCTTTTCTAGGACTCATTTAGAAGAACAGTCGTTTCCTAGTTTGGGACTCATATGTGATCACCTCCTCTTGTGTAATAACCATCCTTGTTGTGTTCTTTAGCTGTAGTTGTGCTAGCAATTCTCCTTGCATGACAAGAGGTGGCATGGGTGGTAAAGGGTTTAGATGCTAACTTGAACTAGCTACTGATGGATGCATGTATGAGTTTGAATTCATTCTTAGACACATAAATCTATGGTATGCATGTGGATTGTATGTGGAGTTGGAACGATTACATTTGCTGGTGAGATTGGACATTAAACATAGTATCCATAAGGATCGGGCTATTGATATGAATACTATTGGCGAGGTGGTAGCATGGCCCATGATTAGGATTGTTGCCACTACTAAGGATATTGCTCTTATGGATATGGTAGAGCTCCACTGGGATAGTATGTTGGTTGGAAGTTCTACTTGTAGCTACCTTGGGGATAAGGTAATCTTTTTGGCATTTGATTTTTAACAAATTTGAGATTGAGTGTATATGCCCCTGTTTTCTATAAATGTGTCATTGCTAGGCAACATCCCTTAGGATGTTCGTACTAATCCACGACACATCCTTCATCATCAACACATCCCTTGGGGAACACTCAGCCATTATAGCCACTTTGCCGCTTCATCCAAACTCTTTCTTATTTTTGTTATCTTTTCCTTTTCCAAAGGCTTGCTTCATTCTCTCCTCCATAATCTTTAATGCAGTTACAAATTTTTCATCTACTGAGTCCCACATTTTTTCTACCTTCATTGCAATATTAGTGACAAGTTTATGAATTGTTAGAGTCTTCTTTTGGATTATTTGTTCCAAGGTTTCCTCTTCTTGGGTATCACAAACTCATGCATCTCTTTTCCTAATAGATGGATCTCTATTATACTTTTTTTTTGAATCTCTCTTTCTTAACTCATCTTCTTCTTTTGCCACTTGATCAATTAGTCTCTAAATTTAATGGGTAGTCATCTCTAATAATCTAATTTGGGCATAAACCCCAAGGATCTTCCTAGTCTTATTTCTTAACTTATCTACAATGTTTCTTAGTTGCTCCCTCTATGAGAATCCATGGCATAGACAACTATGTAGTAATGAATACTACCTACCCATTGCCACATAAAGGGTTTCATGAGTCCCTTACTTCCATCCGTAGATTTAGTTTCTTAAGTTAGACACTTGTGAGTACGTTTGGTATTTGTTATCGAAAATCTCTAGCATGGTACTCCATCTTTTGATTGATTTAGGTTTGAATGATTAGTACCAACTCTTTGTCTCTTTTACAAGTTTTCTTGGGAATAACTCTAATTTTTGCCAATTAATTTTAATGTTCTCTAGGATGCAGGCATTGTGGAAAGGGTGGAGGTGGTGTTGTGGGTCTGCATTATAAACATCTTCAAATCTTGACATGTTGTTCATATCAAGTCATTTGATACAACTATCCCTCATGTGCCTCACTGAAATGTATATAGCTTCTTATATGTTAATCATGCTTTGAGTTGGCATCAGGGGTTCATCATCTCGATTAGGTTCATGTGCTTGTTGTAGTAGTGCCCCCTTTTGTTTTCATCCCTTTCATGGTTTCTATGATCCCTACATCTGCATTGTTCATACTCTTCATCTTCTAAATCGGAATGTCTTGAATGATGACTATGATGGTCATGAGTTCTCCTCTCTTCCCTTTCATGGTCTCTATACCTTTGCTTTCTTTTGTCAAAGTCTTTTGATGATCATGAGGATTTAGATAAGGCAATAGAATAATGATGCTAGCTTGTCCTCTTATGATGACTCTGATGTTCATCTGTGTATGATCTAGTAAGAACTCTTGGCCTTGAGTCTTACTTGTACCTTGAGTATTTTGCCTCCTTCCTAAATATCTCGACTAATTTAGAGTATGATTTATTCCTAATAGGTTCCTCCAGTCTAATGATGGGAATTTGTGGCTGGAACTCATGATTTTGATGGAGTTTTTCAGCAATGAACACATCTCCATCAAGCTTCTCCAAGACAACTGATGAGTGGCGAGGTACCCCTACACTCAACCATATGAATACGAGCGTGCACGCGCGATCCGGTCGAACTCCGTAGACTAAATGCCTTAACACCACAAGAAACACTTGGGGTTAATCATTTTTTGTCTTCCCAGGCTTTCTTGTAAGTGTCACGGTGTATGGTTAAGCAAGTCTGAGGTATGTGATTTTTTTGGTATTTTTCGGTTTATCTTCTATGCTATCAGGGGAAAGGGTTGAGAAACTAACTAATTCTAACTAATGTCTTAAGTCTAAGTTAACTAGCGTCAGCATCCGTTCCCACTTACC